>CM063502.1:2878709-3019209 GCA_032207245.1 Pardosa pseudoannulata | reverse complement strand
ATACAATTAATCTTCGGAAATTCAACACTTTATATGAGAATCATTTTATTCTAAAAGGTGTCAAATTGAGGTTTAAGACAAATTTTTATAAACAAATTAATACATCTCAAATCCATCAGCACTTACATAAACTTGAGTAATAAGCGTAGTCTCGTCACTAAGAATAAGCTGAAAATAATTAGCTGGAGAAAACTACTTGATATCTCACCGTTTGAAATAAATCAGAGTAGAATTCGAAACTGTTTACCAGGAACGGGAGCTGTTTTACTAGAAACCAAATACACAATTCTGACTCAAACTAGGATCGGTATCGTTAGAGTCACGAATTGGTCTTGGAAATCTATTCAAGTTGAAAACAGTTGGTTTAGGAATAATCATGTTTGAAATGGAAATTCAAAAACATCTTTTAACCAGGTTTTAATTCATCGATTAGTGACCGGAAAACGTTCAGACAGGGTGGTGGTTACATTTTATTAGAGTCCGCTCCCAACTACTAAGCTGAACGTGCTTACACTTTGGTTTGGTTTGGAGTGCTACGGTCTACTTTTGGCGACACAAGGGCTAATGAGACCGGGACCTACTGCTTAAAGTCGATTCCTAACGGCTATGAACATCCATGCCACTGTGGGATTCGAACCACGAACTCCAGTTCCGAAAGCCAGCACCCTAACCATTCGGCCATTGTTCGTTTGCTTACACTTTGAAATCAGTAAGTCCTATTTCAATTGAAATTCTTCTTGGAAGAAAAAACTTTAATTATCCTAACTGAAACATCGATTAGAGTGTAAAATAATACTAGTGTACAGTAGGAAAATCATTCGCTTTAAAAAATGCATTCCTTACTGTTAAGAAAGTATTTGAATATGAGAAATATTTTGTCGGATCCATTTTAAAACTGGTCTCAAAAACAAAAGTTCCTTTGAAGTATTCACTTTGTAAATCGTTATTGATGAGGCTTCATCTCGAGCACAAATCATTAATAGGCAGAAACATTTTCTTGCGAGGTTGTTCAATTTATTTTATGCATTTCCACGCTGGCCGATTGGTTAGGCCGCTGATCGTTGGTACGAATCACACTATGGCATGGGTGTTCGTAGCCGTTCGGAATCGGCTTTAAGCAGTAGGTCCCGGTCTCATTAGCCCTCGTGTGCAAAACACTAGACCGTAGTGCTCCAAACCAAAAGCATTTCCACGAAAGGTAGAATATTTTATTTTTTAGAAGGTTTGGTTTGAAGCACTACGGTCTACTTTTTGCATCACAAGGGCTAATGAGACCGGGACCTACTGCTTAAAGCCGATTCCGAATATCCATGCCATAGTGGGACTCGAACCCACGAACTCCGGTTCCGAAGGCCAGCACCCTAACCATTCGGCCGTCGTTAGGCTATTTTGTTTTAAGAAGGAAGGAATAAAAGAAAAAATATTTTATTTGACGAACTCGGCTTAATTGTGAAGATAATCATCTATTTATACGTATTGTGTTTCAATTTTATTCCCATTTTATATAAATATTCATTTATTCTTATAAAATTTATAATTAAGTAAACATTACTGTGCAAAACTTCTATAAATTTAGAAATGTTTTGTAGAGGAAATATTGAAGCGAAACAAACTAATCTTCAGCTGGGGGAGATTTTATTATATCTGCCACATACGAGGAAAGTTCACTGTCCAATGCATCATTTGCCGTAATGTTTTGAAAGCGCAAACCGGGATTCAATATTCACAAACCATAAATCTATGTTATCGCGTGACACAGGAGGCAACTTAATTGCGACACGCATTACTTCACCTGCAACAGTCATTGTACAATAAAATAAACAATACTGAGGACTATGGCAGAGAACAGTGAGATGGATCAAAATAAGCTTACGTACCTAACACCTTGAACACTGTCTTCGGAATTCTTCAAAGTCCTTAGGTCACCAATTGTAGAGGAAATATTGAAGCGAAACAAACTAATCTTCAACATGAGCTTTTGATTAAAACGTTTATTAAAATACTAATAAGTAAATAAAGAGTAAAAAGGTAAAGTATGAGACATCAGTGCGTTCATAACAACTTGCAAGCGATTAACAGGCGAAAAGTTGTTTTACTCAAGCCCGATGATTCCAAAGCTGAGAGTGATTTCCCCTCTCGACTGAACTGTGCTGTTCACGCGCGCGCCGCAGCATCGAGGGAAATTTGCATCCATGCATTTGCGGGAGCTTCTTCAGAACGCCACAGTTTCTATGAAATAACATCCTTTACAATCGATGAGCAGTTATATTTACTTATACTTTTAGCTGCGAAAAAAATTGGAAGTGATATAAAAATAAATTGCTTATTTTAATTATAATTACTCTTGGGCTGGGCAAGGTTGATTTCAATAGGTAGATAAACTGAGGATCAAGAATGCTTGGGAACTAAACACTGGGGGTTCTGATTAAGGTCTCGAAAACCGAGATTGGCATCGTACGTTGGGATAGAGCAGCGGGCAGTTTGGTTTTACTAATAAACAACTTTCAAAACATCCCAAAAGAATTTAAGACTTGAAAAAAATAACTGCTGCTAAAATAAAGCAAGGTATACATGAGTAAGTAGAATGATTTGAGGTAATCGTCGATTTATTAGGGCATTCTTTCCTTGCTGGTGTCATCTTCAAAGCTAAATCAAAGCACCCAAACATATTTCTACACCATCGAAGTAACAACAAGTCTTAATATATTTAATGCCATTTTACTATTTTTACTCATTTGTCATTATAAAATGGTATTGTGTCCTTATTTCTGACCACGACAATACTACAACAACTTATGAGTTCAAATTTTCCAAAAAAACTATTATATCTGCCATTTATGTACTATAATGTTAATTCAAGTTATAATGTGTAGGTGTTCATGTGAGACATATAATACTATATCTTTTTAAAATTGTGCTTATAGATATCTTCTAAATTAACTAAAACAAAAGTGTCTTGTTCGATATTGAGACGAGAAGTCACTTAGCATGAAATATATTACGAAAGTTTTAGGAATTGTTTGGTTATTCCAGAAAATGTTTCTTGAATAATCAGAGTTCAGAACATAGAATAAATTAATATCAATTTTTGAGTTCAAACCGCAAACTCGAACCGAATTCCTATCCCCGTGAAAAACGTTAGTTGTTCAAATGGTACTTTGGGAAATATAAGCTATCTGATGTAGAAGATTTTGATTCATCTTGAAGGAGACGTACGCAAGAAGAACAAATCACTGAGACGTCATCCCATAGTCTCGTTTACCAACCATACTTTGTCCTGTAACAGTTCTTAAGGAATGAGTATAGCTGCTAAGTAAACCTTAATGGATCCGTTTCCAAACAATACTAAAAGAACAGGTAACACTGAAAATATTTATGTTAGTTTATTCTTTGTTCGTGCCCATGTTCACTGGACTTTCCATGGTTATTATTACTGAAAATTGCTTGTTTCCTTCAATATAGACGTGTTCTGTTATAACGCACGATTCTAAGTGATTTTAGCTTAAGAAATTAGTGTTCCTAATCCATCTGCCTCTTTATAGCTTTTCATTGTGGCAATATTGCACAGGGATGTTTAATATATATTAAATAATATTCACTGTACAATATTACATAAAAATGTAATATTTTCTCTTGCTTTCGACACAGATATAATTTTCTGGTAGACCTAATATTTTAGCTACACCCCTGTATGATAACGGCCATGATTGTCGTAATACTTTTGTTCATTTAATCAAGGTTTAAATATACAGTGTGTTATCAGAGCTTATAATCAATCTATTGGAAAATTCAGTTTGATATTAGTAATGGATTTATGTAACAGTGTTAAGAATTTTAATATATTTAAGATTATTTTAAATTTGATAATTATAACAGTTATATCGTGTCAAAAATACAGTTTTCAGGAATTCAATTAAGTATTTAACGCAGTAACCGAGCACTTTATTAACCCTAAAAGTTTATTAACTTAAACTAGAATATATATGCTAACAATAGTTCTTGTTAACTCAATTTTAAAAATTCATTTTAAAAGAACAAAAAACGCATAAACTGTCATTTTCTTAAAAAACAATTTAATGTGCACTGTTATTTTCAGCTTTTAGCAGTTTATTATTTTAACTCTAATATATCACCAAGATGTAAAGTTAGCAGACTAAGGTTAACAAACAATAATGCATCTGTGGATAAAATTGGAGGCAATGGATTTTTAAGTATCTTTTGCATTGGAATGTAAATAGGTTGGAGAAAAAAAATCTTATTTAAAAGATTTAGAAAGAAAAAAGCAATCAAAGGAAATTTAAAAACCAAATATGAAATATATTTGTATCTACTTAAGTATATCTAGCTTTGGATTGTAAATGAGTGGGCATAAGTATCCTTCAGATTTTATTTCTTTTCAATATTTATTATTTCAAAACAAAAGTTCTTTATAATTTTTATTTACTTTTTTCCCTGATTTTGATCCATAACAGAAATATTAGCTTTAATTTTAAAGTAATTTTTGTTCAATATAATCAAAGCTGTAATTAGTACTTCAATGCATCTTCGTGATAGGAAAATGTCCCTAAAGGTCATTTATTTCATCCATATATAAATATGGCAAAGAATATAACACTACTGGATTTGAAAACAGTTTTATCTGGTATTAACTCAAATTGAGTAAGAAATACACAGCGTAAATAATTAGGAAAATAAATTAAATGTTCTTTTCAAAGAAATCAAAGCAAAAATGATGCTCAGTAAAACAGTTGTAAAACAATTTAAATGTTCCAGGTCTTTTTATAAAAAATCGATTTACCATACTTATACAGGTGTTTTTTTTTTTGCAAAATATCATTCTTTAAAATGAAAATAATAGAAAATTTACTCTAGATGAGCATCGGTGACTTCATGAACTGATATATTAGAATATTAAAATGATCTCCTAATAAATGAACAAATTTTAGTTATAAACTTTTGTTTGAAACAGTTTTAAGGAATTGAGTCTAGTTCATTTTATAGGTTTTCCTCATAACTTCAGGTGACACAGACATGTCATTTTGTACTTTCTTGCTTAATTTTATTTTTCAAAGAATCAAGCTATTCGCTAGAATTAAAAAAAAAAAGTTGTTTTACATTTTAACGGAAGCAGATTTCGAAAACAAATATCCTTTGCTACAAAAATGAACCGGAATTATGGTTTTTGAGATTGAAAGCTTTAGCAAATAAGAGTGCGTAACAGAATAAAATTCAAAAAAGTCATCAGAAATTGAAAACATTAAAAAAGAGAAAAGGAAAGTTAACTAATCGATTAATCGGTCAGTATTTATAAACTTTATTTTAGCTCTGTTTGGCTATTTCATTTTTTCGTACAAACGTAAATGTTCTAAAAATTGCGGAAAAAGGATTTATAGTAAGACTTATTACAGCTAAGTCAAACTGTTTTAAAAAGAAATAATGCAAGGTTTGGGAATTGAAAAATTTAAAGTTTCTCCTTAATTGCTTCTAATGAACAATTTGAGAGAAGACCTAAAATTCGTTCAACTTCATTTCCCATCCTTTTTATGTTCGTCAGAAGGAAGAGGGAATTTTATCATTACTCATGTCTCTCTTAGTAGCAAGTGACTGAAAGAGAATGAAATTTTGAATGCAGATTTAACATGAAAAATTAAAATATTTCTCCTTAATTGCCTCCAGAACAATTTGAGACAAAACTCTTATAATATATCTCTTAAACTTCATTTATTATATATATTTTTTTAATATATAATAATAATAAGGAAATATATATATATATATATATCTCTTATATTATATATATATTATATATATATATATATATATATATATATATATATATATATATATATATATATTATATATATATATATAATATATATATATATATATATATATTATATATATTTATATATATATATATATATATATATATATATATTTATATATATATATTATATATATATATATATATATATATATATATATTATATATTATATATATATATATATATATATATATATATAATATTATTATATATATATATATATATATTTTATATATATATATATATATATATATATATATATATATATATATATATATATATATATATATATATATATATATATATATATATATATATATATATATATATATATATATATATATATATAGGAATATTTCGATGTGCTAAAGTATATGTTTAAATACATTCAAATTTTAATTAGCAAATTTTAGGTAATTCAAATATTTTATATAGCATTTATTATTAATATATTCTACAATAATTACACAAATTCTAGTTTAAAGATTATGATGGACTCTCGCACCATAGAAAATCACTGGTTTAGAAAAATTAAATTGTCAAAAGGTATAGTAAGTTCCATCAAGCACAAAAAAGATCAACTAGTTCTGAATTTTTTTTTTAACAAATTGGTGCTGAAAAATATAAAGTGTGTCATAAAGTTTTTTGGTTTTCGTTGTTACACTTTAAAATTTGAAGACTCTAAAAACTGACACATATGGAAGAAAATTATTATATTAGACGTTTTTAAACTGTCGTTAAAATTTTAAACATTATTATTAAATTACGAAAAATTTAAATATTAACCATATTTTCAAAATTGAATTTCAAAGAAAGTTTTAACCATAAAAATGCGTAATTATTTATGCTGAGACTTCTATTAAATCATTAATAAAACAGGTAGAAAATTCATTATTAAAAACATTTCGAAGTTTTTTTTCTCCGGCTCCGTGGGTTTGCGAATAAACAAGTGATTAAATATTGCTTATCAAATAAAGAACTATCTAATAACATCTATAATTACTTTCTGTCATATACTATAATCGTTCAAAAAACATGAGAGTTCGCACATATTGTTATGATGATTTCTCGAATAATTAGGCAAAAATTTTGGATACTTCTCATAAAATTAACCATGCATAAAAGTTGTCCATGAGACAATCTCTATGTTTTAAATTTTGGCTATTCGACTGCTTTCTTTTATCAACCCTTTACACATTCAAAGAAAAAAATGAATTGCTTAGTTGTTTTTCTTTTCAAGACGCTGTTGTTGCATAAATTATGGTTACAGTTATCAGAATTCTAATTTAATGATTGCAATAAAAAAGAAAGATGGAATGGTGCAAAGAAGATCTCAATAAACTTCTTTTATTAAGCCATTTCCAATGACAAGATTTAGTTTCCAATTAAATAGTAGGTCACGTTTTCTTACTCCCAGAGTACAGTTTAAGGAACTAAAGACAACTTGGTATCGTTACTCCATGATAACGCAAGTACGTCTCAACGAACTTTCCAACCGATTTTGCAACGTCCACAGGAGGTCCCTCGCCGGTTGCTAAAAGGTTGATCCCATTTATTGCTCCACAAAGCAGGTAGACAATATTTCTATAGCAGGAAATGATAGTAAATAAACACCGTTCAATCATTAGAGGACGGGTAAAAGCTGCCAGGCACCATAGGAAGTCGAAAATTTGGACATCTCCTTCTTGACGATAAACTAGAGTAAAACTTGATATCCCTATCCTTTTAAAGAACTGATAAATTATAATTGGATTAAAAATATGTTAAAAGTTTAAAGCATTGTTTATCCAGGTTAAAAAAATCTCGTTCATGCTTCAGCAATTGAATGATTCTAATTTTGTTTAAACATTTTTTATTTAATCATTTTGTTTTAAGTCCAAATGTTCTCAAGTTCCATTCAGCAGTATGAAATCGTTTTAAGTAAATATCCTTGTGTACCTTGTTCAGTATTACATACAGATTGTTTCTCTTGGGTCTCCTCGGCACATAGCGTTAGTGTTTAAAAGAATATGCACACTGATCCTCAAATTCCTGAAATTATACACAATCAAATGGATTTAGTTATTTGCATCTTCCAGCAGCTGGCGTCACTGAGGTTTATTATCTCTTTACAGCAATTGGAGTTTCTTCCAGTTTTCAAGCCATACTTGGTAAACATTCTGGCTATTAACATCCGGTCACACTCTTTGTGCACAGGTGAACGTTTGAGTTCACAAGTTGCGAATTTTGATCATTGTTTGAATTGGGCGCCGAAGGATTTAGTTTGTTCAAGTTTTCTGCACAATTCAAATAGTTTATTAACAGGCGATTTTAATCGATATTCTTATTGAACAAATAAATTTCGAAATGTACATATTTTTAAGAAAAATCCTTTTTGTAAACTCTGTATGAGTAATAGTTTCCGTTCGACTCTCCAATACCAGAGTTCATGCTGCGTAAGTTTCAGAGAGTAGCATTATTTTTGGATAATGTTATAACAAATTCAAATGTTAAGGTAAATATTTGTGCATGTGATATTTATAGTAAAGTTGAGAACTTAAAAGATTTTTCACGATGTTAACTTTAAAAGAAAACAATTAAGCTTTCAAGTTTCGTGTCACTTTTCATAACCCTTCAAAATCTTTTCTCCATAAAATAATAATTAATATCTTAAGAGATCAAACTTTCAACACTATCTTAAGAGTTAATAATAATATAGGTAGTATGTTTAACATTAGAGCTACTAAGCCGTCATTTTGTCGGTTTTCAAATTCCATGCTTAAAAATTTGATATAATTTATGTATTGCTCTAGAATTTTTGACAGGACTTTTAATGAATTATTGGTTTGGAGTACTGTTTGCAACACGAGGGCTAATGAGACCGGGACCTACAGCTTAAAGCCGATTCCGAACGGCTACGAACATCCATGCCACAGTGGGATTCGAACCCACGAACTCCGGTACCGAAGGCAAGCACCCTAAAGGACTTTTAATGAAATATAAGAATAGTTAAATATTCCTATTCACTCTCTTTAATTTCCATAATCCTATACATATTTATACCAAGACCCGTGAAAATGACGGAAATTTTTAAGTTGAATCACCCAAACTGTTCGGGATCTATTTTGCTCTCATTACGATTCAGTTGAGAACCTAACTTCTCACGTGATAAAGTGCAGTATGGGAAAAGTCGAATCAACATAATTTTTTTGGAAATTCTAGGCAATAGAAACTGGTTTTTTTTATTAATAATTATTGAATTATTATATTAAATAGTTTTGTTAAGTTACATTCTTTTATTTACAATAACTAAGTCAAAAATAACAATAAAAGCCATGATCAAATATCCGTCAATTTGAAGGGTATTTCTCGTGTTAAGGTGAAGCAGTTCAAATAATAATAGGGGTAACAAATAATTTGATGAATTAAAACTATCCCATAATTATTTTATATAGTATGACTAAAATAAGAAAACCATTACGTTAAATAAATTACGGATATATTACTGTAAAGGATTTAATGTTTATCCTCGGTGTGCGTATGTCTATAATACAGTATTTGTTCTGGAACTTAGGACCTCTCGGGATATTTGGCGAGAAAATATTCTTAAATATGGATAAGAAATAAAATATGAAAAATGTTTTTATTCTTCACCCCTGTAAATATTTACTTTTTATATATGTTATATAATAGGGTTAAAACATAAAGTTGTTCTTTTATGATTTTGTATTGGGAGAATAAAATCAAATTTAAAATACTTCGGCAATGTGATTGTAGAAAATCCAGTAATTTAGCTCGATGTGCTTATTTCCTGTCATTAGTGCTTTGGAAATGAGATTTAACGAAGAATATTTAAAGCTACAAGGACAGTACACATCCTAAGAGCCTTAAAGTTATTCTTTTCTAATAAATTTGTAACTTCAAATCAATCTTCACTTTAATATATTACATGCTGAAAAATATTGAGATAAGCTGAAAGTATTCTCGAATGTTTATTCTCAGAGTGAAAAACAATAAATTCATAGCCCCATAAAAACATTACCGTAACCTTAAAATGGAGATCATGTGGTTATTAAATCGAAGACATGCATTTACTTTTGAGCGAAATCATAATCTTTGTTCAAAAGTTAAGGTCAACAAAAAATTCATTCATTTCCATCATAGTAGCGTTAATTTCATAATCAAGTCCAAACTTTGGCAACTGAATGTCTGTTTTATTTCCTTGAATAAAAATGTTTTGTTGTACACCATTGTAAAACTTTAAAACTGGCATAATATTTCATAATGTACAAAACAGAAAGTTATAAATGAGTGCTTAAAAAATCCGTACATTTGATATCAACCGAATGTAAAGGTATACACCGTTTCTAATTAATTTAATAATATTTATTAGAAACAAAATTTAATGACAGATTAACTTTCAGTTAAACTTTCATCGGAGATCCTTTTCGTAATCTTTATCGTTCGAAATAGAAGTTTGATTCATTATCGAAAAATGTTCAGTAGAGTTCTGGCAAACACTCAGGTTAAGTCTGAATGGTGACGCTAGGAAAAGAAACAGCTGCATGAAATAGGCGAAGTGATACAACGGTATAAAAAACACCCTCCGTCATGAAATCGATTTAGAAAGTGGAATCGGACTAAAGTTAAAAAAGGTACGAGTAGTTTCTAATACATTACACCCGAGAAATTATGTTCATTTTGATGAAAGGAGGCTTCATTCGACAAAAATCAAAACAAACTTCTATCAAACGAGAAAGTTTCAGGTAAATTATACCTTTGCAATATAAAGGTGACTTTTAGTACTCTTTGCTGTCGTGGTCGATGCCACATGGTATCCTTATATAAACATTCTGATGGTACAATCAGGATTTGGTTTTTGTTACTCAAGAAGTATGCTAAAAGAGCGACAAACCCAGTAGGAGTAGTTTGAATGGAATATTTCCTTACTTTAACTAAAGGGATAAGTAGATGAAGGAAAAGTTCGTGGACTATCCATGGTAAAATTATAAAGATCATGTAGTAACAAGACAAACCTAAACCCCCCTGCTCCTCAGATGAGGTCATAATTTCCGAGATATCTAAAATGGGGAGGGGATCATCCAACTGTGTTGTGAGTCTCGACTTTAATAGTTTGGATTTAAGATTAGTTAATGTTATACAAGTATTACATCAAGTTACTCCCATCAACACAGACGTTCATTCAAGTCATTAAGCATTCAAACACTAAATGGTGTTTTCATTCAAAACATAACATTGCAACAAATCATAGAATTAACTTTCTTTTAATCAGAAATAACGGAGGACGAGATAAGCCTAGATGCCGGCGTTTGGAACAGGCTATGATTGCTACTATTTTCATGGATACTTATAGGGGCTTTAAACACATCTTGAACTCTAACCGTTCAAAGAGCAAAACATTGACTCTATCGGTTTCTATTTAGAGATTTTCTAATTCCTTACACGGTTATGATTGCAGTGTAATACCGAATAATTCAATTCAGCCTGAATTGTTTCAAACTGGAGATATGATCCGAAAACTACCATTAAATGGAGAGTCGGTTATATGTGCACGTATTGATATATTTAGATAACTTGTCGCTTGCTCATTCATATCTTCTACTTATATCGGAGGAGTATGGAGTTTTCGGTGAATATCAATAAATGCTCGGAATCGTGTTTCCCAAAGTATCATAAAATTTTATTAAAAAATGTCACAAAAACAATGTTTTACAGTTTTAACCGGGGTTGAAAATGGCAAAATAATCAGTTAAAATATGGGGGTATTAGAAATATCTCAATACTCTACAATATCGGAATCTAAATTTCAGTTAAGAACTTTAAAAATTAAGATATAATTTTTACGTTTTTTTATTTTTAATAATTTAATAAGTAATTTATTATTAATTTCAAATTTTGTTTTACTTAATTTCAATGGATCGAAATTTTATTCTTGTAAATTAAGTAAAAAAGTATCTGCATCAAATTTAGTACAATAAATTTTTCAGAAGATATATTTATTGTGTTCAAAAAGTTGGTTAAAAAGAAAAGTTTAAAAAAATTATCAAAATTAATTCTTTTCTATTGAAATTTAAATTTTTGAGGCATGCAATTATTTCGTTTTATCCAGGTAATATCCAGAGACTAGAATTACAAAAAAAAAAAAATTAAAATGTAGAGTATCGAAATGTTGCTAAATAGTTTCGTTTGCAGTCTGTTCTGTTTAAAAGCACAATAGCTTTTATAAACATTTCGAGCTTAGTGAGCACAAAAGTTAAAATTGATCTGTTCTTTAATGCGTATGACTGATTTTTAGAATACCTGAATCATATGTTTATTTTATAACTTATCAGCTGTGCTCGCTGAAAGTCATAAGTATATTATGCCTCCGGCTGCCGGATATTGGTCCAATAAAAATTTGGTTTAGATTGGTCCTCCATTTTTGGTCTACGAATGCTATTCACCGACACCTAATTAAAACTGATTCCGAACGGCAACAAACATTTTTGTCGGGAGCGATATTCGAACCCACGGAATCCGATACTGAAGATCCGTTTACCAATGTAATTTCGATTTGTAAGAAATATAATTTGCTATAAATATTCAATTTAAATCAGTAGTAATGGTTTTTAATTTAAAGAAACAATTATGTTTAGTTTGTTAACAAATGAACAATATATTTTTAAGTGTTAAAATTACTCCTGTTTATCTTTCAGAAATCCTAATTTTTATAATAATAAAAATTTTAACTAATAGGAAAAAAAGGTTTCGAATGAAAGAAAGCCAAGGTTATTCAAAAGTAGTAATATACTTTAAAGTTTTATAGCGATATATCAATATCAACAGAAATTTGGGGATATATCGCGATATTAATTTTCTGCTATCGTTCAGCCCAACTAATAATGGGCATGGTGTAATTTCTCGTGTAGCTGATGGTATCGTGTGTAATTATCTCTTCAGTTAATTTTTGAGGGAAATACTGTATTTTTATGAATGCTTTTGAAAACGTAATAAACGAAACTTTATGCAAATTTAGTTTATCATATTTTTGTTTCCATTCGAATTGAATTGTATTTTAATCTCTGCTTTTTCCTGTCAAGATATCACAATATGTCCACGCTTTGCAAGTTCTTCACTACTATTGAAATCAAAACTTTCCATTTTACCAGAATTTCTTTTACTAGGGAAAATACATCAATCAATCAATCAATTCTCCTTCGTCATTTTGATGTAACTTTATACTTCCTTCCATATATGCGCTTTGGTGATAACGACCAGGAAATTCAATGCATATGTGCGCTTATGATGCAAATGAGTTAACACATTCGGGTCTACTGATGTCAATTACTGTCCTGTGATTTCTGTTTCTAGAAGCGGCAACATCATCACATGTATTTGTTAGAAGAAAGCTGAAATAAGAGTGAGAAATATAATTTACACAGTTCCGTTATAAACAATAACGGAACTGTGTAGATTATTTAGATTGTATTCTTTATGTGCTTTCATATTTGAACTTGTTACCTTTAATTTATTATAATTACCTTTAATTTATTACAATTTGTGGCAACCAGTTTCAGAATTTCATTATTTTTGCAGGTACTAAGCATTAGCGAAATACTAGCTAGTAGCAATGTCGGTCACAAATATACAATCATATAATACACGCGACCATTCAAATCCTTACTAGGAAATAAGTAATAAAGTTTAAACTCGACAATTTCAATATTTCTTTCTTAAAATGCTTAAATAAAAACTAGAAGTTCAATCACGAACAATCGCTCCAATTTTATATTTAAAGAATACTCTCCTGACTTGACGCAAATAGTTTTAATTGGGTTATTATTAAAAGCTAAAGCACACCTTTTTTTGATAGAGGGGTAAACAAATGAAATAGAATAAATATTGTTCAAAATAAAACAAGTGCTATAATATAAAAATTTTATAAAAGTAAAAAAAAGTCATTGTATTTGCTTCAAAGTAATCAATTTGCAATTAAGCTCCAAGACCATTTGTTAAAAATTTCATTTATCTCGGAGTAATTAGTTTAGAATATTTTAAACTTATCCTCTTCACTAACAGAATTTCTAAATCTTTAGTCTAAAATTTATTCTTTTTCATTTGTTAGAATTTATCTTACGTCTGCAGACATTAATTATAGCTCATTAGTTACAAAGAATGCATAAATATGTACACAAAAGAAATTTATAAGAGAAAAGTTTAATATTATCCCTTCCAGTTAGACGCTATGTCATATATTATCTTTAATTATGTTACTCAATTAACTACAAATAGAAATCACACATTTCTTTCATCGAAAACAGCAACATTTGACATTCTTATTCGAGTTGCATTATTTATGAATTACAGTCTAAAAGAGTGACCGTTAACGAAACGAAACGAAAATAATGGGTAGCAGGTCGTAGAATCGATCACTTACACCCATTCAGGTCCTACATGCATTCAGACAATTCCAGTAATAGAACACGACAGTACACACAGGAAAATACAACTTGAAGTAAACACTCTGCTAAGTTGAAATTCTTAGATTATTTACAAAATGGACATTATTGAGCGTAAGATGTCTTACAGCGAGTTGTACCAATCAGATCTCCATAACCTCTCACACCTTCAAAATTGAGGACAAAACTAATGATAGTCATCGACTCACACATTAGTGGATTCTATAACACATCAGGTTGAGGTTATTTGCGTGCTTGGTACTGACACTATATTAGTTTCAAGAACCAGATTTTCTAAGACCTCAATCTATCTATCTATCTATCTATATTATATATATATATATATATATATATATATATATATATATATATATATATATATATATATATATATATATATATATATAGTAACGTATCGGGTCCCTGTTTCAGATGACACAATGAAGAATGAGGTGTTTCTTGAATAATTGATTTATTTACACCTCTGCTATATACACACGAAAAAAACAATTTCCGATCCCAGGTATGTGATTCGATACACGTCGGCCTGAGTAGAGACGTGCAATATCTTTTCCGAAATATTGGCGATCCGACGGAAGAAACAATTCGCGAAAGTTCACTAAGTAGAAAGTACTCTCTTAATTAGACGATAGAAGTTAAAATAACAACTGGTTTTCTTCGAAGAATATCAAAACACAAAGTTCCTAAGGGGAATATGCCATCAATCCTGAAGAGGATTATATTAAAAGAAAACCCAAGGCATAGGGTATCGTTCTCAATCTCAACAACAAGGCGGCATTTTCGCTAAAAAAAACTCTCCGATGGAGAGACTGGTCAAGATGACCTCCGAATTAGCTGGTTGCTAGCTAACTTCTTTAAAAAAATCTTCTCTTGTCTCTTTTTTTAGGGGAGGGGCCTCAGCCACAATTTCATCTGGCGATGATCTCACCTTCGACCTACAAACCTTTGTGGTTTCGATGGTCATTTTTCTGGCTGTCAGTCTGAGCAGACAAAAGACTAGACATCGTGACAACGCATTTATCTCCCCATAAGCAAAGTTCTTTCATGTAGACACACCACTAAATCACGCTGTTATAGTGTGTGTGTTTGATGGAAAAGGTATACTGACAGAGATATTGCATAAAAATATACTGTCAAAAATTTCCCGTTCATGCATGGCGAAATAATTTTATAGCCATTACGGCCCTAGAAAAAAGAAAAAACACCGGTGTTTTTGCTTTCCCCTTTTTAACTCCTAATCTAAACTGACCACTAAGGCCCCCTGGAAAGGGTTTAAATAATTAAAATTTGATAGTGCCCTAGCGGCCAATTTAGAAAATTCTGAAAGAAAAAGAACTATCGGAAACAAATTTTTACAAAGATTTTAATGTAAATACTTACTGATATTTTTACCGGTCCCTATAATGAAGTGAGAGACCGTCCACTTGGTGATACATATAAACATATCAATATATTAAGGTGTATCATTTTTAAGCTCACAGGCATTAGAAAAATGAGTGACGAAAATATGCATTAAAATGAGAAATGATATTTTTATCACTACCTTTTTACTCTAATTTTGTTTAAAATGGCAACTGATTCCAAACAAGAGAAAAAGATTTGAGGGTGGAGCGCGGATGCAGGGATATATATATATATATATATATATATATATATTGATTGCTGATTGCCTTAGATCTAAATTAGTATAGACTCCTGATAGTAAAAGAAATATGAAAATTAAACAGCTTTAAAATAGAAACCTTCTTTTAATAAGCTATTTTACACATAATAGGACGCTATTTATATAAAAGGAAAAATTTCGTGATAAGAGTTTTATTTTGCTCTAGATGTAAACACAGTACTATAAAACTCTCACGAGAGTAATAACTGATACTGAAAAAATTAAAGGATTGTTTGTATTTTGGTTTAAATGAAAAAAAATCATACAAATTGTGCATACCATTTTTAAAAAGGGACATTAGATATTAATAGATTAAGGCATCTATAGAACTTTGATAGAATAAGACAAAATTACAGATTAAGAAAGGTTTAACACTAAAACGTAAACTGAAATCTCCTCCTAACTCTAGTTGGCATAAAACATTTCGATCCAACCATAAAATACATTTCAATAGCAATTAAATCAAACGTAAAATCCAAATGAATTACCATCCCGGTAATAAACAGCCGTCCAGGCATGTGAAGGATTATAATCGTTCTAGTGTTTTCAATTAGTTATGTAACTGCGCAGTAAGTAGGAGAAGTTAGATTTATGGGTAAAATATCATTATTATGCTTAAATTAGTTTTTAAAATAAAGCGAAAGTTTATTGGATCTGTAATGTTAAAGTGTTAAAGAAAACAAAAGTTGTTAAGATTTTATGTCATAGTACATGATTCACGGTTGAGTGAGAGAGCGTTTTTGTTGTAACCTGGACATATAACGAATTGTTATTGAACTTTAACTCTCAATGTTTAAATAATTTTTTTAATAAATTTTCCATATTAAATTTTAGAATAGTTGGTTTTGATATTTAATATTAATTCTTAAAAAAAAAAAATCCATGACATTTTATTGCTTAAACGAGATATTATAGAAACTATCTTTATTTTTTTCTTTTAAAACGTTAATTGAGCATTAACGGTGCAAGTATTTTCCCGTTCCTCCCAATTCATATTAGTTTTGCCAGTGAACAAGATAATTGAAGATAATTTAAAGGCTATAGAACTGAAAAATCTGCTTTTGAATTCAACCACCTATGATTAAGATTTCAGAGAGAATTTGTTGAATAATATTGTGTATGAACACGTAGCAGCCGAAAAGGAAATGAAAAAAAAAAGTTGATTGAAGAAGAGAGCAGATTAGCCAATGAACGCGCATTTTAATTAGAGAAGGTAAAACTTCAACTCGCAGCTAGCAATGATCTGACCAGGAAATCTGTTTTTCAAAAAGTAGGTCACCCTAAATTTGAATTGAATCACATTCTCCCAAAATTTAACCTAAAGGAATATGAGATAGGACTGTATCTGACAGCGGTTGAGTGTTAAAATTTGTAGATATACCTGAATCTAAATGATCCCATATTTAATTGGCTCATTATCAACGGAGATAAATCAAATAGTGGATAGAGAAAGTGAAGAGGATTCTAAGGACTATGCAAAAGTAAAAGATACGCTTTTGAAGCGGTATAGACTCACAGCTGATAGGTTTCGACAAATGTCTTCTCATCATAAAAAATGTTCCGAAATCTTAGGAATTCCCAAGAACTATAGTCTTATTTTGAAGGATGGATCAAAGAACTAAATATCTCTAGTTTTGAACTAGAAGAATTAAACTACAAGATTTGATCATTGCAGACCAACTAAAGAAGAGAACACCTCCCGATGTTAAAGAACATTTTGTGGACATTTAGTTAGAATTGAATAATACATTAGAGCTTGCAAAAAAGCTCGATTGTTATGAAAATGTGAGATTTGGCATTAAGAAAAATGCACCTTCTATTGTAAAGAAACCATACTTTAAAGAAAGTGTTAAATTTGTACCAGAAAGAAAATTTAGACCTCATCCTAAAGAAGCTAAACAGATCAAAAATACAAATTTTGACAGTTCTAAATTTATTAATTCTAGACAAGAAAGAAAGGCTCTTCATTGTTATGGCTGTGAATATCCTGGTTTTATCAGAGCAAAGTGCCCAAAGTATAATAAATTAACAGAAGAAACTAAAACTTTCATCAATTGTGTAAAGTTATAGGCAGCTGAATCATTTGGATTACTGTCCAGTTCCATTTTTTTAACTGTTAGTGATGAACAAGCAGTTTTTTGCGCTGATACAGGAACGTCAAGTTCTATTGGTAGAGAAAGATTCTATAATTTGTTGAGAAATCGAGGATTTGCATTTCAAAAAAAGAATATTACGATTTTCTTAGCAGATGGCAAGGAAAGAAATGTCCAAGCTTTCACTACGACTGTAGATCATGATTTAAAAGAAAAGATAGTTCACATGAAAATTATTGCTTTGCCAGAGTCAAAAGGTAATAGAACATTACTTGGTACTGACTTTCTACAAGCAGCTGGAATAGTGCTGCACATCCAGAGTGGCACTTGGTATTTTAGTGAAAATCCACAGAAGAAGCACCCCTTTCCTGTATCACAAAGAACCATCTGAAACTAAAGAGACTCCAAAAGTGATAGAATCTCAGAAAATTACATCTGATAACACAGCAGAAGCTCCTGAAACTCCTGTTGAAAGACCAGATATCTTGAAGTTGAGAGATGATGAACGAAAACACCTGACTGGAGAATAAATAGATAAATTAAACTCGCTGTTAGAAGAGTATGAAATTAACTTTCAGCTAGGTAGGAATCCGACTCCCTATATTAAACACAGAATCCAGACCAGAAATAGTTTACCTGTTGCTGAATCACCATATAGAATGACCTCTGCAAAGAAAGAGTTGTTCAAGAACGAGTTAGATTCCTCTCTAGCTCAAGGTATCATCGAGGAATATGAATCCCTTATGCCAGTACTGTTGTGTTGGTCCCTAAACCTAACGGTTCCATCAGAATGTGTTTATATTATCGGAAGTTAAACGCTACAACAATTCCAGATA
Source organism: Pardosa pseudoannulata (assembly GCA_032207245.1). Lineage (NCBI taxonomy): Eukaryota > Metazoa > Arthropoda > Arachnida > Araneae > Lycosidae > Pardosa > Pardosa pseudoannulata. The sequence goes on along the minus strand of CM063502.1, from coordinate 3,000,333 downwards.
CTTATCCATAACCCAGAATAGAGGATTTGCTAACTGAAGACAAATTAACAAAGCACATGTCTACGATTGATCTAAGATGTGGTTATCATCAAGTTAAAGTTCATAAAGCAGATCAAGAGAAAACTGCCTTCATTTGTACATTTGGTACTTTCAATTTTTTGCGAATGCCGTTTATTCCAAACGGCATTAACGTCCCTGGAACCTTTCAACGCCTTATTGATAAATTTAGAGCAATCTTAAAAGATGTTTTTGTATTGTCGTACCTCGAAAACATCATTGTGCTATCAAAAACTTTTGATGAACATTTATCTGATTTGGGAAAAATGATTGAAAGCCTCTGTATTTAAACTAAATTCTAACGGAAGAAAATGCCATGTTGCTTGTGATAAAGTATATAGGTCATTGGATCACAGAAGGTATGAAAGTAGATGCTGTTAAAGTACCTTTTATTCAGAAAATCCCCCCAACCAACATGCATTAAAGAAGTTGTCTTTTTTTACACACTTGCTCTTAGTTCCGAAGATATGTCCCGCAGTTTTCAGAAATTTCTAGGCCCCTAAGTGAATTAACAAAATAGAACAAACAATGGATTTGGGGTGAAACAGAACGGAAATCATTTGAAGAGTGATACAGAAGGTTGGTGACCTGACGGAATCAAACCACTTATTATTAGAACAGATGCTAGTAATTTTTCTCTTGGAGAAGTCCTTGTTCAAGGTGAAGGCCCAGAAGAAAAGGTGATCGAGTATGCTAAGCTCCGCCGAAAGAAATTATTCAACTACCGAGAGGGAAGCTCTTGCAGTAGTTTGGGGACTTAAGAAGTTCCAAGGCTATGTGGAAAATCAAGAGATAATAATTCATCAGATCACCAGCCCCTAAAGAGGCTGGTGAGTATCAATTCACCATCTGGTCGTTTTGCTCGGTGAGCTATTCAAATCCAATCACATCATCCAAAAATCGTCTATACTCCAGGAAAATCGAATGTTATAAAATACCTTCTTTCTAGACCAACATATGGTACTGATGACTTTGTTTCTGATTTAAATGTAGTTTCCATAAATTTACCATACCGGAAATCTAAAGACATCCGCGATGAGCAAATTAAAGATGAAGATGTAAGGAAGATTATTGACTGTTTTGAAAGTGATGAGACATGAAAATAATGTAAATTGGAAGAGTAGAAGCAGAGAATTTTGTTTAGGTACTCCCCAGAAACAGAGTCCGAAGAGCTATATAGTGGTTCCTTGTCAAGAGCGAGAACGAGTGCTAAAGCAATATCACGATTCTCCCAGTGGAGCTGATGGCACGTACTATAAGATTGCCTCCAGATAATATTTTCCTGACATCAGAAAATTTATCGCAAAATATGTTAAAAACTGTGCAGAGTGCAATCGCTACAAGCCAAATAACTAGGAACCTTCTGGGTTGATTAAAACGCCTATCTATGCGCAAAGATTTGAGACTCTTGCAATAGATTCGTTTTGTACACTTCCAGAAACCCCGATAGGAAGGAAAAAGAGGGATTTTTCTTGTTGAAGACACAAGTTCGAAATGGGTAGAGATCTTCATCCTTGAAGATACCACTGCAACAAATTGTTCAAAAATTGTAATTGAAGAAGTTTTCTTACGGTATTGTTTACCCAGAAGGTTAATCAGTAATAATGGCACACAGTTTGTTAGTGCTGTAATGCAGCAGACATGTAATTTTCTTTGTATTAAACAAGAACAAATTCCTGTTTATCACCCTCAAGCGAATCCCTCTGAACGAAAAAACAGGGATTTAAAACTCAAACTAGCCGTATTAGTTGGTGAAGCTCATAATAGTTGGGAAGAAGAGCTGCACATGATTCGTTTCGCAATGAACACAACAAATTGTGACATGACAGGTAACACCGCCGCTTATCAGCAAATTTGGCAGAGAGCTCCAAACGGCAGAAGCTATCTAGCATGACTTAAGAGTCCTTATTGATAACGATATCTTCATTGCTGAAATTACACCCTATTTTATAAAATAATTTTCTCTCTTGACACCTCGAATCAGGGAACGTCCCAAGCAGCAAGGATGGTCGCTTAATGGTTGGCCAATCATCGGTTTGATTGGTAAAAGCCCAGCCATATCTTTGAAACGTTGATATTGTGTCGGTGCGATGTCGCCTTTTAATTATTTTCTTTCTCCTCATATCGAAAGGTCACCAGAAGTGTAGAGCGATGTCAAGTTCTGATTAGTCGCGAAGAGGTTTATTAATGAGATCGGCGCGACACCCAAAAAAAATGTCTTCTAGATGGCGCTAAAAATTTTAAAATTGTAGCGCGAAAAAAAAAATCTGTTCATTTCGCTAAGTTCGACATAGAGTAAACACTTGCTGTGCTACACTTAAACCATTTTGGATTTACAGAACATTTGAAGAAGAAAAACGTGGTAAGTGCAATTTTATTTTTTTTATCCTACATTTGTATATTGTATATTCGGTATTTAAATTAATATATTATGTAATCTTCTGTTAAATCTATAAAATATGCATCAAAGCATTTGCATCAATCAATAACTGAATATATACTTGCCAACTTGTACGGCAGTTCTATTCTTGACAAAATTTTGGAAGATATTTTAATAGCTAAAACGATTTTACATAAACATTTTTTGTAACATTCTTTATAAAAAGTTTTTAAATAATATGTGATTAATACTTCACTAACCTTCTTTTATATACTCAGATTTTTTAAAGTGATTTTAATAATTATATTATATAATTTATTGTATAGTTAATTGCATAAAAATTAAAAATTTATTTTGCATATAATTTTTAAACATTCTTTCTTTTTTTTGATAAGGAATTGTTAATTATATAACTTGTGAGTGTGTTTTCACCCCAGATATTTATGCTCTAGGTTTATTTTATGAAATTGTAATATTTTCAAAGTTAGTATGTTAGTAGCTATGCAATTTGTTATCAATGGAAAAATTGTATTTGTAACATAAGCCATGTTTACGTGTCATGTAGAGGGTAGTGTAACTTGCCTCTACGCATGCATAGTTTTGTCTTACTTTACTTGATTCTCAACTATAGCTTGAATGAATGCATTTACACATAATCAAATATTGAGTCATGAAACTTTCCTCTAAACAAGAAATATTTCAGATTTGATTTCAGATTATCACGAAAGTATGTTATAATGCTATGATCAAACTCCATATCTAATTAGTTTTAAGAGCATTTAACAAATTCTAATTTTTCCACTTAGAAAAATTATTTGGAAGTTATAGAAATTAAAATGTGATTTTTAAATAAATTTTTAGCTTTATGGGAGAATACACTCCCTCTCCTGGTGTCAAATGTGTAATACATTTTACGCAGGTGTTTAATTTAGCAGATGTTCATTATGGCAGATGTTTTGTGAGAAGAATGTTTAGAGCAGAATATGATTGGTATTTTACATAGATCGTTTGTTCTGAGAGGGTTCATTTTAATAAGTTTATTAAAAGCTACAAGAGCAGTAAATCGGAAATCATTTTTCCATTGAAAATTGTCATTTTGTTCTAGAAACTCGATAAAAGAAAAGAGTAAACTCAATAAGGATGCAAAATATGCAAAGCTATTTGTCCATCTATGTTTCGAGAAATTTCACAGACACATTAGAATAATTCTTCTAATTCTCTTGTTTTTTAAAAATAAAATTTTGTAAAAATAATTTAATAATCTTTGTAAATATTTACAAACGCATATATATTTATTTAACTCTTCCACTTAATAGTTTAAATTAAGTAGTATTTCGTTTTATATTATTTTATGTGTGTGGTCGAAATGAAGCGAAATTTTAAAAACAAGTACTTTACAAAAAAAAACCGAAAGCAAAGTAAACACAGAAAATGTTTAAACTAGCAATTGTTTAATAGAACAATGCAAAAAATTTCAAGCATTTTATGGACATGATAAGTAAAAAAGAAATAAAACTTCATTTGACAGTTTGCTTAAAAGTAATGACTTTCCCTTAAAATAATTAAAATATATTACCTACTCATTTATTGTGAGATTGAAGTTCATTTGTGAAAGATTTATTTTGTTTTGAGTTACCTTCATTATCAGCTGTAAGGTTATCCATAATCTCATCTATTACCTTAAACAACTTGAAAGGATAGAACATCGATATCAAGTATATATACCATTGTTTACTCATTATAATTTTAAAGAAATAATTACAATTTTAGTGGAAAATTTATATGCTACTTCAGCTGAAATATCCAATCATAAAAACATATGAGCTTATGAGCTTAATCATATGAACTTATAAGCTGTTTCCTATGATGTCTTCTCTGGTAGCAGATGCTGAAATTTGGAATCTCTAATTTGGAAACACCAGCACTGTTAGATTTTTTTCTTTCATAATCTCTAGTGTTAGTGCAACTGGAAGCAGAATTCTTTTTATTTATTTTTTAATAACTAGCAGCAGTTCAATGAGGTAGGCTAAGCAATGGTATAAACAAATCATCTCTCCTAAGATTATTGGTTGCAAGAAAGATATCAATTAAAAATTAATATAAATGTAAATTAAAACTTCTGAATTAAAACGCATATCTTGATTTAAATTTTAACGTCTATTTAAGGAAACAGTTACGTGTTTTGAATGCTTGTAACTTTTTAATAAATCAGTTTAAACATATATTTTTCTGTATACAATTCAGAATAAAGCGATAAACCAAATGCAACAATAATAATAAAAATTAAATTTTTGTCGGGTTTTGTTAATTTAAAAGTTTATGGTCCCTTTAAGAATCACAGCTACAATACTTTTAAAATAAATTTTATGACTGAAAATTATTTTGGTAATAATGCATAGAAAGCACAAAATTACTCTGGCAATTTTTGAAATGTTTTCTTTAGCAAATCTTCCTTTAAACAGATTTCACATTTTTAAAAGAATTTTATATTTTGTTTCAGCATTTGTCAGAAACCATCGTCAATACTAGCATGTCACTGAACATGAAGTCAAAGAAGCAATAAAAAAGTGATTTGCGAAGGATACTGAAGGTGGACATCTTCACCATAGTTTGGTTTGAAGCTCTTTGGCCAACTCTTTTTTAACACGACGGTCAATGAGACCGGGACCAACTGCTTAACGCCGATTCTGGACGGCTATGAACATTCGAGCCACAATGGGATTCGAACACCCGAACTCCGGTACCAAAAGCCTGCGCCTTAACCATTCGGCCTCAATTCTTACAATAAAAATATTGTGGATAAAGCTTGATTTTTTAATGTCTTTGTCAATAAATTTGATTTCATTCCTTATTATTCTAAATTTTTATTTATGCTTTAAACATGTTGAATATTTACTTCAGTGTAAATATTCTTACACAACATATACAACTTACAAAAGAATTTCTTATTTTGATTTTATAAGAAATGTAAAATTTTAGTTTTTGTGGTACTTAGAAAATAAAATAACATTAGTAATAGAGTTCTAAACTATTTAAGTCTAAAATGTTTGTAATTAAAATTTAAGCATAAGAATTTAAATTTTAGTTATTGAAACATTTATTTATAGTTCACATTTAATAATAGAACAGTTTAAATTAAGGTATTCTTGCTTTATCCTTCAAAAGAGAATGTATTTTTCATTCCAAAATTGTTGAAATAAACTTATTTAAAAAAATGTTAAAAATATTTACAATTATCACAGATTTTATTACAAAGATTCTATATAATTCTATTTTTCATGTCAGGTACAGGTGGTTTTTCACAGATGAATTACATGACTCAAGTGTGTACATTTTTGTTTACATCTGATAGATACTGGTTTTAAATTACACTATTGTTTGGATATTGAATTATTGCTTTGAGAAGCAGAGAGATACACAATAAAAATGTTTTAAGATGTTCAACCTCCTGCTTTAATAAAGGTAAGTTTTTGATTAATAAAGGTAAGTTTCTGATATATAGTGAAATTTTTATGAGGGTACTTTGCTCTTTTTTCAAGTTCTATTTTATTCAAGATAGTTTTTGTTATCATTTATTCAACTAAAGCACTGGTGTTTATTTTCACTAAAATTTCTGTGTTAGGATGAGCATGAAATACTAAGTTAAGATTGTTATTATTTTTTTTATTTACAATGTTTCAACAGGAACTAATTTGAAATGTTTTTGAAATACGCTTTTGAACTAAAACCTACAAATTTCTTAAATAGACAACATAGAGAAAATTAAACTATTATTTTATAATTATTACTGTTTTACTTGTAATATTGCAAGTTAAAAATATTTTTTAAATATGCTTTTTAATTTTAATTTTAATTTTTTTTAATTAATAAAAAAAAATTCAAATTTCTTAAATAAACAGTCTTGTGAAAACTAAACTTATTTTATAGAAATATTTGCTGAGGTATGTAATGGGTTTGGTTTGGAATGTTAAAGTACATTTTCAGTACTACATAATATTTTTTTTTAATCTAAACATACAAAAAGTAAAAAACAAAAGTTACTATAGTGAAGAAAAATCTGAAATATCTTGGAAATTCTTCTAGTTTATTTAAAAATATCTGAACTCTGGATAATTTCTGAACTATAATAAAAATGTCTAGAAAACAGTTATAAAACTTTTTTAATTTCATAAATTAAAAATGTATAAAATTTCACACAAAAATGGTTAAGGGTTTAAGTTTCTTTTATTTAGTTGTTTTAGAACTAAATATTTTACTTTAAAAATTCAATTTTAATTCAAGGAAATGAAGCCATTTTCTAAACGGAAATTTTTTTAAGACATTAGAAAACATAGAATTAAATAATTTAAAAGCGTTTAATAATAAATCTATCAAGTTATCCATTTATTCAATGACATGATTGACTGAAATGATTGAATGATGAAATGACTCGAGAAATGAGTGGTAAAATATCGGTAAATGACTGGCAAGTGATTGGTACTAGGTCGTACTCTGTTCATAAACATCGGTAAATCATCAGAAAAACTGTCGCCGCGGCGTCTTTCAGACGCCGCGGCGATGATAGTCCGGCGGTTTGCCGGCGGCCATAAACAACCACTGTTCGATGCTGCAGAGGGTTAATCGGCCCAACGTCGCGAGATAGAAATGGGGTGTTTGGCCAATGATTGGCAAACGATCTTTTGCTGCTTTGGGTGTTGCACAGAAACAAGATAAAAGAAAGGAATAATTTGGTAAGAAACGTAAACAGATTTACTATAAGCCTGGTGATAAAGTATGGATAACTTTACATGCTGTGAGCAAGTTCATAAACAAGGAGCAAAAAATTTATGCCTAAACGCGAAGGTCCTTATCTTGTGATTATAAACAGATCTCCTACAACATATGACGTTGCAGATCCTGCTACTTCCAATGAAGTATTAGGTACTTATCATACCAATATGATGAGACCCTATGAACTGCCTACCTCCAAAGGCAAAGGTCCTTTGACTCCCATAAGGAAAAGAAGTAGACCTCGCAAAGTGACCCAATACGAACTCTTCTTCGGGACGTCGTCAGAGATCGATGGGGAGTCTCTGAGAAAATGCTAAATCTTCCATGGTCGCCACCTTAGTGGACATTTTCATGAATGTGAAACATCTCAACCCTCTTCAGTTCGAGTTTCGGCGGCATGGCGGAACGTGACTTTTTTTTTCTCTTCCCAATGATAAATGTTTTTTATTAATAATTTTCATTTTGTGTAGTCATTTTATATAGTCATTGTGTTTTATTAAATTCATTTGTAAGTGTACACCTTTTTATTTGGGTAATTGTGTTACTCAGCTAATTTACTTGCCAGTCGGTTACGCATTGCTAAAATTTCAGAGAACTCAACCTGTTTCATGAGTGGGGGATTCCAAAAAAAAATTCATTATTCTATGAACTCTGAAAAAAGTATATTTTACGATTCGCCTGTCTTGATGGAATTAATAGAGTCAAATAGTCTGAAATGATTGAGAAACTGCTTTTAATAGAAATATTATAAGAATGCATATAAACAGCTGAAATAATAAGTTTTTAAATAAACGTACATTTGCTGCCTCCAACCGTTTCAACTTCATAAGAGAATTTTTTATTTTATAGGTTCATGTTGAACAATTTTTTTTCCTATAACACAGTTTGAAGTCTACCAATTCCCAAAATGATTAGATTTTTTGAAAATAAGTTAGATTAAAGTAGTTGATTTAACACAAACTGTAGTTTGGTATGGAGAGCTACGGTCACTCATTAGTCCTGCCATGCAGTTTCTAATGTCCATGCGAGATTCTACCAGTTCTAGTGTTTTGAAAATAAAGAAAGCAAAAAGCTGAGAAAGGCATCTTAATTTTGCAGTTTTAGACACAGACTAGTAAGTGAAAGTAAAAATTACTGCAAATGTCACTTGAAATATCTATGAAGAAACGGTATATAAAAGGAGTTAATATGGAAAATGAACAAATAAAAAGCAAAGCAGAAAGCTATTTGGCAGCTATGGAAGATTCGTCCAGAAACAGAAAACTGAGAGAGAAAATCGGCAAAAGGGAGTGTTACTATTTCAAAAGAGTTGATTGCACTAAGAATAGTCTTCAGTTGCCGCCTTTATTCTATTTTTCCTATTGCTTCATTTTATATACACTTACTAACTAGTAACGAAATACTTCTTATTGAAACTAAAATAGAAAAGGATTATTTAAATTAAAATGCATCTTTAGCACATGTATAGCTCATTTATTCATTGTATTCCTGCTTGATGTGCTTTAATTATGCTTCCAGTTTTTCACAAAATTCAATTAAATATTTTGGTATTTCATCAAAATTTATCAATTTCCCGTTTTGAATAAGTTTTATGGGAAAATTCTTCCAATATTTCCTATGACTCCAAAATATCGAATCAAAATTAACATTTTCGAGATTAAAACGCTTTTTCATATTTTATTTTTGCTGCTAGCATAAAAATAAGCTTGCTCGACAAAGCTATTTTTCTAGAAGATGAATCTGTCAGTTTATTAAAAATGACTACTCGGTACTGAAAAAAAGTAGACTTGGGCAGTAAGAGTTTTTAATAGAATAAAAAAGATAGAAATTTTAAAAATGTAGTAAACAAAATTCAGTATAATCCACTAAGGAAATAGCAAAAGAATATTTATGGGCAGTGTAGAAAAATGTCTTAAGTTCACAAAAAATATTTCAAGATTTTAGAGCAATTTAATTTTCCAAAAATGCATTGGCGTTTTAGAAAAATGCTGCCATACACTTTTAGTAAAATTTAACAAGAATTTTATTTTACTATATTTACCTGTAGTAAGTACATAAACTGTTAAATATTCTGGATTTTTATTTTTTCAACATTCAACGCTTTGGCACATTTTAAAATGTTATTTACTTTACAAGAAAAAATTCTTACTTTGTTTTGTTCGGGTTGAACTCCGATCCATTTTTTGCTATTTAGACTGAACCTATCGCGGTTCCAGACGTTCATGCCCGCAGCGAGATTCGAACGTTACAGATTCCACCATAGAATGGTGAATAAACAGTGACATTATCTTGCTTTCCACTATATTCAGACCATTTTACTTTTTCTAGCTACAAATTATTTTTATAATTTAATTTTATTTTATTTTATTTTAAATTATTTTTAATTGATTGTAATTTTGTCTTTCTTCCTTTGTGTATGGCGTTATGGCGTTCATTGCCTCAGTAGCACCGCAAAGTTCGGACTTATCACGTAAAAAATAAATTCATTGTCGATAAGTGGTATTAAATGCTCATCATGGGGGGAAAAATAGAAATTAAGCAAAGGAAAGTAGAAGTTTAGAATATATCACTCATATCTCAACGTGCTTCTCAATGCATAGAGCTGATTCTATACCGTTTCAGTCGTGGTTGAGCAATAGCTGGACCGTTCATTTTTTAACGAATAAAATTATTATTTTTGAACTAATCGCAGTATGGGGTGGCACAGGAAATGTAACGGTACTTTTGAAATACTGACCAGCGAACTGCAATATTTAATGAAAACTCTTCATACGAATGAGCTTCAACTCGGACATCTAACGTTTAAACTACAGGATTGAAGACCTATCCATGCCTAATCTGATCCAAACTGATGGGTAGGAGAGTTCTTTTTCTTTCTGTCCCATTGACATCAGAAATAAAACATACTGCAGATTTAGGTACAGATATAAAATGCTTGTTTGATATTGATCGGGCGTTTTGAGAAGATTGTGACCTCAAAACACTACCAATTACGCAATCTAAGTGGTTCACAAGTACCAGCAGATTTTAATGCTTGTGTGTTAGTACATCTGTAAGTGCGCGCCGAGCGGTCCGCGAACGTTGGTATCTCCTATATCGTTGGTCAGTTGGTTATGACCTGCATGGGTCTCGCAAATGGAGCAGGAATGGGAGACGAAAATGAATCAGCCGAAGGGAGAAGTGCAAAACTTAACAACGTTGATTTATTCAACAACAAAGAAAAACATTTAAAAGAAACTATCGATACAATCGTTGAGAGAGGAGCTCATTCGGGAGTCACCTACTCATTTGCCAATCCACTCGGGAGTGTCCATTCCGTCTTTTTTGTTTCAACAGGAAACCTCGGTTCCAGGGGAGATCGACCCCCCCCCTTAACCTTCGCCCTTGAAGAAGTCGAGTCACACAAAAGCAATTTCTTCCTTCTGTCGGCGCGATGACAAACGGCAGATTTGACACTTCTAATAGTCCGTGTGTCAAAAGGACCATTACTGCCGTTTCCCAATTGTTCGGCGCCTTACAATAGACCAAAGGTTCACTTTAGCCGACACATTTTTTTCCTTTGATCGCCGACAGAAACGGACGCGATACTTACAACATCGAAAATTTTTTTTTGTTTTGTTTAGCCAGATTTTAAGATATCTCATGAAGTACACGAAGTTAATGCAGAGTGATACGTCGGAAAAAATGGCTAGGACCTAGATATTTGGTGAAGATAATTCAATTGCAAACTTCTTTAAATAGATTAAGAAGACAGTACATTCAGTAATTGAAGCAAAAGAACACTATAACCAAATCTATAAATTACTATTAGAATGGCAACAGGTGAAAACCAAGCTATCAGAAAACTGTGTGGGAAAGTAATTTTAAAATGTCGCAATTCAAAGAAGAAAGGGATCAGTAAAGCTGAAAGGGAAAGTGAACTTTAAGGTTGATAAGTCTACAACTGCATCGATTGGTTCTCCACCTATATCAGCCAGTCCCTAATTACTAAAAGTCAAAAGAAATTGGAAACAGCATTTTGGTATCGATTTTTAAATGCTCTAAAGTCTAGTTTTTAAGTCACATGTAAGCTATGGGAAGGAAGAACCACACCAAAGCTGCAGTCACTAAAAGGTGTCGAAATTCAATAGCAAGAAAGATTTTGTAGTCTTAAACTGTGCAAATCATTGGGAGTAAAATATCAAATGGAGATAGGAAATGGGGAAACTCCTAGAACCCCAAAGATCATCACAGATAGTGTGAGGTTCTGTCGATAGAATCCCGTTGGCAGCTTGTACGTTCGTAACCATTCAGATTTAATTTGGTTCAGTAGATCCTTGTCTAATTAGACAAATTATTATGCTGTTTCAAACTAAAACTTGAAGCTCTAAACAAATTTATTATTATTAGCAATTTTACAAATTTTACTTTATTAATTTCCATCTTACATATTAAAATCTGACTGTATGTACGTCTATCTCCTCGCAAACCGCTGGACGCAGAAAGACGCCGAAGGTACCAAAAGACACGAAACGATCTGAGGAAGTAGTTTTGTCCATTTGCGTTCCGATATTCCAATTAGTTAGAAAGATATCAAAGAAAAACCGACCAAAATGCCACTTTCATTTTTCCTCCCACACAATTCCATTATTGAGTTGGCGTCTAAATATGGCTGTCTTATTTATTGTTGGCATTATTATCGTCCGATATTTGGTACTCCGAGAAAAATAAAACGTATCTACGCTATTGAAATTCAAGTGTAACTATATAAATATATGATGGCATTTATATATTTATGAATTATGGCCTTATGTATTTTCGAATCTGTTAAACGCTAACTCATTTATTTTTCAGAAATCGCTTTTTTTTCATATTTTATTATCTTGACAAGATTTTTATTTTCAGTAATTAAAAACTCGCCATATTCTATCAAATTTTCGTTTGCATTTCGTAGTTGCCATTTCTTAAACAGAAACTAATGTATGGTTATAGGTTTTGTTATTTGAAACTGGACTTTTATTTAAAAATTTTATGTACGAGAGAAAAAATAGATAAATGATGTACTTAGGTACAGGGAACAAATAAATTTTCATTTTAGAAAGGGCAACTATGAAATATTAACAAAATTAAAATATTAATTCAACTTTTGATTAAAGTTTAAAATGTGTTTTCAAATTTTGTTAAGTAACTTACTTCACCTCAAAAATTTGTTTTTATGTAATACAACCGTTCTCGGCCTATGAATTTATTTACTTATGTTGTTTTATCAGTATTACTTTGGTATATTTCTTTCATTTTGCAGTATTACTTTGGTATATTTCTTTTCATTTTGTATCAATTCAATTGCAGCATTTTTATTTATCCAATTGCCAGACTTGGTGGTATTGCTTAAGTAAGTCATTTCGGTCATTCGCTTTCCATATTCCAATTAGTTCGAAAGATATTAAAGAAAAATTTTTTACGTGGTAGAATTATCGGACGACTGGAATGTGGACGTACCCAGCTGGAAGTATCCGAGGAACTTGGAATCGCCCAGAGTGTCATCTCCAGGCTTTGGCAACGATTCAAACATGATGGTAATGTGAGTATATGTTACGGCATAGATCACCCCCGAGTTACTACGCCGAATGATGACCGGTATTTGGCAGTTACTGCCAAAAGAAACAGACGGAGCACAGCATCAGACCTGTCTCGTCAGCTCTCTTCAGCTACCGGTACGGCAGTTTCAAGGCAGACCGTGTACAGACGCTTAGGGAACATTGGTCTATATGCTCGTAGGCCTGTCAGATGTGTTCCCCTTACCGCAACTCACTGTCGCCTGCTATTATGCTGGGCTAGAGAGCATGCATTGTGGACACCGCAACAGTGGTCTTGTGTGATGTTTTCCGACGAGTCCAGGTTCAGTTTACATTCTGATTCTCGCCGGACTTTCATATGGAGAGCGCCAGGTACCCGTTACCACCAAGAGAACACCATTGAACGACACCGTTACGGTGGTACAGGATAGCTCGTTTGGGGAGGAATTATTCTTGGTTCTAAAACTGACCTGCATGTTCAGAGTGTAACGGTGACAGGCCACATCTATCGGGATGTCATTCTGGAACAACATGTACGTTTGTTTCGGGACGCCATGAGTCCTGAATTTCTGTATATGGATGACAATGCCCGACTCACCGTGCAAACATTGTAGACGAATGCCTTCAATCGGAGGATATCACCCGTATGGACTGGCCAGCATACTCACCGGACTTGAATCCAATAGAGCATGTGTGGGACATGCTTGGCCGACGAATTGCAGCCCGTCAACCCCCTCCCAACTGTCTATCGGAACTTCGGAGGGCATTGCTTGATGAGTGGTGTAATTTTCCCCAAGATCAGATTGATAATCTGATACTCAGCATGCGTAGGCGTTGTAACGCTTGTATTGCATCGTCCGGGAGACATACTCCGTATTAACCATCATACTAACCATGTTATACTGTTTTCTGTAAATAGGTTCTTTTTTGAAATTTGCTCCAGGGAGTAAAAATCGCAATTTTTATTAATTATGTCAAACATATAGCATCTTTTTTGCTCTTTACCTTTTGTTTAATAAATAGACTTTACAAATAAGTCAAATTTGTTTTGCTTTTGTCTCTTTCATTACCTGAACTTCATTATCCTTAATTTATGGACATGAGTGTATTTTTAAGCATTATGTGCTTTTAATATATAAGAAATTGGTTACAAAAGATGGGCTGGATACAAATATAATATAAATTAAATTATAGATATAGATTGTTTGGATACGGTGAGATCATGAAATAGTATTAGGTTACAATGCTCAGAGCTTTATCGCCAAGTTGGCTGGGGCACCCTGTCCTTCAGCCAAACCGTGTTTATTTCACAGTTGTAATTTTCTACACTGTTGTAACAGTTTTCGTTATATAAGCTATTATTTTCTCAGTGAATGTAAGAATAATGTGCATTTATTCTATTTACTTTTTGCTAATCCTTTCAATGCAATTATACTTTATTATAACTCAAGTTTAGGTTAAAATGATATACAATATAGATCTTCATTTGACTGCCGTTGGCGACCAAAATGTCAGCAAAATGGTATAAATACACAAGAAGGTTAATAATCCCAAAAGTAACAATAAAAATATTTAAGGACTTAAATACAAATTTTTCAAAATTTTTTTAATTTAGAAGAAATTTAAAGGGTGAAAACAAAATTATAACGAATTTTGCCTCTGAATAAAAAAAAGGGGCAAGCATTGCAAAACCCTCCAATGATAACCTATACTGCATCTTGATATTATCTCTATATGTAAACAGTGTCCGTTTGTGTGTTTGGTTTATATACATGCGTATGGTTTCTTGTAGTTTTTAAATTTTCATTTCCGAACTAATATTTCTTCCTATCAATTTATATCTCTTAGAATGACAACCTGTGAAAGTAAAATTCGAGTGAAACAACATATTTTTTGCGATTTTTCAAGAATCAAAATGTATTTAAGTTTTTAATAATGTCACAATTTCATTAAGTATTTGAACGGTTCTGTAACATATAGTAACTATCATAAAGTTTTCGTATGTCTTATTTAGTTTAAGGCTACCTGATAGATATAAATAAAAATTGGTTAAAATTCCATTTTCACCATTTCTTTGTGCTCCAGTACATCTTAAAAGGATTCTATACACCTAAAGAAAGCGTAAAATCGTGTATGTAATTAAAAAATCCTTTGCAGCAAATCATGAAAACATTTATAAAAAACGAAATTTAAGGATTAAAAATACATTTCAAATAAATTTTTGCAGTAAAGACATTAAAAGTATGCATGTCCATGACATAAAGACATTTCACTCATGTGGTAGAGAAAGTCTTGTAATTTAGCATCTTTAAGCTGCGGTTCCCTGGCAAAAGAGGGAACATAACATTTATAACAAGGATTGTGTGTTGTTAATAAACTATCATATTCATCAACATTCTGCAGCACTCGAGGTTTATTTGACATTTTATATGAATGCGTTTATCTACAGAATTGATTATAAAATTTTATTTGAATGGATTTATTACCCAGACCGAAGGCTGGGTGCGAAGCAGCTAGTCTTATATATTAAAATCTGACTGTGACTATCTATGTTTGTATGTATGTATGTGCGTCTATCTCCTCGCGAACCGCTGATCGTAGACGGGCGCCGAATGTACCAAAAGAAGCAGAACGATCCGGGGAAGTCCAATTAGTTCGAAAGATATGAGCGAAAAACCGACCAAAATGGCACTTTTATTTTTCCTCACGAGCAATTCCATCGTTGAGTTGGCGCCAAAAAATGGCGGTGTTTATTCAACTTATCGCCTGCTCATTGGTATTCTGAGTAACATAAAAAAGTATCTACACTATTAAAATTCAAGTAGAAATATATATATTTATGATGGCATTTATGTACATGAGACTATTTTCGAATCTGCTAAAAGCTGAATTCATCTTTTAGAAAATCGCTTTTTTTTTCTATTTTATTATCTTGGCGAGATTTTTATTTTCATTAATTAAAAATTCGCCATGTTTTATCAAATTTTTGTTTGCATTTCATAATTGCCATTTCTTAAACAAAAACTAACATATGATTAAAGTTTTTGTTATTTTAAATTGGACTTTTGTTTATTAAATTCAACAAGAACTCGCCAAAACCTCTATTTTTATTTATATAATTTCTTTAATGAATCATATACATTTTAATAAGCTTCTAATATTAAAATTATATAAATAACTTTAAAAATCATATAAATAATTATAATGGGTGAATATTAGAGATGTATAGTATTAATATTTATAATCATATTAATATTATTAAATTAATAACATGCTTCTAAATTTTCCATTGAAATAATGCTTATCGAGAAATTATAAGAGAATTACCCTATCTGCCGCATCATTATAACGCGAATGTCGCCTGTGATATATTTCAACTACAATAGAGTAGCACCCAAAATATCTCTAATTAAAATTCAATTAATAAATTAGAGTAACAAGAAAACGATTGACTCCATGAAATAAAATACTGCTCAAATCGCGGACAGTAAAATTTCAATTGCGTTTAATATTTTAATTTTAGTTCTTTCATATCTTCAGACTTGAAGGTACATAAAAGAAATTTTAAAAACGTTTCAAGAAATAATTTTAAATTTGCTTTTTCCAGGTATTATCTTCTTGCAGGAGCTTCAAAGCTTTCTAGGTACATGAGAATTTTTGTTTATCACTAGAGGGCATAATGCCTCACTATTAAAAAGTATCAGCATTGAATATATATGCATATAATATGTGTGGGGAAATATTACTTAAATATTAATATCTTTTAAATTAGAGTTATTATAATAATGAAATTTATGTAAATATCGAACGATAGGTACATCAGAACAAGGTGCAATCTGGCGATAAATCTCTAAGCATGGTAGCCTAACTTTTTCTCCTGATCTATTCGAGTTCAAACAATCTGTATCTATATTTAAATTTATATAATATTGTATCTATCTCTCCTCGTACAAGCTTTTTCTTATATATTAAATGCGAATGATGTTTAAAAGAAATTATAGTGAACCATTAGTGGTTCACTATGGCTATTTTTTAATAATATGAAGGTTGGCATTGAACACTGTTGAAGGATTGAATTGTACATAAATATAAATGTCCGTTTTCTAAGTGGTTTTAATTGATAAAAAAAAGAGTATATAATTTTATTCCAATAGTGCACTCTGCATCCATTAAAGTCGCCAAAAAAAAAAAAAAAAAAAAAAAAAAACCAAGGAATTTCATTTTGGATGGAATATTTTCTTTTTTGTAAATATCGCCAATAATTTCGCCAAATATAGCAAGGGGCATACTATTTTGAAATATCACCCCAAAGATATCATTAGGAGTTATTCTTAAGGGAGTAATTATTGCAAAATTTTCGCTAAATTTTATTATAATTTTTTGAAAGTCCAGTTGGCCGTATCCCAGTTTGGGGAACCCGCTGAAATAAGTTCATAGCCACGCCAAGCGTGAGTGATGTCGCCAAATTCTAGAACCCAGTTTTCTGGCAAACCTTGCTCTATTTTTTATTTTATTTTATTTATTTATTTATTTATTTTTTAATTTCTATTCATCTTAACAAAATTTTAAACCTTTTTTGTTCAAAATAAGCTTTGGAATTGGGTATAAACTTAATACAAAACTAAGCACAAATTGTAAACATCACTTGGCGACAATTTGGCGATCACTTGTGCTAAAAAAGAGCCAAAAACATGGCAGCCTGCTCCCGGAACTAGGATTCTACCGCAAAAAAAGTTAAAAATAGAATTTTGCATTCTTTTTGGTAATCGTTTGACCTACTAATATGGGATTCGTCAGAAAAAACATTATATATTATTACTATTATTATTTATATTTATAATTTAATGATTTGGGTTGACTTAAGAATTGGGTTCCCCCGCCAACTTGGCGATAATGGTTTAAGTATGGTCGCCTAACATTTTCTCCTGATATCACCGTATCAAAACAATCTGTATCTATATTATAATTTATATGATATTTGCATCCAACTCTCCTTGTGTAACTCTTTTCTTATATAATAAAAGTGTGCAATGCTTAAAAAAATTAGATATAACAAACCATTAATGGTTCACTATGGCTGATTTCTAATAATTTGGAGTTGTTGCGTTTGTAAACTGTTAAGGGATTAATTGCCCATAAATATAAATATCCGGTTTTCAAATCGTTTTATTTAATTAAGTAAGAAAATATAATTCTATTACGATGGCGCACTGTGCATTAATTTAAGTCATCAGAAATACAATATTTGGATGGATTACTTTTGTGTTTTAGTAAATATTGCCAATATTTTCGCCAAATTTGCCGAGGGGAACCCAATTCTTAAGTAGACCCAATGATTTATTGATTTTGCTTATTTATTATTATTTATTCAAAAACTTAATATGTTTAGATTTTCGATTAACGTTTAAAATGTGTGTTCAAATAATATAATTGTTCTCGGTGTTTTAGCCTTATTGATTTGTTTTATCAATATTAATTTTGTATATTTCTTTCATTTTCAAATCAATTGCGCCATTTTTATTTATCCAATTTTTAGACGCCAATCTGTATTCCCCCTATTCTTACTTATACTTGGCGAAATTCGGTATATATTTCTTTTAATTACGTGTTATAAAATTTGAAATCTGTTAAGTAATTTAATTCCTCTGAAATATTTTTTTCACGTAATATAATTATTCTCGGCATATGAACTTATTTACTTATTTCTTTTTACCAATATTAATTTGGTATATTTCTTTGATTTTCAATTTAATTACCCCATTTTCATTTATTTAATGTTAAGACGCCAATCTGTATTCCACTTCTTCTTAATTAGGCTTGGCAGCATTGCTTAGGGAAGTCAATTCGGTCATTCGTATTCAAATATTCCAATTAGTTTATAAAATGTTAACAAAAAACTAACCAGAACACTGATTTAATTAATTTAATTATTTTTTATTATCTTTATTTCCACTGTTGAGTTGGCGTGACACCAATTACCGGAATCTTATTGTTGGCGTCATTATCGGCAGATATTTGGTGTCTTGAATAACTTACACAGCTATTTAAACAAATATATGAACTTACATGTGTAAGTTAGGCTTACTTTGCATTAACTGCTGATTAATATACATATATATATATATATACATATATATTTTATATCGAAAGATGTAAATCTTTTTTTCTACCTTATTTATCTTTTTAAAGAAAGTATTATTTTTTTCTGCTTTATCTCTACTAAATGATCAGTTGTTTAGAATATCATCCAATAAACATAAACAAAGATATATATCGCCAAAAGATCGCCAAAGCACCTCTCAGACTATGTACTAACCGAATTTTACTGACCGAGTAATACTTATTATTTCGTGAAGTGTAAAATACATTATTTCTCATTTAGTTTCTATTACTTTTAATGGAATAATATTGGTACAGCTAAATTCAAAATAAAGGAAATATTCTAAAATAAAATGTCTTAAAATGAAATAATTCAAGTTAATATGGTCAAAAAGCAAGGAAAACTGTTTAATTTCATAACACATTTTACAAAAAGAATTAAAGCTACTTAAAAGATTTTAATTATTTTAGCACGTAATTAAAATAATAACATATTAAATGGTGCCAAGATGTAGTTGGCAAGAGCAATTTAGTTTGTACTACTATAATATTAGTGTCAAAAATTTGAAAAATTGCGTAAATAAAACAAATTAAACCATTATCAGTAAAATTTTCACTTTTTAAAGATTGAAATCCAAAAATGAGTTCCAAAAAGTCTACCAATTTGAAAATGTAAATAAAAAAGAACGAGTAGTTTAAAAAACACGAAAAGAGAAAAACAATATATAGGGGAGACCGGGGTAAAATGGACCACGGGGTAAAATGGACCATCCCCTATTATTTATTTTATTTATTATTTTTAATGTTTAATACTTTGATACATAGATGACAGCATTGCAGTCTTGAAAATGAATGTGTAATTGTGTGTTTAGCTGACAATTTAGCCATTTTATTCTAGAAAGTTGATTTGTGGTAGTCAGAAGTAAATATTTTCATCATAATATATCTTCTTCTCTTCATTTAAGAATTGTGATTTGGAGGATTTAACTTCTCACAATAAAGAGCTAAGATGATATATTATTATATTTAATGTAGCTAAAACAATTTAATATAAGATTAGTTCTTTTTTTCTGACACTTATTGTCAGAATTACACATGGGGTAAAATGGACCACCAGAACCTGGGGTAAAATGGACCATGGTCCATTTTCCAAGTTTTTTTTTTTTTTCCTGTAATGCTTTCTAAATTGATTTTATGTGTGATACTTTAAAAAACATGCAGGATTTAAAGTAACAGATATATGGCAATTCAATGAAAATGTCTTTGAGGATATCCAATATATCTCATCATATGTGACAGATCAACCGTCACCAGATTTTGAATTAACAGGTACAGCTGATCATCAACCAAGCACAGGTAATCAGCAACCAAATACATCACAATCAGTACAAAGTGAAAATCATCAGTTGAAAACAATATCACCTTTTGAATTATGCCCCTTGGCAAAAGCTAGCATGAGCAAGACAACAAAGAAACGAAAGAAGGGTGCATCAAAAATTCTAACTGATACACCAGTGAAAATTATGATTGAAAAAAATGTCAAAGAGAAGGAAGAGAAAAAATTAAAACAGAAAAATGCTGCTTTAGTTAAAGATAGGAAGAATTTAGAAAAATGTTAGTCTTAAATAAGCAGAAAAATGATAAAACTGTGAATTTTAAAGCAAATAAAGAAAATTTATGTGGATCAGAAAGTTCGAGTGATTCAGAAAATGTCTGTTTATAGTGATACTTAACACAGTGATAAAGAAAGCAATTCACAGCATGATGCTAATTCTGATAATGAATTAAAAGTTGGCAAGAATGTTTTGGTTAAATTTTTGACAAAAAAGAAAGTTGTTCATTTGGTTGGTTTAATAACAGGAAAAAATGATGAAGATTACACTCTTGTGAAATTTATAAGGCAAAAACCTAATCAAAATATGTTCATTTTCCCTGACAATGTTGATGAATCGCTTGGAAATGTTCAAGATATTGTGATGAGTCTCCCAGATCCTACTGCTTCTCAAGAAAATAGCAGACTTTCAGTAACACACAAATCTTTCGGTGTATCATTCATTAACTTCAATATTCGCTAATATTATGCTTTATGTGTACAAATTGAAGCTATATAAAATAAATATCATACATTTTATGTTTTGTACTATTAAATAATATACTACATTTAAGTTATCTGTAGAATTTTTTTGTGGTCCATTTTACCCCGTGCCATGGACCATTTTACCCCGGGGTCGGGGTAAAATGGTCCACTTTGTCACTTGCTATTTAAAAAATTATAATAAAAAAAGTAATTATAATAATTAGTTTTGACTGAGTGTAATATAAAGCCTAATATATAGGCAATTTGCATACATATTTTCAGATTAAAAAAATCATTAGTTTGAGAGCAAATATTCAAAATTCACAAAAGTGGACCATTTTACCCCGGTTTCCCCTATATAGTGAAAAATAAATGAAATTTATAAAAACGGTAAGGTGAGAAAAAACACAAAACTAAAAATTAAATTTATGAGTTTTACCTTCTGCATAATGAGTTTTCATTTCTCAATGAAGGAAAAAAATATAATACCAACAATAATTAATATAAATTTTATTATAACTAATTGTTTGTAATTTTAAAATATTTTTCCCCACAGCTTTTGAGAAAAAATATTTTGCAAATTGCAAAATTTACAATTTCTACGGCGTACGGAGTCCGACATTGTTCGTTACCTGACGGAGGGAATAAGTAAGGTTGTTTAATTTATTTTTTAATTTCATTTAATTTTAATTATTTTTTTTCAATGCCTAAAAGAAAGAGAGGAGTTACAGGTAATGCAGCCCGTAGGCAGCAGGCAATTAGAGAACGTGAAAGAAGAGCTGCTGAAACAGAGGGAGAAAGAAACCGAAGATTGTCATCGATGGCCCAACGTGGTCAGGACAGAAGAGCAGAAGAAACAGAAGAACAAAGAAATATTCGATTGTCTGCAATGGCACAACGTGTTCAGGATAGAAGAGCAGAAGAAACAGAAGAGCAGAGAAACTGTCGATTGTCAGCCATGGAAAAACGGGTTCAAGATAGAAGAGAGGAAGAGACAGAAGAAGAAAGGAATAGCCGATTGTCAGTCATAGCCCAACGTGTACAGAGGAGAAGATCAGAGGAAACAGAAGAACAAAGAAGCCAGCGATTGTCAGAGATGGCATTAAGGGACCAGGACAGAAGGGCAGTAGAATCAGAAGAAGAAAGAAATTGCCTATTACGCGCCATGGCACGACGTGACCAGGAGAGAAGAGCAGCAGAATCAGAAGAAGAAAGAAACTGCCGATTATCTGCCAGGTCACAACATGCAAGAGAACGCCGTCTCAATGTTATTGAAGAACAAAATCAACGGGCAATGCAAAATTTTTATGCAGCAAGAACCGCCTTTTACCCTATTGTTGAAGAGCATAGCTGTGGAGAAATGAATAATATCTGTCTGAAATGTGGGGGGTTGTATTTCAATGCCGAAAAAAACACGAGAGGAATTTATACCCACTGTTGTCATAATGGAAAGATAATTGAACAGCCTCCAGTATATCCAGTGGAAATGAAAAGATTGATAGATGGTAGCGACGAATTATCAGTGCACTTCAAAAATAACATAAGGTCTTACAACAGTGCTCTGTCGTTTGCTTCAATGGGTGCACAGATTGAACTGCCTGCAGGGAGAGGAGCTTATTGCTTCAGAATTCATGGTCAAATGTATCACAGGACTTCATCTGCACCCAGCACAACCAGGAGAAGAAAAATTCGCTCAGTTATACGTTTTGGACTCTGATCTTGCCACTCGTCGCAGAATGGAGCATAGAGAAAATTCTGAATGCAATCCGGAACTTATGAGAAAACTTTATGAGATCATTAGAAGAGTAAACCCTTTTGCAGAAGCTTACAAGATGATGTGGGAATTGGAACAGCAGGTTCTTCAGGAAGAAGGATGTGATGCGGCGGAAAATGTTACAATGCACATTACTGACGATAGACTTGATTCTAACCAACACGTAGGGAGGTATAATGCTCCAAAAGCAAACGGGGTTGCAATGGTTTTTAGAAGCTCTGATGGAATGCCATCGAATAACGGGGATATTTGCATATACCCAAAACAACGCGAACTGTGCAGGATTAATAGTCTCAATCCAAACTGCGACCCTGTGATTTACGTTTTATTTTTCCCTTACGGTGAAAGAGGATATCGTACTAATCAGTCTTATTCTGAATTGCAGTTTTATATTCATCGTTTGTCCTTGCGAAAGATATTTTTAATCCTATTTTGTATGGAGGAAAGTTTATGCAGCAGTATGTTGTTGATTCCTATGTTAAGGTAGAGGGTAACCGTTTGAATTACATTCGACATAATCAGAGGACGTTACGAGTGGAATCATATTTGGGACTTGCCGACCACATAAATTCTCTGGCTACTGAAGATGGCATTAGACCAGGAATTCCACTTATTCTGCCATCGAGTTTCATTGGTAGTCGAGTTTCATTGGTTTCATTGGTAGTCCAAGAGCAATGCAACAGAACTTTCAGGATGCGATGTCGATAGTGAGAGATTTTGGAAAACCCGACTTATTTTTAACTTTCACTTGTAATCCTAAGTGGAACGAAATCAAAGACAACCTTTTTCCAGGACAGAAGCCGCACGATCGTCCCGACTTGGTTGCTAGAGTTTTTAACATAAAGAAAAAAGCACTACTAGAAGATTTGAAAGTAAATGGTAATTTAGGTCGCATAGTTGCAGATATACATGTCATAGAATTCCAAAAGCGAGGACTGCCACACATGCATCTGTTGCTGATATTAGAGGAAGAGGATAAAATAAGGGACCCGGAGAGTATTGATAGTATAGTGTCAGCAGAACTGCCTGATGAGACGCTCGATTCTCGATTACAGGAAATTGTGCAGGCTACAATGATTAACGGACCTTGTGGCGTGATGAATCCAAATTCACCATGTATGTCTAACGGTTTTTGCTCTAAAGGATACCCCAAGCAATTTAGAGACACAACAGCTGAGAATATCGATGGATATCCCATGTATAGGAGGCGTGACAATGCAAATCACGTAACAATAAATGGGAATGTTATAGATAACAGATGGATTGTGCCATACAACCCGTATTTGACAAAGAAATATAATGCACATATTAATGTCGAAGTTTGCAGTTCTATAAAGTCTATAAAGTATATTTTCAAGTACGTTTACAAGGGTCATGACTGTGCGAAGATTGTTTTGGAGGATAATGGCCAAGGTTCGATTAGTTGGGATGAAATAAAAACCTTTCTGGACTCAAGATATGTATCTGCTCCCGAGGCAATGTGGAGACTTCTAGAAAAAAGAATGCATGAAAAATCTCATACTATCATTCGTTTGCCAGTACATTTGCCACACATGCAACCAGTGTATTTTTTTGATGAAGAGGAACGTCAAGCTTTAGAGAGAGCTGCTCAAAGAAACACCATGCTCACAGCTTGGTTCGAATTAAATAGAACAGATCTTGATGCCAACAGATACTTGTATGCTGACATTCCAAAGCATTTCGTCTGGAAGAACAATAAATGGGAGAGATGTGTACGATTAGGTGCGAGAATTATTTCAAGGTTATATTCAGTTAGTCCAAAAGACAATGAGCGGTTCCATCTCCGGATGCTTCTATTTCCCGTTCCGGGAGCGAAATCTTTTGAGGAGTTACGAACCTATGACGGCGTCACAATGAATTCATTTAAAGAGGCATGTCGTGCGAGGAATTTGTTGGAAGATGATAGTGAGTGGCGAAAGTGCTTGAGGGAGGCTTGTAACTTGAAGATGCCTGCAAAGTTAAGGCATTTATTTGCTTTTATTTGTATCTTTTGTAACCCAACCTCACCTCTGGAACTTTGGGAAGAATTCAAGTCCTTTTTCCTAGAAGATTTTGTGCGGCATAATTCAGTGGAGCAAAGTGTTAATCTCGCATTTCACAACATAGCTGAACACCTTCATGTTCACAACGTGACCCTTACAAGCATTGGATTGCCAGAACCAGCCAATTCACATTCGTATACTAAAATAGATCTCTACGATTTAGAAACGGAGAAGCAAGAAGGGGGAAAGATTAAAAACAATGTTAAATGAAGAGCAACGTTCAATTTTTGATGCCATTATGCATTCGATTCAAGATGCTGATCAGACTTCCCCAAAAACTTTTAGTGTGAATGCTTTTGCAGGATCAGGCAAAAGTTTTTTGTTCAACGCCATAATCCGTTCAGTTAGGGCAGTGTTTCTCAACCTTTTAGTATTCACGGCCCAATTTTCAATCATAATTTTCATCGCCCCCCCTCCCCACCGCGTACAATAAAATGTATACAATAATAGTGTATTTTGAGCATTATGGCGCTAAACCTGCACTACAACCTTAATTTTAAACTTTGCAAATTACCAAGAATAAGGAAATTTATTGACATTTTGCAACACTGATACTCAGCATTGAAAAAACAATAATCCTATGCCTTTTTATTGCTCTTGCGTCCCGCCATGTCGGGCATTCTCACGGTTTAGCGAGAAGTTTCGATTTGTCTGGTCAGCTTAAAAGTTAAGTTAGGAGCGTGCGCAGATGTGAACAAATGTTTTCTCATAGGGAGAAGGAGAAAGTTCTATGACGCCAATTTCAATTCCAGACAATCTCATTCGAGTCGATCCTTCTTATCGCTATTGAATCTATTCTTAATGTGTATGTTATATATATTTTCGTGTAATTGCAATTCACGGTATTAAATATTCACGGCAGCAGACTTATGCAGAATCATGGATAAATTTTTAAGCGGGCGTAAGCGAGCATTAGACGATAGACAAGCATCAACAAGTACACAGACGAGCGTGGTTCCGAAAATAAAATCAAGAAAATATTCTCAAGAATACTTAAATTTTGGGTTCACTAGTACTGAAGTAAATGAAGAAGAAAGGCCCCTGTGTATCATTTGCTCAAAAATGTTGGCGGCAGACAGCATGAAACCTAATAAACTTAAACGACATTTGGAAACGCTTCATAGTGAGTACGTAAACAAACCCAGAGAATTCTTCGAATTAAAATTAAAATCATATGAAAAGCAAAAATCATTGTTTAAAAAAACTTTGTCTGTGAATGAAAAAGCTTCAATTGCCTCTTACAAACTTTCATATAAAATAGCCAGATGTAAAAAGCCTCACACCATTGGTGAAGAGCTTATTTTGCCAGCCGCAATTGACATTGTAGAAATTATGTTTGGAGATAATTTTGCAAAACAATTGCAGTCTATACCTGTTTCAAATGATACTGTTGCCCGTCGAATTGCTGATATAGCTGAAGATGTAGAGTGTCAGCTTTTGTCGAAGTTGCGTGACAAATTGTTTTCAATACAACTCGATGAGGCAACAAATAGTAATAAAGATGCTCATTTCATTGCCTATGTTAGATTTTGTGATGATTTGTCAGTAGTAGAAGAATTACTTTTCTGCAAACCAATAGAACTCAAAGCAACAGCACTCGCATTATTTGCTATCTTAAATGATTTTATGACCGAGGCAAACATAGAATGGAAAAATTGCGTCGGAATATGCACCGATGGTGCTCGTTCTATGTACGGAAGATTCCAAAGTATTCAAGCACTTGTGAAACATAAATCGCCACAGTGCGTCTGGACACATTGCATGATCCACAGAGAAGCTTTGGCTTCCAAAGAAATGAGTCCTGGTTTGAATATTGTGTTAACTACGGTTGTAACCGTAGTAAATTATATAAAAATGAGACCCCTGAAATCAAGAATCTTTTTCGCACTTTGTAAAGACATGGGTGCAGTACATTCAGCGTTACTATTTTATTGCGAGGCAAGATGGTTATCACGAGGGAATTTTTTGCAACGTGTTTATGAATTAAAAGAAGAAATCGCCGTTTTCCTAGAAGAGGAAAACAGACCGGAAGCTGAGAATTTTCGCGATAGTTTATTTGTGATGAAATTGAGCTACATGGTCGACATATTCGAGAAATTAAATAACTTGAATCTTCAACTGCAAGGAGCAAATACACATATATTGGATACGAGTGATAAAGTTAATGCTTTTTTGTAGGAAATTGGAATTGTGGAGCAGAAATTTAAAGCAAGAAAACTTAACAATGTTTGCAAATTTGAATGATTGTATTAAAACTTACAAGGCTGAAGAACAACATGTAAAAGTTGTTTTTGCAACCATTGAAAATCATTTAGCAATGCTAGCAAAGAATTTTAAAAAGTACTTTCTTGCTGACGACAAACTGAAATCAAGTTACAAGTGAGTGAGGGATCCATTTCAAAATACTCCCGAAGGACTCTCAATTGAAGAGGAAGAAACCTTCATAGACTTCACGGCAAGCGGCGAAACCAAAAGACAATTTAGTAATAAATCACTCTTTGAATTTTGGGCAGGAGTGGATGATGAGTTTTCTGCACTAAAAACAAGGGCATTTCGCATTCTACTACCATTTTCAACACCTTACCTTTGTGAAACTGGATTTTCTGCGGTGGCTTCTTTGAAGACAAAACATAGATCTCAGCTAAATATAGAAAAAGAACTGAGAGTGTCTATTTCTAATATTAAACCCTCCTTCGAAAAACTTTGCTCTGAAAAACAGGCCCAAGGAAGTCACTAATAATTATTAAATTTGTTTTTAATTTAGTAAGTTGTTTTAATTTAATAAGTTAATTATTAAATATGTCGAAATGTATTTTGTTTTGTATGTGTGTGTGTGTTCTTTCCTTTCAGTCACTTAATCAATTTTTTTAAATAACATTTTCTCTTGGATATGCTCGCGCCCCCCCCATTAGTGTGCTCGCGCCCCCCTAGGGGGGCGCGCCCCACAGGTTGAGAATCACTGAGTTAGGGGACTTGGCGAAATTGTTATTCCCGTTGCATGGACTGGCATTGCAGCTATTATTCTGGAAGGTGGCAGGACTGCACATTCAAGATTCAAGTTACCGATCCCTATTGCGGATAATTCTTCGTGTAACATTCGTCAAAACACAGAAGATGGAAAATTTCTAAAAGCAGCAAAACTCATTATTTGGGATGAGTGTACTATGACTCCTCATCACGCTTTGAGTGCGGTTGACCGATTGTTCAGAGATTTAACGGGTTTCGATTTACCATTTGGAGGCAAGGTTTTTGTTCTTGGTGGTGACTGGAGGCAGATTTTGCCTGTTGCTATGCATGCTAACAAAACAAGTTCTCTCGAGACTTGCCTGAAGAATTCACCTCTTTGGAGTTTATTCAAACAGTTCACACTAAGTAAAAACATGCTAACTGAGTCCCATGCACAAGATTTTGCGGACTGGCTTTTGCATCTTGGAAATGGTACTTTAAGTAATAATTGTCAATTAGGAGAAGACGTCATAGAAATTCCCGAAGAATGTGTTGTGAGGGAGTCCATTCTTGACGAAGTTTTTGGATTGTCTTTAAATGGTACGGAAAATATATCAGAAAAAGCTATTTTGTGCCCAAAGAACGAAGATTCCTTGAAAATAAATGAACAAGTTTTGAAAAAACTTCCTGGTCAGAATAAGGCGTATTTCAGTGCAGATAGAATTATCTGCGAAGATCAAGAAAACGAAGAAAATTTTCAAATGGATTTTATTAACTCACTTACTCCCATCTGGAATGCCACCACATGTACTTAACCTGAAAGTAGGAGCTGTCATTATGCTACTCAGAAATTTGAACCCATCGGCAGGACTTTGTAACGGAACGCGTTTAATAATTCGATTGCTTATGCCTAACGTCATATAACTGGACATACAAAGGGCTCGCGTGTGTTTATTCCCAGGATGACGCTTTCTCCATCAGATAGTAATTTACCTTTTCAACTTCAGAGGCGGCAATTTCCGGTCCGGCTTGGTTTTGCTATGACGATAAATAAATCTCAGGGACAGACTCTTCGAAAAGTTGGGATATATTTACCTCAGCCTGTATTTTCTCACGGAATGCTATATGTTGCTTTTTCAAGAGCAACATCATGGCACTGCGTGTGGGTATTAGTAAATGATACGAAGAAACAGGGAAAATTAAAAAATCGCTCAAGTAGGTTTTTACTAAAAATGTTGTTTTTCGTGAGGCTTTACAATAATATTTTAAGTATGTATTCTATTTTGCTAAATGTTCAGTTCGAATAAATGGTAGTTACGTTATTTAATTACATCACGATTGGGACTCGACTAATAGGCCTTTCACCGTAGAATCGTAGTAAATAAATAATAAAGTTGTATTCAGATTAAGAAACCGGTTTTATATTTGTAATTAAGTATGCAATTATTTGTAACGATTAATTTGTGTTAATTATCGTTATTACGAAAGAGTCAGAGTCAATTTTACACTCTAGAATGATGGAGATTTGTACTTTTTAAGGCTTGGGAACCTGACAGATACCCAACAAACAGTTCCAAACAGGATATATACCCTTGTAAATATTTTACAGATTATTTTGGATTTTTATATATATTATTTGTTTTGTATATGTAGTTCTTGTTATTTGTATAGTTATAATTCTTTCCCTTTGTATATTAGCTGTTGATTTTTTCTTTAAATAACATTACTTCTTTTGTAGTTGTTAATTATTAATCAAAAAGGATAAAATTTTTAAGCTTAATTAAAACTTTAGCACCTAACAGACAGTCACTATAGGCTTGGAAACCTAATAAAAACCCATTAAAGGCTTGGGAACCTAATAGAAACCCATTAAAGGCTTGGGAACCTACTAGATACCCTTATTGTTGTGGAAAAGAATGCAAGTATTTTCCGCTCTTGTAAATATTAATTTTTACTTTATATATATATATATATATATATATATATATATATATATATATATATATATATATATATATATATATATATATATATATATATATGTATATATATATATATATATCTTTTTTATGTATTTCTTGATTTTCACTATTTCTTTTCATTTAAACTTCTGTTGTTGGTTTGTGTATTAGAATGGTATTATTGTATATTTCATGATTTTCTATTAAATTTATTTTGGCTCACTGAAGGTTTGGACATCTGATTATTGATTACAAATTTCAGTGAAAAAGGGAGTTTCGGTGGTTAATAAAACAAAACAGGATCAAAAATTGAAAATGATTTTATGCGAATCATAATGTTCCTCTCAAAATATACTTTTAAAAGTAGTTTTTGTTTTCTTTAAACATTTTTATAGACGTGACGCAAGTGTTTCGAATTTCGTGCCCAACA
This sequence comes from Pardosa pseudoannulata, assembly GCA_032207245.1. NCBI lineage: Eukaryota > Metazoa > Arthropoda > Arachnida > Araneae > Lycosidae > Pardosa > Pardosa pseudoannulata. The sequence continues at coordinate 2,970,221 of CM063502.1, read as the reverse complement.
CATAAGGTTACATCTATCCCATAGTAATTCAAATAGTGTCATTACTTTGAAAGTTTAAAAATGTTCAAGTAGTGTAACCAACTTTTTTACTGAACTATGTACTTTATGATATACATGCATGTAAGTTTATTGATTCATATAAGTGTATATATTTATATTTGTTTTTAATTTTTTGCTGTTATATACTTGCTGAAAAAGGAAATAGGCCTCCTGGGGAACCCGCCTTATTCAGCATTTTATTTTTTTAAAGGGGTTAACGAGTCCAATGCACTCTACCTCTGTGGTGGACTGGGAAATGAGTGCCTTACTCTTAGAGCGTGTATATATCACTAGATGTTTCCAAATTTCTCTTTTTTTATTTTTTGTGATTATTTATTCTACTTCAATTTTCTGCCTTTCACTTATTTGTAAAGATCTAAGAGAGCATTACCTATACAACCGTTTTGTGAAGTTTGGAAGTTCTTATTTTAAAGTTACATTTAGTCCGTTCGTCTTTGGGCTATAAAACTAGGTTGTGTTATTGACTTCACTTCTCATTGTTTTGGAGATAGTTAAAGCAACGCCGAACAACGAAGATGTTATACAATAACATTTAGGAAAACATTTGTCCTTCACAGAAATCGCACACGTACAAATTTATTATTGGAATTATCTATTGTTAGTATACTATCATATTCTTCAATAATTTGTAACTTTATTTGGGACCATGTATAACCCAGACCAAAGGCTGGGTGCAAAGCAGCTAGGTTAAGTTAGTTGTTTTAAAGTTGGTTGGTTAAGTTGGTTGGTTGGTTGGTTGGTTGGTTGGTTGGTTGGTTGGTTGGTTGCTAGGTTTAGGTTAAGTTGCTGGATATTCAGTTATTAATAAACTGTTATAATCGTCATCCATCTGAAGCATACGAGATTTATTCAATATTTCTATTAATATGTCTTATTATCTTTAATAGTGGTTCTAAACCTTTCATCGAAATATTTTAAAACCCAGACCGAAGGCTGGGTGCGAAGCAGCTAGTCTTATATATTAAAATCTGATTGTATGTATGTATGTATCTATGTATGTGCGTCTATCTCCTCAAGAACCGCCAGTCGCAGAAGGGCGCCGAAGGTACCAAAAGACGCGGAACGATCCCGGGAAGTCATTTCGCCCATTCCCGTTCCGATATTCCAATTAGTTCGAAAGATATCAACGAAAAACCGAACAAAATGGCACTTTTATTTTTCCCCACGCTCAATTCCATTGTTGAGTTGGCGTCAAAAAATGGCGGTGTTATTCATTGTTGGCATTATTATCGCCTGATATTTGTTATTCCAAGCAACATAAAAAATACCCATCCGATTAAAATTAAAGTGTAAAAAGATATATTCATGATAACTTATATGTATATATGACTATTTTCGTATCTGGTAAACGGTAAACTCATTTTTATTTTAGAAGACCGCTTTTTTTTCTATTTAATTATCTTGGCGAGATTTTTATTTTCAGAAATTAAAATCTCGCCATGTTCTATCAAATTTGTTTTTATTTCGCAGTTGCCATTTCTTAAACAAAAACTAACTTATTGTTACAGGTTTTGATATATTAATCTAGATGTTTATTATTTGGTTGGTATATATAATTTTTATGTTTTATCATCCTGATACTTTTATTTAAAATAAATTAAAAGTAGCTATGTTCCATGAGTGTATTTATATTTCCCAATTGTTAATGTTTAAAGGAAACTAACGCTTTATATAGATTTTAATATTTAAAATTTTATTTTTTTATAACTAAATCATTCATGTTTAAATACAAGAAATAAGTGATTTACATAAGTACAGGTTCACTAGGGATTTTTAAATTTGGTGCACTTTTACACTTATTTCTAGAAATTACAAGAGATTAACCTATATGCCTAAAATTTTATTTTTATATAACTCAATTATTTAACTTATATACAACAAATAAGTAAAGTACAAGGATTTTTTAAATTTAGTGTACTTTTTTGGTTTACATACTAGATATATAAGAATTTACACAATCTTCCGTGTCATAATAACGACTTCTGACGTCATTAAGACGCGAATGTCGCCAGTGAAATATCCTAACTACAGTAGAGTAGCACCCCATAATGCTTATAAAATTAAGATAATAAGGGTGCTACCATATTACTGTCGACATATGTCACTGGTGACTTCTGCGTCATAATGATGTCAAAGATAAAATGTTATGGTACCAAATTTCCCTCTATGGCGATTTGTGAAGTCATTATGACGCGGAAGTCATCAGTGACATATGACGACTCTAACATGGTAGCAGCCTAAATTTTTGACTCCATGAAATGGTTGAAACAAAATGCTGCTCAACTCGTTTACAATAAAATTTCAACTGCTTAGCTCAATTTGAGTTCTTTCATATATCTATCGACTTGAAGCTTTATCAAAATTATTTAAAAAACTTCCTTTACAATATAAAATTGTTAATTTTCAAATTATAGGTAGCATCTATAAAATGTAAAGACGGCGAACAGATTCAAAATTTTGTAAGTTTATAAGAATTTTTTCTTGTCATTATAAATCCCGACAATTCCGCACTATTAAATAGTATTAGTATGAAAAATTTATTTATATGAGTGTGAGAGTGCACCAGTGTTAATGAACATTACTATACAGCTTCAGTAAGTAAAAGAACCCACTAATAATTTTTTAATTTGGTGGAAATTTACATTTTTAGAAATAAGAGGAATAAATTGACCAGAGTGAAATTTTCTTTTTTTTGTAAATTTATGCATAATTACTGGATACTCAAAGTTTAATCTATTTTCTTTATTGTATTATTTTTTATAAAATTATAGAATTCAAAATAATTTTTATGCTACTTATACAAAATCAATTATACAATGGTTGGTAATACCTAAAATGGCGGTGTTATTCATTGTTGGCAGTATTATAGTCTAAAATTTGGTATTCTGAGTAACATAAAAACGTATCTACGCTATTAAAATATAAGTGTAAATATAAATTTATATGATGTCATGTATGCATATGAGACTATTTTTGTATCTGCCAAACGTTAAACTCATTTCTTTTTTTTAGAAAATCACTTTTTTTCTATTTTATTTTCTTGGCTAGATTTTTATTTTCAATAATTTAAAACTCGCCAAATTTATCAAATTTGTTTTTATTTCACAGTTGCCATTTCTTAAAAATAAACTAAAATATCGGGATAGGTTTTAATACCTAAAACTCAACTACATTATAGAAAAAATAGGCAAATGATATGCAGGAAAGAAATAAGTTTTTATTTTAGAAATGGCAACTATGAAATATTGAGATATATTTCTACTTTGGATTAAATTTTAAAATGTGATTTCAAATAATATAATTGTTCTCGGTGTTTCAGCCTTATTTATTTCTTTTTATCAATAATTATTTGGTACATTTCCTTTATTTTGAAATCAATCGCACAATTTTTAGTTATCCAATTTATAGACGTCAATCTGTATTTCACCTATTCTTAATAAAGCTTGGGAGCTTTCGGTATGTATTTCTTTTAATAATGTGTTATAAAAATTGAAATCCTTTATAAAACTTCATTTATCTGATAAAGCTTTCAGGTAATATAGTTGTTCTCGGCTTTTGATTTTATGTCCTTACTTCATTTTATCAATATTAATTTGGTATTTTTCTTTCATTTTCAATTCGATTGCGCCATTTTTATTTATCCAAATTTGGACCACAATTCCACCTATTCATAATTAGACTTGGCGGCATTGCTTAAGGAATTAATTTCGGTTAATCGCATTCGGATATTTTAATTAGTTTGAAAAATATTAATGCAAAACTGACCTAAACATCGTTTTTGTTATGTGGCAAGCTTGAGTTGGCCTGGAAAAAAATGGCCAGATTCTCATTGTTGGCATCATTATCGCCAAATATTTGGTTTCCTGTACAACTATTGAATACATAACAATTAAAACAAATATATTAATGCATGTGTGTATGTCAGGCTTACTTCGCACTAATCGCTGTTTAATAAATTAATTTAATAGATAGATGTAAATCTTTTTTCTACTTCATTTACCTTTTTTAGAAAAGTATCTTTTTCCGTTTTATTTTGGCGAGTTTTTTTTTTCAATAATTATAAACTCGCCAAGTTCTAACAATTTTTTTATTTTTTATCCCATTTACCATTTCTGAAAGTAAAACTGTTGTCATGGGTTTTATTATTTAGAACTTGATTTTTATTTCAAAGGTTCAATACGGTAGAAAATATATATGCACATTTTCAATAATTATTAGCTCGCCATATCAGTTTCTTTTTTTTTTAAATTTACATTTCATAGTTGACGTACCCTAAATGTAAACTTCCTTATTTAAATAGGTTCAGATATTTCAAACTTAGTTTTTTTTATTTAAAAGATTAATACAAAAATAAAATATCATTAGGAGAAGGACGAAAAATATAGTGTTCATTTAAGCATTGCCAACTTTAAAATTCAATTTAATTTAATAGAGCACGGCTATTTTTCACCTATAATAAATTGGTTTATTAGATTAAACAATCCACATTGGATTTACAACCTATTGCTGTTTCATTGAATGTAGGTTTGCTGTACACTTTTTCTATTTCCTTTTTATTTATTCTTTTGCAATAACTATTCGTAAGATAACGGAGAATTTGGCTAAATAGGATCAAATATAAAATAGGTCGTCATTCAAATGTTTTGTCGTTGAGACCCAAAACGTTAGCAAGATAGCAACATAATATACACGGGAATGTAAAATAATTAAAAAAGTAACAATAAAATATATAAGAGCGAAAAATAAGATTATTAAAAGTTTAAAATGTAGAAGAAATTCGAAAGATAAAAACAAATTTATAACGAGTCGTACATATGAAATAAGCAAATCTCTGTAAAATAAGAAAAACGATCCAACATTGCAAAATCTGCCAATGAGAACATACACTGGAAATGTACCATTAAATATATAGATTTTATATCTATAAATAAAACAATATCCGTTTGTATGTGTTTTATTTATATGAATGCATAGGGTTTGTTGATTTTTCCAAATTCTCTGACATCTTCAAATGTTCACAGTCTAAATTAAAAGATCTTAATCGCAATCTAACCCGTGGAGTGATAGTCTATTCAAGTACAATTCGAATGTTACAACATATTGTTTTACAGTTTTCAAACATTAATCAAAATATGGCTTGAACTTTTAATATCTTCCCAATATAAGAAATCGAAAGGCTCTATAACATAAAATAACTAACATAAAATTGTCGTATGTCTTATGTAGTTTAAGCCTATGTGATAGATATAATAAATTAATTTCTTTATAATGACTTAAGAAAATAAAGTAACATATTGACAATTCCTTAGTGTTTTATAGCATCATAAAAGGGATCTGTATTCTATGCACCAAAGAAAAGAAGATTAAAATTGCGTATGTAATAAAAAAATTCGCACAAAATATCGTGGAATTTAGCTTCATTACTCTGCGGTGTCCCGGCAATGCTATTGCACATACATATTTATAATTGGGATTCACTTTTGTTAAAATCATATTTGTCAACAATCTGCAGCAAACGAGTTTATTTAATATTTTCATAAATTTGTTTATCTATAATAGTAGTTTATGACCTTTTTTGGGAAAATTTTTGTTACCCAGACCGAAGGCTGGGTGCGAAGCAGCTAGTCTTATATATTAAAATCTGACTGTGACTATCTATCTATGTTTGTATGTATGTGCGTCTATCTCCTCGCGAACCGCTGATCGTAGACGGGCGCCGAATGTACCAAAAGAAGCAGAACGATCCGGGGAAGTCCAATTAGTTCGAAAGATATGAGCGAAAAACCGACCAAAATGGCACTTTTATTTTTCCCCCACGCGCAATTCCATTGTTGAGTTGGCGTCAAAATTTGGCAGCGTTTTGCAACTTTGGCATTATTATCGCCTGCTATTTGGTATTCGGAGTAACATAAAAAAGTATCTACACGATTAATTTTCAAGTGTAAATATGTAAATATATGGTGACGTTTATGTATATGAGACTATTTTGGTATCTGCTAAAGTTAAACTCATAATTTCTAGAAAATCAATTCTTTTTTCTTTTTTACCGTCTTGGCTAAATTTTTATTTTCAGTAGTTGAAAAGTCGCCATGTTCTATGAAATTTGTTTGCATTTCGCAGTTGCCATTCTTTAAACAAAAACTAATTTATTGTTATAGGTTTTAATAACTTAAACTAGATATTTATTATTTGCTAAATATAAATTTTATATTTTATCTTGACAATATTTTTATTTTAAATAAATTAAAGATCGCCACCTTTCATCCATATTTTTATATGACATAGCTGTCAATTTTTAAATAAAAACTAACATGTTGCTATAGGTTTTATTATTTAAAATTTTATTTTTATATTAATAAATCATTCATGATTAGATACAAATAAGTGAATTACAGGGATTTTTAAATTTGGTGCACTTTTAAGTATAATTACATACTACATATATCAGCGATTACACAATGTACGGTGTGATAATAACGATTTCTGAAGTTATGACGTAATTGTCACCTGTAAAATAACCCAACTACAGTAGAGTAGCACCCCAAACGAATATAAATATAAGTTAATAAAATTTTGAATCACAATGATAGACTCCATGAAACGGATGAAATAAAATGCTACTCAACTCGTTGACAATAAAATTTCAAATGCTTGGAATAATTTAATTTGAGTTCTTTCATATATCTACCGACTTAAAAGTTGATCAAAATTATTTTAGCTTCCTTTACAATAAAAGATTGCTAATTTTCAAATTATAAGTAATTTCTATAAAAAAGCTTCAAAGTTTTGTAAGTTTATAAGAATTTTTGCTTATCATTATAAATCCCGACAATTCTGTGCTATTAAAAAGTGTGTGTGTGTGCGTGTGTGTCACTGTTGAATGAACATTAATATACAACTCCAGTAAGAATAAGAGCAAACTAATAATTTTTTTTATTTTGTGCAAATTTACATTTATTTCTAGAAATAAGAGATGTAAATTGACCAGAGTGAAATTTTTCTGTAAATTTATGTATAATTACTGTTAAATTAAATTCAAAGTTTAATTTATTTTCTTTATTGTATTATTGTTTATAAAATTATAGAATTCTAAATAATTTTTATGCTATTTATAGAACATCAATGATACAATGGTTGATAATACTTAAGAATAGGGTACCCCTTGGCAAACTTGACGAAATTTTTGGCGATGTTTACTTAAACACAAAGGCATTAAATCAGAACATTGTATTGCTTTATTGGCGACTTTAATTGAGGCAGAGTGTGCCATTGTAATATAATTATATACTCTTACTTATTAACTCAAACCAATTAGAAACTAACTGTACATGAATATTTTACAATTAATTCCTCAGTAGTTTGCAAAGTCAACTCCTCCAAATGATTAAAAATTAGCCATAGTGAACCATTAGTGGTTCACTATATCTAATTGTTTTACGCTTTACGTGCATTTAATATATAAGGAAAGAGTTTCTCATGGAGAGTTGGATACAAATATAACATAAATCAAAATTCAGATAATAATTGTGTGATCACGGAGAGATCAGGAAAAAATGTTAGGTTAACATGCTTAGAGCGTTACCGCCAAGTTGGCGGGGATACGCTGTTGTGTCAAACTCAATTATTTTGGCAGGTGGCAAAAATGTCGCCACAACAAAACATCACCAATGGGATTTGTAAGTAAAGCTATTCCATGCTTGGTTGAGAGTAATAAAAATAAGAAGAATATGAACAATTCGGAGTTTATTACTAACTATACTATTTTACAGGTATTTTTAAGGATATTTTGTTATTGTATTAACGGAATTTCAGCTAACATTCAAAAATATCATTGGGAGTTATTTAAGAAAGTAATTCTTACTAATTTTTAGGCAAATTTTATTATTACTTTTCAGAAACAGTTATCTATTTTGTAAACTGTACAGAAATTAACATTTTCGATTCAGCTCTATTTTAGTAAGTATATCGCTTCAATACAACTTTCTTGAGCATTTTCTTAGTAATATACTTTTCATATATGCCAAATATTTAAAAATAGAATTAGTAAACTTTCGTAAATATCGTTATCTGACGAACCTACTAATGTGGGATTTTATAAGCAATCGTGAAATGACAAAATACATTTAAAAACTGAAAAGTAAAAATAATAAACAATTTAAAAATAGACTACAAATTTTGATTATAAAATTTTAAATTTAAAGCTTCATAAATTTAAAGCTTCCCAAAATATTTACTTTTTATTTAGCGATCATCCTTTGACCCCTTTACGTTTCGTAGATAATGTTGGGAAAGTGTCAACTGACTTGCCGCTAAAATAACTCAATATTCGAGATAATCTATGGCTACATAACTATTTTTTAAATGAAATTTTTGAGAATGTTTTTATGCTATGCATTTCTACATATAGGAATCCATCTGTGTTAAATACAACACACTATTGCATGAATTAATAGAGAAAGCTGTGGAATTTGGCATCATAACACAGCGGTTTACGGGCAACATAGATCATATACATAGTTATAACTGTGATTATTCATTAATAAATAAACTATCATATCCGTGAACAATCTTGCGAACTAGGTTTAAGATTTTTATGAATATGAAAACGTATAATAATGGTTCTAAAACTTTACATGGGAACATTTATTACCCAGACCGAAGGCTGGGTGCGAAGCAGCTAGTCTTATATATTAAAATCTGATTGTAACTATATATGCATGTGCGTCTATCTCCTTGCGAACCGCTGGACGCGGAAGGTCACCGAAGGTACCAGAAGACGCGGAACGAACCGAGGATGTCATTTCGCCCATTCGCTTTCCGATATTCCAATTAGTACGAAAGATATCAACGAAAAACCGACCAAAATGCCACTTTAATTTTGCGGCACAAGCAATTCCATTGTTGAGTTGGCGTCAAAAAAAGACAGCGTTATTCAATGTTGGCATTATTATCGTCTGATATTCGGTATCCCGAATAACATAAAAAAGTACCTACGCTATTAAATTTCAAGTGTAAATATTTAAATATATGATGGCATTTATCTATGTGAGACTATTTTCGTATCTGCTAAACCCTGAACTCCTTTATTTTATTTTATTTTTTTAAATAAAAAATCCCTTTTTTTTTCCTATTTTATCATCTTTGCCAGATTTTTACTTTTAGTAATTAAAATCTAGCCATTTTTTTTATCAAATTTGTACTTTGCAGTGTCATTTTTTAAATAAAAACTAATTTATTGTTATAGGTTTTGATATTTTAAACTACACTTTCATTATTTGGTAAATATAATTTTTTATTTTATCTTGAAATTTTATTTTAAATAAATTAAAAGTTTCATCAATATTTTTATATGTCCAACAAAACCTAACGCATTACTATGGGCTTTATTATTTAAAATTTTAACTAAATCACTCATGCTTAAATACAACTAAATGATTTACTTAAGTACAGGTCCACTAATGATTTTTAATTTGGTGCACCTTTATTTCTAGACATTATGAAACGACTTCTGACGTCATTCTGATGTGGAATATCTCAATACAGTACAGTAGCACCCAAAATTCCCATAAAATTAATTTAATAAATTTGAATCACAAGCAAACGATAGACTCCATGAAGCGAATGAAATAAAATGCTGCTCAACTTGTGGACAATAAACTTTCAACTGCTTGGAATAATTTAATTTTAGTTCTTTCATATATCTTCAGACTTTAAGATTGATGAAAATTATTAAAAAAACTTTAGAACAAAAATAATTGCTAATAGTAACATCTTTGAAAGATAAAGATACAAGTCTTCAAAGTTTTGTAAGTATATAAGAATTTGAGTTTATCATTAGATATCCCAACAATTCCTCACTATTAAAAAGTATGAGAATTGAATATATATATATATATATAATATATACATATGTGTGTGTGTATATATATATATATATATAATGTGTGTATGTGAATATTGACTAAACTTATAAGACCCCACTATTGATTTTTAAGTTTTGGTGCACTTTTATGCTTATTTCTAGAAATTATATTAAAAATAAATTAAGCTGAGTGAAATTTTTTCCTGTAAATTTATATATAATTTCTGGTTATACAAAGTTTACGCTTTTTTTTATTGTATAAATTGCTTTTAAAATTATAGTATTCGAAATAATTTGTATGCTATTTATACAACATTAATGGTGCAGTTGTTAATAATACTTAAGAATAGGGTGCAAATTTGGCAAAATTATTGGAGATGTTTACTAAAACACAAAGCCTGTCACTTCAAACATTGCATTCTTTTTTTTTTTTTTTTTTTAAGATTTTAATTGAGGCAGAGTGCGCTATTGAAACAGAATTATATACTCTTAATTAACTTATACCCGTTAGAAACAGGGCATTCATATATATATGGGCAATAGAGCTTACAACGCCAGCTGCTCCTAACTATTAAATATTAACCACAGTGAACCATTAATAGTTCACTATCTAATTTTCTAAGCATGTGATTTTAATATATAAGAAGAGGTTTGCTCAAGAACAGTTGAATAATATAATATAAAAAATTATAGCCAAAAATTGACAGAACTTGACTATTTTTGATTTATAGTAGCTTCATTAGATTAATCCACATTTAACTTATAAGCTCTTACGTTATCACTGCATGTAGGATTACTGGGTTATTGTTTAATTTATTTTATACAGATCCTTTAAAAGTAACTACGTTTTAATCTAACCGAAGTTAATAATAAATAGGAATATATTTGTAGTGTAAAACTACGTTTGACACTGTTTTGCTAATGACACCGAATATGTAGTCATAAATACACAGAAATGTAAAGCAGGCAGAATAAGAACACTAAAAAACATACAATATCGAAAATTTTTGAATTTAGAATGTATGCAGCAAAGAAAAAATTGGGAGTCTTACATTTGAAATAATCTTTCCAAATTAAGTAAAAAAATTTTGGAAATTTCAAAACCCTCCAATAAGAACCTATACTGTATCTCTATCTATATCTATATCTATATCTATATCTATATCTCTATCTATCTATATCTATATCTATATCTATATCTATATCTATATCTATATATCTATATCTATATCTATATCTATATCTATATCTATATCTATATCTATGTCTATTTATCTATTTCACCATGTTCTATCAATTTTGTCGTTTTTGACGTTTAGTGTTTTATCATAGGTTTTGTTATTTAGTTCTGAATTTTTATTTAAAATTTTAATGTGATGAAAAGTAATCAAATTTTTAATAATTATAATTTTACATAACTACATATCTGATTCCATCGGTGCCAAAAATTTAAAACACTGTTGTGTCATTTAACAGAGAAAGCTGAGGAATTTGGCATCCTAACACAGCGATTTACAGGCAACACAGAACATATAAATAGTTATCACTTGGATTACCCATTATTAATAAACTGTCATATTTGTCAACAATCTTGCAGTGTACGAGGTGTAAGATTATATCTAAAATAATGGTTCGAAAACTTTACTTGGGAACATTTATTACCCAGACCGAAGATTGGGTGCTAAGCAGCTATTATACATACATACATACATACATACATACATACATACATACATACATACATACATACACACACACATACACACACACATATATATATATATATATATATATATATATATATATATATATATATATATATATATCGATAATTTATTTTATAGCAGATAAAAGGTTCTAGATCTTTTATAGCAGAACTGCTTGAAATAAGAAAACAATCATCGAACACTTGCGTTAACATCAAGAATCCATATAAGAGGGATTTTCGCATAAAGTTACTTTTGTGCAAATATTTTATTTAGAAATTTGATAAAATTTAAGATATTGTTGAAATATATCTATAATAATATTTCTCAGTAAGAATATATTACTTAGTATCTTTAAGAGAGTAAGTTTAAACGCATAAATGAATAATGTTTACTACGATTAGGCTATATTTAAATCTTGAATTAAAACAGTTTCACCGTAATGAATATTTCTTAAGATCGATGAAGCAATTCATTGTATCAAGCTGTGTGATTTAAAGATTTCTATAAATACAGTATGACAGGTTGGATTCTTGTGCACTGTTATCTCTCAGGCTCCGCGTAAACAGGAACTCTGTGGCAGGTAAGGCTGTCAAGTGGGAGTGGACATCTCGGTTCCATATCGGCAGTAAAATCTAGTCATGGGAGATTGTTAGGTATTTGTCTTTAATCAACGGTGAAAGTGAAAGAAATCTCTGTGAATGCAAAACCGGCAAGCTCCTCTCTTCGACCGGCATAGAAGCATTCATTCAAGCATGGAAGTAATCGGGACCAAAGGTTGTCATGTGTTTAGACGGCAGGCAGATCCGGAGTGACAGTCGGGGACAAAAGTTTGACCAGGTGGGAGCAGACAGTATTTTCAACTACCAGTGGTCAGTCGCTCCCATGGGGATCATATACACAACGTTAGTGGTGGCCCGGGTTTTCCGTCCACCAACAAGATCAGTGTAGCTCACCCGGCCTTCCTTAAAGGAAAAAAATATTAATATAAGAATTTACGATAACGCGAATAGGGTACTCCGCAGGAGTTTTGCTCCTCCGATTCTTTTCCTGTGACAATACTAGGGATAGGGAAAGAAATAAGTTCGTAGATTAAATCTGGTAACACTATCCTTCGAAAATGACAGTAGTGTTTGCTCACAAAATTATTTCTTTTCAGAAGAAAATTAAACAATTCAGAACTAAATTTAAAGAGAAAATAACGATAAATTTAAGAAACAAGCTTAAAAATCCATGAAAACCAGTTAAAAAAGAGAAAACTGGATATAGATCCACTTCTCTTGGTAATAGGTTTTAATGGTTTAAATAAAACACTTGACACTAATCATGTTTTATGCATATTTAAGTAGATCTAAATTGTGGTGGGCTTTGGATTTATTATCATTAAAAGTAATGTATTTGTTATGGAACACGATCGAAATTAGACAAAAACAACTCGGTTTATCAGGCTACACCTAAGGCAATAAAATCTACATTAAATATAATTGGTGATAATGATCAAAAAGCCTTTCACTTTTGAAGAGTTTAGCAAATGCAATACTTCGATCTTCAATTACTATACAACGACAATGTAAAAGGATAAAAACTAAAATAAGTATTAAATGGGGTAGATGCAAGCACAGGGAATTGCCGACAGTAATATCGAAACTTTCTTTATCCCATCACTCAGCAGTCCCTATTCCCTTACCCCTTCCTTTCTTTCTTAAATAGAACTGTGACAAATTAAGATTAATAGCAGAATGATTGGCAAAGGGGAGGTTTTGCTATGAAATTTATCCCAAAATTAGTTTGGAATTTAAGCTAAATCAAAGTTCGATTTTGTTACTGGTACAGAAGCTTCCTCCTTTTTTATACAAAATTGGAAAAAAATTGATACACTAAACTTTCAATGTGAGACCCACGCCGTTATTTGTTATACTCCTGCAAATTTAGTAGGCAATATATAAAAATATTATCAATGGAATAAGTATTATACGAAAACAAGGATTTCGGGTCACGGATGGTGGAGGTGGTGTTTGTCGATGGCTGGTAGACAGTCTTATCTTGCAGGAGGAGGGGGGGGTTCGCATGGAGGAAGAGGGTTGTAAAATGAGCGACGGAACACTGAGGCAGCGGAAATGGGGTTAATGAATACACGATCGTCTAGAATCAATCCAAAAGGCTGTCATTCTGATGAAGATACAATAAGGAATACAGGCTGTAGGCAAGGCCGGTGGGAATTATGTCAAGCGAGCGAGGAGACATACTAGTCTGATGCTGTAGTTTTAGTCTTGAAAAAGACGGAAGTATTTAAGAGTCCATCTGGCCACTTTTCAACTTTTCTGTAGATCATCAGAATTATTTCTGTTGCAGAATTTGAAAATTTTGGAATTCTATGCGGAATTCTAAAAATTTTAAATAAAATCGGAAACTGTTTATTTGGCGATTAACCCAAAAAATGGTCTATAAATATTTTAAAATAATTTTAAAATAATTTAATACTTAAATATATTTTTAAACTAATCCCAAAAATTAAAAATATTTTTTAAATGATTACAAATTGAACGAAAGTATGAGTTTTGACAGACGGATGTTGGTATTGTCCAACAAGCAAGCCTACACCTATGTCATTTTAAAACGGTGATTGACGTCCTATGTTCCTAAATAAACATAATTCTTAAAATCTAAGAAAACTTCAATTAACTATCTCCTTGAAGTCTTAAAGACATTTGAAATTCAATAATTATTTGTGACATACATTTACATTAAATTTTGTTTTCGAATTAACTCTTAAGCGACCATCTGCCTAAAAGACCAATTTTTTTTACAATATGATCTCTCTAGAGAGGTTTCACTAAATTTCCATTTGAATTCTCACCATGGTAGCATTAAAATTGACTACAAATTTGAGCAATTCCATGAAGGAAGCTTGAAATATACAGTCCCCTAATACTGTTCCATTATCTTTCTCGATAAATAAATATTCCGATTAAAAAATAAGTGTAGTGAAATTCGAGTTCTCTCCGGATTCACAGAAAACGAATACGCGTTCTCTGAAACCACGAAATATTTGAAGACGATGAAACTAATAGCATATTTTCAATCTTTCCCTGAAATTGAGGAGAGTTCCATTTCGTCGAATTGCACTCCACTCCCAATCAATAAAATAAGCATGACACATAACCGTAGATTTGAAACCAGAAGACTACATGGCGATGCACATAGCTCATTCATCAATTCTAAAAACACAAATATTTCATGAAATAGCATTTCAAATCTTTTTAAAAATTCAGAGGGACTTTTTGTCAGGAACGAAATCAATAACCTAAATAACATATAATTACACCGAAATAGCTACGTTTCATTAGATCTATAATTTAAAAATGCTCATTTTTAAACTGAGGAAGCTATTTTTTAATGCAAAAATTTCAGGAAAATACATTAAAGATATATTATTTATATCTATACAATATACGTACGATATGATATATATATTTACATTTTTATTTTATTACATAGTAAAAAATTTCAAAAAATTTAAAAATACATATAATAATACAATAATACATTATATAGTCATAATATATATAAATTATATAGTATACATATATATTCAAATATAAATAAATAAAAACAAAAAAAAAAAATGCTCAAAATTAAAACATATATAAACATAACTATCAATATTTATACATATACATATATTATACTAGCTATATATATATATATATATATATACATATATACATATATAATACATATATATACATATATATATATACATATACATATACATAAATACATATATATACATATAATACATATATATACATATATATACATATATATACATATATATATATATATATACATATATATTTATACATATATACAAATATATATACATATACACATATATACATATATATACATATATATACACATATATACATATATACACATATATACATATATACACATATATACATATATATACATATATACACATATATACATATATATACATATATACACATATATATATATATATATATATATATATATATATATATTACAAGATATAATATATGCTTAAAATTTCAGCTAACTATACAGAGGATAATATCAATCAAGTGTAACGTCACAGAGTATGTACACAAGAATTAATATTTTGTAAGTATTTTAGACAATCAAAATAAAATGCAATTTTATCAAGCTAAATATAATCTTTAGGGATAAAAATATATTACAAAAATTAATATTTTTTTCCTTTTGATTTTCTGGTCTTGAGTAAGTAGGAACAAAACTTGAGATATGTTCCTCAGAGGAGACAAAATGGGAGTTCGAATAAGAATATGCCACTTCGAAACATTTTCATAGTAGAAATTTATGCTTTACGAAAAGAGAAATTCATTTTATAAAACTAAATTTAATAAAGCTTAACTTTGTTGGCAACGAGATTGGCAAACGGTTTATGAAGTAAACAAAATATTTCTATGGAATATTTTTTTCTAATTACTATATAATTTTTTTCTCATTAAATTTAGTTTTAAGGAATGTTTTTTATAATATTTGGGGTAGAAGATACAGATAGAAATTTTCAAAATTAGTTTAAGTATGAGTCGATTAAAAGTTCAGTGGGGTTTCATCTTAACGGTAATCGAAACAGTGTTGATATTTCTTTCTATTCAAACAAATGGTTGTCTAAAATAGAAAAGTCAATTTTTTAGATTTAAAAAGCCTTACATTTTTTTCCCATTTCTTTCATATAACTTATTTCTGTTTTTCAGAAGTTGGATTTTAAACTAACCTTATGGTATGATTACCAAAGAAAAGCGAAAGACCAAAGGTGGTAGATAGAAAGAAGTTACTTCATTTTACGGCTAACAGATTTTTATTTATATCCACACAAAATTAATATCCGTTCATATTCGGTATAAAGTAATCAAATTACAATCCAAAAAGCAGGAGCATAACTAGTAAATACAAGATTTCTCGTTATTGACCACGGCGTTAATATACATTATATTGAAATTTCTCATTACATAGATTTTAATGAAAAAAGATGCTCAACAAGATGTTATAATTGTCTTAAATACAAAATTTCTTCATTTCCAGAGCTAATCGTTTTTGAGTTAATACTACACGTAGAACAATTTCAATATATGGTACATTATTGTACGTTGCACTGAAATTTCTTAAACTGAGATCAAAAGAGGAAGATGTTATAATCTAAAATACTAAATTTCAACATTTTAAGGCAAATTGTTTCGGAATTATGCCCACAACATTAGTATACATTTAGTTGAAATTTTGCGTTCAATCCGAAGAGAAGAAGCAAAACGATGCCATTTTACATCATTTTGATAATTGGCAATAGGTTTTTAGTTATGCCCCACAACATTAATTTACGTTATAATGGAAATTTTCTTTATATACAGTTCAGGTTGTAATCGAAAGAGACGAACGATTAGATGTTATTTTTGTCTTAAAGTATAAGATTCTAGTCATACAATAGAATTCTTTAATTCAAGATATCGATCTTAAACGATTGATTGAATTTTAGTTAAGATCCTCAGCATTAATACACATTGCATTGACATTTTTCATTATATAGCAAGCAGTTTGTGATCCCAACTGTATATTATAATTTTCTTAAATAGAAATTTTCTTTATGTCTATTTTTTAGTTATCTTCAAACAACGAAATATTTCAATATAACGTATGTTATTGCAGATTACAACAAAATTTTTGTTGTAAGCTTTTGAGTTCAAATTGAAATTAAAAGCGGAGGGGCACAGCAAGATGTTATAATAGATCTAAACACTAAATTTCAACATTTAAGGGCTAATCATTTTTGAGTTAAGAACACACCATTAATATCGTTAGATTTAAGCATTCAAATTGAAATCAACTAGACGTCGTCCATGTACAAGATTTTGACATACTACGGCAATTCATTTGTGAGTTAACCTCCAATTACTCGTTATATTGAAATATTTTATTATAGAGGGTTAGAAATACAACCAGATGAGAAGGTGGACATCTAGACGCTTTAAGAATCCTACAAAAAATTAAACTTTCTAAGGCTAATAGTTTTAGAGTCATGCAAGATACATACGCACGTACAGACATCAAGCGAAAACTAATTCTAACTAGTTCAAGGACAGCCTAAATGGTTATTGAAATTAAAGTTTTCTAGTGCATAGATGCAAACATAACACTTAAAACATTCAAACTTCAGCCAGTTCTTGTCAAAAATAATTATTTTCGTTGAAATTTGAACACTGAAATTTATTATGACTCCAATAATTTCTGTTACTTCGTTTGAACGAAGAAGTGAAATCTGGTTTATTTATAAACCATTCGCAGTCCCAGGAATGTTTTAGGTATAATATAAAACGAAACATTTGTACAAAATTCAAAAGTATGTCAGTAAAAGTATGTCAAATGACGATTCTATGACATCCAGCGGAGGAAACATTTAAATATTTATCTTTTCCACTCTGGTCTTACTACCATGGTCGAATCCTTTAACCAAATACCTCCTATTACTTTTCCCTGTTCATTTTTAATATTTCATGCAAACGATGTATCCATTTCCTTCAAAAAATTAGACAAAAGTTAAAAGAGTTGTCCTCCGTATTCAATGCTTTATTGTCGTTTTAATAAACCTTAAACTCCTTAAAACAGTTTGGATAAAAAAAAAAAAAGTCATGTAAAGCCTACATTTCATATTTTATAATAAGATCGAACCAGCTTTCCTTAAATTTTACTGAAAATGGTTATCTCTCACTACCTTCTATCTATAGTTAACTATTACTATTATAGAAAAACAGAACTATTTCATTATTTGAAATCTCTAGCGATATATTTTTTCAAAATCTAAGCCAAAAAGATTGCCAAAACTACTTATTTAAAAATAGCACAACTTCACTTTAAATAAGTGAGAGATACTTATGTCGCACATCCCAAAATTTAAAAGGTAATATTTATTCCGACCACTAGAAAATTTAATAATCCAAACATTTTGCATCCAATTTTTCTATCCGAATTACCTTCATTTTGACAAACAGAACATTGAGCAAGCAAAAACATATTGGTTTAAGAGTCCGCACTGGCGAAAAAACCCCTTATATTTCTGTTTCCATTGCAATATGCTTCTTTTCAGTTGTAAAATATCAAGTGGAAAACAACAGAAAACTGAAAAGTTTCTGGATTTTCGTATAAAAAGTAAGGAAGCAAAATGTCCAATACTCGAAAAAACTCCAAGAAAACGAGAGACATTTACTTTTTCACGTTTTTGTATGAAAATATGGAATAGTATCACTACAGAGATTTCTAGATGGCAACTTCAGACAGGTGAATAAAAATTTGTACATTTTCGAAAACAGAATTAAAAAACTTTGAAAAATACGAAATTGTTTTATTAAAATCCTTCTAAAAAGGATTTACACGGTTGTAATACGCCATTGAATACCCTCATTCCAGCTTTTCATTATGTACTTATATGTTTTTATATGTACAGATAGGTTTCTGTTTGTATACATACAGGAATTTATGTTCCTAAATAATACCAGTGCTCGATCTCAGTAATTCCCAAAATAGAACCTTGTAATAACATAGGAAAATGAATCAAAATATAAAAAAGCAAAATATTTAATTATTTAATTACCAATTAATAAACCGTATTTGCTAATTATGTTTCTTTAATTCTAAAAATAACAACTCTTCGTATAAAGAGTGAATGAAGTTAATAGGTCAGAGAATTAATTTAAAAAGGAATAATTTTTGTTTTCGATATGAAAACATATTCACTATACGTGCTCACACACCTAAGAAGCGACATTTAGATGGGTAGAAAAGGAAATCAAAATAGATTCATTTCTACTTAATTAAGAATTAAAAATAATTAATTAAATAGAATTGTTTTATGGCTTTATGACTACATGAATACGCAAACTTAAATAAATTTAGAATTTCCATTAAGTTTCAAAGATTTATCAAACTTTTTTTACGGGTTTTACAATAATCACTTCCCAGTTTTGGTTCAGAAAAAAAAAGAGGTTCTCGGTAGCTGATTTCTGAGGTCGTACGACTATTACTTCCTTCCTACTTTACTTGCTTTGTGTGTTTACAAGCAATAAAGTTACAGGTTAGATATAAACCTCTAAATGAGTTTTTGTCACTCTCTTATTGCCAACATTCATTAGGTCAGGGGAATTCCATAAAATGTGCTATTGAAAAGATATAAGATCAATAACTTTCTTTTGACTTAAATGTATAACTTTATGTTTATTTTCATTTATTTTTCCTCACGAACAAATTTATTCACAATTCTTTTTGATTTTCTGTTAAATAATGTATAAAAAATAAAAGGTAGATTAAAGAATTTAACTATCAGTTAAAGCTATAAAAAATACATTATTCACTATTTTGGATAGAAATAATTTATATTTTTAAATAAGGTATGTATATGTTTAACAGAGATATTTTTATACTTTTATTACAAAGTAAAGATTTTTTACTTCATCTGAGAATAAAATTTTTAACATTATTTCGGCATTTTCCCTATAAATTACCTTCGTTTCTATATATGTAAGACGGCGAAAATTAATCCGCCGGGCACATCGAATTCAATTTACTTGGAAGGAGAAGCCGAATTAATTTAGTAGTCGTGGCACCACGAAACAATTCAGAGTAGAACTGAAATTTTATTAAAGAGCTAATAAAGTCAGACGAGGGAAAAAATATCGAAACACGTGCTGAAAAAGGGTAGGATCCCACAGTGAGCGAAGCATACAATTTTGTCAAGGGACAGGCAACTCAATTAGTGAATTTAATAATAAAAAGTAACTTAGATTACAAGGGAAAAACTGAGTCATTTGCCAACGACAGAAAATTTGCATCTATTGCAAAGAAAGCTTTGGGAAAGGGGTTGGAAGAATTTCAACTCCTTTAATCGCAATATTTTGCAGACGGGAAAATATATTTCAAGGACTATGAATGGAAAAGAGGTTTGGTTTGGAGTGCTACGGTCTACTTTTTGCAACGAAGAGGAGAAATTTTCAGAGATAGTTTTGATATATGACATATATAATATTAGATAATTATTTAAAATTGTGTACCATTCCGTTCAAAAATACGATTAGTCGCCTAATACTGTACCCTGGGTTTCAAGAATTTTGACGTGTCTGTATGGAGACTTAATCAAATATTTTCCAAAATTGCCAGATTCGAAAAAAAAAGTTTATATTGCTGTCTTGGATTAGCTCAGAGTAAGATTTAAAAATGATATGGTTGCTCAGCTATACATAAGTTTGCCGTACACTGCTATGAAATATAAAATAGCTCATCGCTTGAACAGGATTTCTTTTTACTAATTTACATGTTATTTGTCTGTGTGAAAATGTGTAATAATGTGCTTTAGGATTATAATAAATGTGCATCTATTATAGTCCATCCCTTTTAGCTAATATTAGATCTGTTAGCGCCATGCTAATAATAACTAAAGGACTTAGTGTCAGAAAAGATATTCCTATTTCCCGCTTCACGCATTACTCATACGTTTAAATATTATAATGCGTATTTAAAAAATGATGCTTTTATAAGAAGGTATGGCTGTGAGCGAGTATACTAACAATACCGTATGAAAGGTTAAGTGCCACTTCTTTAGAATCTGTTCTAGATTTCTTACTTTCTATTGCGATATAAAACCGAAGGCTGAATAGGAATAAAAATTGGAATATCAACATTAAATAGAGTATATGTGCAAGGTCGGTTCTGGGATATGTGTGCAAGACAGTCTATGAATTTTTTGCCCCCCCCCCCTATCGATACTAGTTCGCAGTATAATCTTAGCTAAGTTAAAGGCATATAAACTTACTATTATGTTTATATCACTTCTCTATGTAACTGACTAGGGATAAAAAGTAAACATTATAGATTTATTTTGTTTATTAAAATGGAAATATACTTACAGTATACAAAAGTAACAAAATGCACCCGTACACTACATCCGTTTTGCTGTTTTATTTGTCAGTTTATCAATAATTTTCGATATTTTCAAAATTTCTTTTTAATCAATATTTAAATATATATTTGTTTTCACAAGCCCATTATGCCTTTTTCTGTTTGGGATAACGAGGATCTACCTTTCTGCTGATTTTCTAATATCGTCGATGCATATCAGAATACAAATATTTACTATTTCATTCTTTCAAACCCGAAATAATTCTCCTTCACTCTCTTTCTTTCATAACTCAAATATACGTTGCTACATTCCCGATAAGTTTCAAGTAATTAACTAGCAGGGCAGAAAATGGCACCTTCTCTCAGAGATATTACATTTAAGGAAGAAATGAAATCCCTCTGTCTTTTTAAACCCTCTAATTCACACGAATACCAAAGAAAAAAGGCATATTGGGAATTGTTATACAATACCCTTTTAAAGGTATTCAAAATTGAATGGAAATAATTATAGGTTCGGGATGATTTTATGCAGTTAAATTCAAGAATTTTTATATGTGATTTGAAGAGCTAGAAACCTAAAAATTATTAGATTCCTTTACGCTATCCGATATGAAATACTCACTTTCTTATTTTTATTCAGACTCGAAACGAAAAAGAATGTCTACCTATTAGTTCTATTTTTTTCGTCGTTCAAAAAATGCAGACTTCGTTCCCGGTTCATTAACTAGCAAGGCAGAAAATTAATTCCTCCTATAAACACCTTCTTAAAGAAATATTAGAACTACCGAAAAAAAAAACAAAAATTGTATAATATGTTCCAACTCACTTATGCGAAAATAATGTTTCTTCTAAATATCTCGCTCTTTTAATATACGAAAATCAAAGAACAAAAATCAGCACTTTGTATATTTTTATATTTAAAATGATATTCGAGATTATACACACAAATTATTTGTTCAGGGGGATTGTATGCAATAAAAGTCAGTTATCTTGAATAGCTGAAAAGCTTCGGGAAAAGGTGAGAGTAGCAACCCTACTGAATTCTTCTAGAGTGAAAAAAATGGTGCCCAATTTCTTGATGAAAAAGACATATCTAATACTTAGAGGCGAGCCCAATGTTAACTTATTCATATCTCTTTTTGTATATGGAATTTAGAAGACCGCTTTATCTCATTATGGAGGGACTCTTTGTAGGGAAATTCGACTGTATCAAAGGAAGTTCCTTTCAAAAACTTAATTATTTTAAATAGTGTCATTTATTTGTGACATATGTGTATTTATTTAACCATCTAGTACTCCATCTATGTTATATGTTAAATTTAAAATGGCTCAATTTGGATTTGGATCCATTTCTATCTTAAACAATAGAATTTTTTAAAGCTATTTGCTTTAGAAATTCAAAAAGGTTTCATTTTCTTTAATGCATACTTCAAAGAATGTTAAAAAAGACAAAAATAATTTATTATTCATATTTTTGCTTGTCTTAAAATCATTTTTTTATAAATACTCTCAAAGAGAATTTAATCCATACCTACTTGGGATTACAGTGCAATATACATTTAAAGCTTACTTGAATTGAAAAACTCTTTTCAAATTAAATTGTAGATAGAAAATACATTTTTATGCATTCCATAACACTCTCAAAACATTCGAAGAGGTAGATTTCCCCTGGAATAATTTCCCGTCTGGTAAAAAGTACTCCATCAGTTTCAGTGTGGTAGATATTCAGCAGAATAATCAATCATAAAGAGAAGAAAAATTTCACAGTTTCTTAAGTTATTTCAGATATATAACTTTAAATTCTATAACTACACCCAGGCATCTTTCATTTTTCGTGTTTCAATATTATTTTAGGAGTAACTGAAAATAAATGGGTTTTTCAATTATCGTTTATTAAAAGACAAAAATAATTTTCTGAATAAAAACATTTCCCATTTTACAAACTAACTATTGCGTAAACATTTTCAATAAATCTATAAAGTTAAAGTATTTTTTAGAAAAGCGACAGCATCGGCTTTTGGACCCACCAACTATTTTAAAATAAACTTTTTTATAATCTTATTATTTTTTCAAATTTCATCATTTCAGTAGGAGGAGCAATATTGGAGCTACAAACCCTTTACTATCAAGTGTTCTGAGGCGATGCGTCCTCAACGGGATGTATCAACGGGAAAGAGGGAGAGTTCAAATATTGGCCACGTCATTGTACAATTGAAATTTAGTTTAATTCAATTTGTCTTTCTGTTAATTCTGAAAGTTACTAAAACCTATTTTTACTTTAATAGAATGGTATTCTAGAATATTCCACTACAGTATAAAAGAGGAAGTAGTTCAGTATGCATGTTAATTGTCCGTACTGTCAACCAAGTGATGAGTGTTAAAGAGCTTTGCGTTCCTGATATCAGAGTCTTAACTAATCTACAACTACTTATGAACTTTTATAAATTTTACGTTCTTACCTTCAATAAAAATTACCTAAACTTCACTCCATTCACTAAAATATTTATCATATACTAGTATAAAATAGCCAACTAAACCCACAAAAAATTATTTTTGAGGGTGTAGTTGTTGTCTACTGAGAACAAGAATTTACTGTAAGGATTTTTCAAAGTATAGTGCGATAATTTTTGCTCGCGTAAGATTTAAAATGGTATTAGCTAATTTTCTTCTTGAAAAACAAAATTAGACAAAACTGATTTATGATCATATATGAGGAAACTTACGTATAATCCAAGGTATCTTGATAGTTTCATTTTTTTCTATATTTACTTGATTAGCGAAAGTTATTTGTTTTCTTCAGAAAAGCGTTTTATTTTAGTTTTCTGGTTTAAACAGAAGTCTTGAGTTGTAAAATGCCTAAATATTTTTGGTTTTGATAATTTGGAAGCACGGCAAACTTGAGATGATTCGAAATAGTAGAATGTATCGAATCTTTAAGGAAACTACTTTTACTATGTGTACATAGGTTGGCAAATACAATCATGTCCATAAATTAAGGATAATTCAGAATCACACAGAAATTGAGCTCTAAAATAAAAATTTCACCTGTAGGATTATCACACACATCTTGAAGAAGAATATGCAAATTGCAGGAAACCACCAGATGGCGAGGACAATGACCAGAGTGTATGAAAGGGGTATATAAGGAATGGTAGCAAAGAAGTAAAATTGTTCACAAGCGCTTTAAAAGCCTTTCAGTGCAATAACCGCATAGTTACGGCACAAAGGAAGCATTTGGATGATTTTTTACGTGGTAGAATTATCGGACGACTGGAATGTGGACGTACCCAGCTGGAAGTATCCGAGGAACTTGGAATCGCCCAGAGTGTCATCTGCAGGCTTTGGCAACGATTCAAACATGATGGTAATGTGAGTATATGTTACGGCATAGATCGCCCCCGAGTTACTACGCCGAATGATGACCGGTATTTGGCAGTTACTGCCAAAAGAAACAGACGGAGCACAGCATCAGACCTGTCTCGTCAGCTCTCTTCAGCTACCGGTACGACAGTTTCAAGGCAGACCGTGTACAGACGCTTAGGGAACATTGGTCTATATGCTCGTAGGCCTGTCAGATGTGTTCCCCTTACCGCAACTCACTGTCGCCTGCTATTATGCTGGGCTAGAGAGCATGCATTGTGGACACCGCAACAGTGGTCTTGTGTGATGTTTTCCGACGAGTCCAGGTTCAGTTTACATTCTGATTCTCGCCGGACTTTCATATGGAGAGCGCCAGGTACCCGTTACCACCAAGAGAACACCATTGAACGACACCGTTACGGTGGTGCAGGATGGCTCGTTTGGGGAGGAATTATTCTTGGTTCCAGAACTGACCTGCATGTTCAGAGTGTAACGGTGACAGGCCACATCTATCGGGATGTCATTCTGGAACAACATGTACGTTTGTTTCGGGACGCCATGAGTCCTGAATTTCTGTATATGGATGACAACGCCCGACTCACCGTGGAAACATTGTAGACGAATGCTTTCAATCGGAGGATATCACCCGTATGGATTGGCCAGCATACTCACCGGACTTGAATCCAATAGAGCATGTGTGGGACATGCTTGGCCGACGAATTGCAGCCCGTCAACCCCCTCCCAACTGTCTATCGGAACTTCGGAGGGCATTGCTTGATGAGTGGTGTAATTTTCCCCAAGATCAGATTGATAATCTGATACTCAGCATGCGTAGGCGTTGTAACGCTTGTATTGCATCGTCCGGGAGACATACTCCGTATTAACCATCATACTAACCATGTTATACTGTTTTCTGTAAATAGGTTCTTTTTTGAAATTTGCTCCAGGGAGTAAAAATCGCAATTTTTATTAATTATGTCAAACATATAGCATCTTTTTTTCTCTTTACCTTTTGTTTAATAAATAGACTTTACAAATAAGTCAAATTTGTTTTGCTTTTGTCTCTTTCATTGCCTTCACTTCATTATCCTTAATTTATGGACATGAGGGTAATATATCTCAATAAATATAGAAAAATTATCTGAAGGACCAATTATCCACCCCTCATTCCAATAAGTAAAGAAGGCAACAACTATTTTTGTGTGGTACTCACTTATAACTAAAAAAGGTAGGCAATTAAGAATAATTTTACTTCAACCGTATTTACTATCTTAGCAGTCATTTTTTAAATAGAGAAATGACATTACTTTATGGCGGAAATCTTTCTGGGGTAAATCTGACTAATTTTCAGCTTGTCATCTCGTATCTCTAAACTAATAATTTCTTTTATCCCTACACATTTCAGGAGTGTTAGTTGTTAATAGACAACTCCGAAATTATGTTTAGAAGACCATTGATTATTATAGCTGTTATTTTAAACATCATAAGATGTTCTTTATTTAAAAAAAACTTACTCATAAGATATTTATTTGCCTTCCCATATAAAGACAATACTGTCAAAGGAAACTTTATTTCAAAGTTATATGTCATCATTTCGATCAATATACTAGTTAATTTATGTAGAAAGCTTGAAAAATCATAAAATACCTTTCCAAACGACAAAATTTTAAATATCAGCAAATACTGAAAATTAGAGTCGATTGCCATAGATCTCAGAGTTCCACAGTCACAGAGCAGTAGTTTGAATGGTCTTAGTATTTAGTTAAATGGATTGAAATCAAAATTGAATTGGTATAACTAGATGTTCGAACCATTCAAAACACAACGTTTAACAGAAAATATTTTTGCGGTTATACCTTTAATCCATTCGAAAATTTTTCCTTATATCTGTTCGTTCACAACGAGGAGTTTTCAACCATGTTTTTGAGCTATGTAAGACACTCACTAGTA
The DNA here is from genome assembly GCA_032207245.1 of Pardosa pseudoannulata. Classification (NCBI taxonomy): domain Eukaryota; kingdom Metazoa; phylum Arthropoda; class Arachnida; order Araneae; family Lycosidae; genus Pardosa; species Pardosa pseudoannulata. The sequence continues at coordinate 2,943,332 of CM063502.1, read as the reverse complement.
AACTAGTAAAAAGTAGTTTAGAATCCAGTTGAGTATTTAGCGTTTCAAAATTCCCGTTTTGTTGTGCGTACATAGAAAATTATTCAGATACTATGAAAATGTGTATGAAAACGAACATTTTTAGTAATTCCAATACTTATTTTCGTATAAAAAAGGGAAATATTAAAATATAAATTATGTAAGAACGTGACTGATGATGCAAATTAATTTCCTTTTGGACATTGAAAGTAATGTTATTAAAGTAATATTTTCAGTATAATATGAATCAAAAATTTAAAACTTCTCAAATTTAATAGTCCTTAAAAATTTCTTTCGGTAAATTGTTTTCAATTCCTTGTCAAAAGCGAATTCGCTGATATTGGTAGAACGGATTATCTTTTGAAATATTCATTTTATTTGAATACGAGACATCCAAATTACTTAATATTCCTTTATTTAATAATTCTATTGTACAGAGGGTTTTAAATTTAAAACATGCCCACTCTTTGCACATCTCACAATAGTTTTTATGGTCTTCCAAGTTCCAAATATCTTCCATTGGTACTTTTTTGCTTGTATAAAAACAATATTATACCTCGAAACTAAATTAATTCTTCAAAGTCAGCGTTAAAAAGCATTTTCTTTCTGCAAAGGAAAGAATTAAAATCCGTTACTGAAGCGACATCTTAGTAAAAAATAACACTAGTTTTACTTGATAAAAAATACTTGTATCTTACACTCATATTTAAATAATTAATTTAAAGGAACATGTTACTTCTGGATTTTTCAAATATTACTTTTGGCTGAGAGTTGTTTTTTAATTATGAAATTTTGCATGGTAAACAAATTTTTTCTTACTTAAATTTTTTTAAAGGTTTAATGCTTTTTCTGGCTTAAAACTAATCATAATAAAGCCGTTAAAAATTTAGTTGTGCACTTTTATCATGGATTTTGAAACCTGTCTAAAGAGGAACTATTTGGTAATTGTTGTGGAGACTCAAGTCTATTCCATTTTAAGTAATTGTAAAGTTTTGAAATCTATTCATTTAAAACAGTATCCCAGAACTCTTAATTATAGTGAAATGTCTAATTCTTATCAAAACCCGAATGTTTGGGGAGATGAAAAGGTTTTAATATGATGCAGGAATTGAACGAAACAGTCGTAAAATCATTGAGCAGCGTATACGTATGGGAAACGACATATTCAAATTAAATTAATATACTGTGCAACGCTAAACATGTTTTACGTCAAATATTGCACCAGGATTTAACAAAAAATGGACATCCGTCAAAACTTGAGTTTTTTTCTTAACAAGTACTTAAACTAATTCTATATTTCAATGCTTATTGTTTACAAAAGAAATTATTTGTGGTAAAATATATAGTTTTATATCTAGATTTTATTTTTAATATCTGGAGTCAAATATAGGAATCATAAAAAAAGTGATTCTGAGCGAAAATAGTTTAAGTACTTCTACTTTAATGTGTAGGCATTTCACCCGATTTCATGTGATATTTACTTAATATTTCAAGATTTCAGAAATTAAAAAAAACATTTCTGTGTATTTAAAATTTCTTTTTACTTTTGAATGCCTAGTTTGCTAAATTTAGTATGGTTTTCAAAACACTTAATACAAAGAGGTAAAGATAAGTTTTCAATTTGATACACAAAGTCAGTTTAGAGTTTTTTTTATTTTCGTTTATAAGTCTAATTAATTACAGTATAAAAAAATTTGGGTACTTTTTGCAAGAGGCTGAACAGGTTATTTCATTTTATTTTGACTTGCCCAATTTCAATTCTTACAACGTTCTATCCAAATACAAAAATTTTAATTTTAAAGATTTCATGAATACTAAATTTAATTTTTAAAAAAGACACACATTTAACACCTTTGCACTCTTTTGTAGATTATTTATGTAGATTTTCTTTATTGCATACAATAAAATTCATTTCAATCATACATCAACACCATGAACTTTTTATATATCTTATTGACGATGCCTAAACACATACTGGAACAGCCTTTACGAAGTGGATTCAGCCTTCAGGAGTGAAACCTATTAAGGCGATCTTTGTCATAACAAACCAACTCGTTTGAGTCTAATTTAAGCTTCATCAGACTCTATATAAAATCAACTTTTGTCTATACCCTAACAAAATAAGAAGTCAACTCCTATGGGCTTTTAACAGAAATCTATTGGAAGGGTTATAAACTTCTATAATCTTATAGAAGATGAACTTTAGGATCGGCTGTGGTATTACTATAGAAAAAGATCCTCCAGTATAAACCTCAGATCTCTGTCAAATTTACAAAGTTTGTCAGTTTTTAAATGATCTACTCAACGCAAACTAATTATTTAACTACCAAAGTGAAGTTCTCAAGACTTGGTTGTAAAACAAATGGGACAGCAAACAAGTAACTTTCTCATAATTATTGGTAAAAAAAACTACATACTTTTAAATTTTGTTTACTAGAATGAAGATGGGGCCGGTTGAAAAGAAGAGTAAATAACGATCGGGTTGGTAAATAACTTGCGTGTAAGGAAGCAAATGGAACATAAGTAAGGCATTCACAAATAAATATTGGACGCAGATATGAATAGGATGCACTCGGAATTCAGTGGCAGACTGAACGAAGAGACAGAAAATCTTAGATTTCAAACGCCGCTTCGATTACAGACAAGTGAGTCTCCAGAAACCAAAAAGTGAAAACAAAATGTAAACAGAAAATGGGAAACTATATAATGAGTATCTAATTCATATAAATCGAATACTGATATGTCAGTAAAATAATAACTTGACACAATAACATTAATGACATTAACTTGATCAACAATAAATTAGGAATATTTTATCGTTACCCCGTACATAGTGAATAGATCAGTAAGCGAATAAATTTGTAAATATGTAAGCAAATTATACGAATTGAGTCATTTACAAGTAGATAATTCCATTTTAAAAATTTAAATTATTGTTTAAAATGGCTATACAAGGTAATATTTTAATACATGAAAGTAATTTATTGCAATAATTTATGTCAATTATTAAAAGTGTTCACAATAACAGAAAAGCTAATTTTATACTTTATAGTTATTCATTCGCGAGCATACGGACTATTTAAAAAGATTTTCACATCATTTCTACAAGATTTAATTGTATTTTAAGTTTTTCTTCAGACTGATTTGCGTAAAAAATAACATGAAAATTGAGGGAAGACTAAATATATAATTGCATAATTCATTTTTAATTTCAATCTTAAAACTAAGCACTTAAAGAACCCTTAAAATTATATTTATAGTTCTATATAAGATACAACGTTTAAATTCGTGTCCAAAGTAAACTTAGAGATTAAAATTAAACATTAAAATTTCGACTGAAAATTTCATTTTAAGAAGAATACCTTTAACTGAATTTAAACAGATTTGCACTCCTTAAAAATATCGAAACATTTCTTTCTTTTTCAGGAGTGCAGAAAATCGGCTTTGGAAGCCGTAGCATACAAATAACTTTCACATAATTTATGAACTGTGAATGAAATTCCTTTCAGAGACTCGACTTCTAGATTACAAAAATAACTGAAACTAAATAACAGACTCAAAATGACAACTAAATTATAAGATCTACTTCCTTTCCTTTCAAAGCTGCATTATTCCAATACGGGGAGAGATTACTCATATACATAAATTCATTATATATTCACAAGCTATTATATATTGGCACGCTATCAAAGAAGTATGGTGAAGCAAAACCGGAGCCAAACAGTGGCTCAGCTGACAACCCAATACAAAGTAGGGCCAAGTATCGGAGCGGATATTGTTGGATATGGGACTACGCAGCAAGCGTCCCAATCGTGTACCAACTGCGCCTACACTGGACCCGTGAACATCGCGACTGGTACATGGATCAGTGGAGATGAAACCCGCTGATGGCCGTCTTTCAGGCGAACAGATGTTCCCTCATTGTACAGTAGGTCATACACAGGCCGGTGGTGGCGGTATTATGCTTTGGGGGACGTTCTCTTGGGCGTCTCTGGGACCCGTGGTTGTGGTAGAGTAGACCATGAATGCTACAGGGTATCTGAACATCATTGTGGACCAGTTGCACCCTTATATGGCCTCTGTTTTTCCAGCTGAAAATGGAATGTTCCAACAGGACAACGCCCCTTGTCACAAGGCTAAAATTGTGTTGGAGTGGTTCCAGGAACATGATGCTGAATTCCAGTTAATGTCCTGGCCGCCTAACTCACCCTATCTCAATCCGATAGAACACATTTGGGATGTCATGGGACGGTAGCTCAGAGTTCAAAGACCACCCACTCGCAATATCTCTTATTTGCGTAACCGTTGCTTAAACATCTGGTAGAATGTCTCCGGCCATCTACCACGGACTTGTGGCATCCATGCGTTGAAGCTGTGTTGGCGCCAAAGGTGGGCCAACTCGTTATTGACAGGTGGTCATAATGTTTTGGCACTTGAGTGTGTGTATATATATATATATATATAAAATGCGCTCATATGTATTGTTCTGATCCCAAATTCGCTCAGTTTGTAAATTTTTTCAGCCGTTCTTCGATATTGTCAAATACTACCAATATTAAAATCTTTTCCATAGAATTATACTAAGAGAATTAGTTTAAACTTCTCTTGTATCACGTTAAACAAAATTCACTTTTACGCACGTGTTGATTCTATTACTTTGCACAGAATAATGTATAAATGGAATTTGCAAATGTGAAATCAATGCATAAATTTTACAATCATTTATTGTTGCGTTACAAAGGTTTATATCCATTATAATGAATATTTACAGACGTCTGCATTATCAAATAATGAATGCTTACACCTACTAGTGAAAATATTTTAGAACTTAATTGCGGTCAAAATACAAAACGAAGACATATAATTATTTAAAAGAATAAGGCATTGTTTTTCCGCCTAAAATTTCAAAGCACACAAAAAAGATTTACTGCTTAAAGGAAGTTCTGAAAAAGAAAAGCTGTGATATCGGGGAAAAACTGAATCTTGTCCTTTCTAGATTTGTTCAAATATTAAAGAGTTGATGTATTTTATACATTCAAGGAAGTTTTTTCAATTTGGAAAATTCCTTGTATTCCAAGTTCAAAAATATCACTTCAGTAACAGAATTTATAAACTCACTTGGGATTAGAATTCAAATTCAAAAGAAAAAGTAATTCATTTTTAAAAATATCACTTCCTCGAATTCGAATCAACCATGTAGTTTTGACAAAGGGAATTTATACAATTAGAACTATCCTATCCATATATCAAAATTTATGCTTGTGTGGTATATCTACGCCTCTGTGTGTTATACACACATATATAATGGAATGTTCTATTCAAACTAACTTGATTATAATTCTATTCTAAAATAAATTTTTGTAAAATGACAACTTTTGTCTTTGTTCTGGAAATCTTTTGGAGACCAGGAAAACGAAAGTTAATTTCGGCTTAGCTCTACTAATCTTACCGAATACGTAACTTAGTTTCGCTTTTTAGCGTATTATATACATTCTTAGCAACTCTGATTGGTTGGATCCATTGCGCCCTCATGGCACTATAGAAGGGAATGTACAAAGCTTGGGTGACAAAGAAAGATTATCTCAAACTCTACATTTTTGTTTTCAAACTTTGCTGATTTTTTTCGATTGTTCTTTATTTGATATGTTGTAATTAAGTTTGTAACTGATAAAATCAAACCCGCACATGTAGATAGAATAACACCCGCTATACTAGATAACTTTCATTTTTTATTCCAGCTCGTTAGTAATTAGGACGTATAAGTTTTCTGAATGGAAGTGTTAAGTTTTCATAAAATTTTCCTCATTCACTTGTTAGCACTTCCGTTTTTTAAATCCAATTTTGAAATATAGAAACTGATATGAACCAAGAAGTTATTTCAGATAAGACCAGTTCAACAATAACAGTGTAAACCTAAAGCTATTTTTTAAAAATTATTAAACGAGTATATTAATTCTTAATTAAGGTTTCAGCAAATATGTATTTCAGCAAGTTTAAAACAAAGTTCTCAAACGTCAAACAACTCATATCTCCTAAAAAGTCTTTAGCTATAATAATAATTAAAATTTATTTCATTTTAATTTAAAAGCTTTATTTTTAAGGAAAGAATGTGCAAATTTTAAGCATCGATGAAAATGATTTCCACATATACGAATAAAACGTATTACATTAATAGACACATTCTTAGACTTTGGCTTTTAAGTAATATTCATAAAGGAACTTAATTGATGCGAGTGAACGCAAGGTGCAAAATCTTTTTTTTTTCTGATACTTCTTCAATTTAATTAACGTAAGTTGCATAGCTTTTCCCTAAAGTATAAGTTAACAAAAGTACGTTGAAGAAAAGTTTTTTAATTCATTTCAATTAATCTATTAGATCCTATCGTATATTTTTCGTTGCTTTTTACGAAATAATATAAAACTTCTGTTCATTTTACTAATTTGCGATTATCCTTATTCCTTTTATGATGTTTCAACAAACCCAAAGTATGTCAAAAGAATGAAAACATTTCAAAGATTATTTTAAAGATATAGCTCGCTAACAGCTTTATTTAAATCGAAAAAACTCAAACAAAACTGAAAAAAATACTAAATATACATACGAAAAATAAGTATCTATCAGTCGCTGTAGGTGTGTCGTTCGAGTGAAATTTTTCATCCCGATTCGAATAAACTGATTTTATAGTAATGTGCACATTTTATATACATTTCTCCTGTAATTTATTGGAAGTTAAATGGAGTTTAAACTATCTTTCAAGATTGATCGGTTAAGAGCAGCAGTGATTGGCTTTACTTTAATATATTTTTATTCTCTTTAGTTTCACTTCTAGTCTTCTTTAGTCACTTGAATTTCACCAACCTTTTTCAAGTACCAAATCGATTCCGTACATGATAGTCGGCAAAATTAAACGCCCATTTCCGATACCTCTTATAACAGATAAGCTATGCTGCAGCACTGAAAAACCAGCCACCCAATTTCTGTTGCTAAGGGAATTTGCAAGAAAAGTACAATTACAAAAATATATCAACAATTATAACTTTTTTTCTTAAACTTATAAAATATTAAAATGTGTTATTCATTTTATAAAATAAATAGTTATATTTACTAAATTGTTCTTCATAATGGTTTGTAATATAAAATTTCATTTTTTAATATAAACTTATTTGAAATATCGAATTATCTTTCCAAAACCTCGAAGTGGTTAGTATACACTAGTGTGCAAAACTTTTTTGATTTTAAAAGTCAAGTGGGGGACATTGTAAAGAGCATGTTAGAGGTCCAACTTCATCGCAGGTCGAACAGGGGACATCAATCAAATCTTAGAAAACAAGTACCTCCAAAATATATGTTGTAGCTCTATCATGATTACGCATTATCTATCATTATCTTGCATTGGCTCTTTTAGAAGAGAATTACGTGGAGATAAATATTCCTTTAGAAAAAAATTTTTACCCAATCTAATAGCCTTTTCCTGAAATTTTCCCAACTATAGTAGTAAAGACAACCTCCTGCAATCAAAATATATTTGATGGCACATGACCTTTCTTACATATAACTACGTATAAATAAACGATATTTTTATATGCGCATCATTCGATATCAGAGCAAATTATAGAAAAATTTCAGTTGAATATTTTTGAAGACAGGATTTAATCTGACACCATGTTTTGGAAAATCTTAAAATGACAATGGATCTTCTACATCACCTATCTAACTGAAACCATTTACACAATATTTCTTCTTGGATTGTACAAACTGTTTGAGGTTGTTAAGTATTAACAACCTCAAGAATGAAGAGTTCAATCGCAGTCTAGAGGCTAAAATCCGTCAAGAGAAGTCCATCATGAATGTCAAAAATAAAATTATAGAATTTGCAAAAAATGACCCTTTCCTTTAGAGATTTAGTCAGAAAGAAGTTATCTTGGATACGACGAAAAAAGAAGTCATTTTTATTTCTAACCTTCACAAATTCTTATGCAAGTAATTGAAAACGCGATTTTTTTTTAATTTCTTTTACAAAATTCACGAATACGAGGAATTTAACCATAGGCACATCTTCTCTGATATAGCTAGACACTCAATTCCACAAATATTTATGAAGACTGATATACTGGGTCTCTCAACCTCACTTTCATAACCACGTGTTCGAGCTAAAAATAATTCTTTCTTTACGAAATATTCTCAATCATTTTTGATAACATTATTGGCTTACGTTTTTCTTAACATTATTGGTGTCGCAATACCATTAGTAGATGAAGGTGATTTTCCGTAATGAAAAAAATACGAAATCCTATCTTAATCCAACTACCCAGTAGCTTCCCCTCTGGGAGAAGACAGAACTTTTTTACCTTTGTCTTTCTTGCCCCTCCCCCTTTTATCTTGAGGGGTCGAACCGGCTTCGAAACTTCTAAACGAAATATTGTGTTGTTTTATTACACCCTTTTTTTAGTCTAATGTTGCACCTATTGTTCTTTATGAACAGGGTCATATATTGATAACATTACTTTCCTGTAGATATGGTGTAATCCATATTTAATGTATTTTCTAATTATCGAGATATTCTTCAGGACACTTAATACAAAGTAAAGGTCATCTCCTCCAAATGATGAGAATGATGTGGCAAAATGGTTAATGTTATGGTCGTGTGTTGGTTAAATGTAGTGACATAAAACAAGGGAATAAAGGGAAGATTGAGTTGTCCACTAAACGTAGATATCAGTCAGGTTTAAATTACTGATTTAAGCATAAAAAGGTTAATCACTAAATTTTTTTCGAATTTCAGATTTAATCTCTAAGTATTCAGTTGGAATTGTTTGAAAATTCCCTTTTGTCACTATATAATCTTCTGTACTTAAACAAAAGTGTGCAATAAATAATTTAAGCTGAAAATTATTTAACGCTTAAAAATATTTTTATTCTAATGATGTAGCAAGTAACTATTTAGGAAATAATCTGAATTTCCCAATTTGTCAGCTATTGATTACCCCATTTTTCCATAGTAATTGATTATTTAATCCTTGTGCCAAAACTAAGATGCATTTTCCAGTTTCAGTGCTCTAAAGGGTGCACACTGAACATCAAATAAACTATTCTTATTGAGATTTCCCCTTTAAGGAATAGTTGTTGCATATTGAAAGACATCATTGGCATTTCATTATAACTATATCTGTTTAAAAATGTGACACCAAAACAAAGGTGAAAATAAAAAATCCTATTTATCAGAGTTAGAAACTCACCAGCAGTGTAAAAAAACCTGTATAATCATTTAAAACATTAAATGTTCGGATTTAACGATATTTCAGTACTGAATGTTATCTGCCATTTCACTCTTGTTAAAATTTGAAGCAAGTGTTATTTGAAATTTGCGAATATCTTTTGCTTCAGAGTCTTTTCTTCTGCTACATTAGATTTTCACAGACTTCGATTCATTTCAGAATGGGCCTTTTTATTTAGCATTTCAAGCTGTTATCGTCGTAAAATATATAACTTATTTGTTTAGTTGCCAATTGTGTTCATATTCTTACCATAAGTGTTGAGTTCTTGCCATAAAGGGACAACACACTATCAATATAATATGTTAAGATGAAAGATTTGTGCAGCTCAAAAAATCTTATTTTTCTCAAGTAAAAATTCCTTTGCTGTTATTTCTTTGGATTCAACTAAATTTTTTAAGGTATTCTAAGACGACAGTTTTCTCAGAAAATAAAACTTTCAAAACAAAGTCCTGCTTGCAACTAAATAGATAATATCCACACTAAATGATATTTTACTTCCATAATATTAAATTTTTTACTGTAAATAGTATATATGTCTTCGTAAAATTAACAGCTGGTTACTATCAAGCCAAAAATAGCTGAAAAAATTAGGGTCTGTTTTTTTTTAAGTTTTCAATGTAATCAAACAAAAACTGATATTTATATAATTTTTTTGTCAAATAAAAATTTTAAAATACACCAATCCATGATTTATGTAGTGAAAATTTATGTTCTAAGTCGATTTATGACAGATAAACACAGAAAAGAATTTTAAAATGCTTTTTCAACCGCCGCTCAAAGAATATTTCACAAAAATACAATAATAAAAATGAAAAATTTTATCGCCCCATTTTATTTGTGTTAAATCATTTCATTATAATTTTAATATAATTATTCTACTTTTATTTGTTAATAATATTTCGAAATATGAAATTATACTCATTCATTTTATTTTGATAAATTTCCATTTTCAAACGGTTTGTCTGGTAGCTTTTAATACACAATCAATAAAGCAAACTAAGTGATGACAACAAAATCGGTGAGATTCCCAAGAAAAGTACATATGCATTAAATCGTAATAAAGAACATTTTATTGCAACCACAGCTGTTACAAAGAAACATAAAATGTCTTAACAATTGCATGCGATTTCAAGAGTAACAATAAAAAGGAGGAATTTTATTTGTGCTATGCTAATAAAGGAATTCTCGAAAATAAATACAGAAAAATATCTTACGTCCCTTTTTTCAATATTTGCATTTCAAAGCATTATTAAAAAGGTTATCAAATGTTAAATTAATAACAATACTTTCATTCTCTATTGCAAACAACTACTCCAATTTATTTAAATTACATATACATATATATATATACATATATATACATATTTATATATATGTTTATATATATATATATATATATATATATATATATTTATATATAAATATATAACATTAAGGAAATGAAGATTTTTATTTAATTTTACTTCTCAAATAATTTTAATTCTATTGAAGATTAAAAATATTACTGAAACTTAAAAATGTAATTATGTTCTTTAGATGGAGTCATTTTATAAGTCCACTTTTTAGTACTTTTAGTTTTAAAATATTAATCTTAAAATTCAATATTTAATTTAATGCAGAATACAGGAGTTACGACTATAAACAACCAACTTTAGGATTTCTTCGCAAATGTACATGATTCATCTATTTTTAGAACTAAACAACTTGAGTTCATTTCTTCCAAAAGAGGCATTGTCATTGAAAAGAAAAAACAATGTTGCATTCAAATGGAATTCCCATTTGGTTGCCCCAAACTACTACTACTTCTAAATTTGCTCTAGAGATTTTGTATTATGTCACATGTAACAATGCAAGAAAAAAAGAAAATATTCGGATCATGAATTATACAACACATTTGAAAAACACACAAGCCTGAGCTAAAAAAACTAAATCCTTGTTCAAGAATAATCTCGGGATTCATTTGAAATATTCGATAGCCATAGATTTAAGATACTTGTTTTTGTTACTAAAGCGGCCTAAAAATCATGAATCAGAAGATTTTAAAAATTTTAATTGAAGGAATAGGAAGATCAAATATTTTCTTTACCTACGAGAAACTTATAAATCTTCATACATAGTGTAAAAATTTCAAAAACATATTTTTGCTGATGTTAAAAATAAATCTGAAAAGTATATGTTTTCGAAAATTGCTTATCAAAAAATACATAAAAACATTTAAAATGTTTACTACTCATTCCATGAGAATTAAAAGGTGAACTTTTGTTCATTCTGTAATTTTCATGTGTTTAAGAGAAACTGTTCACTGAATTTAGTTTTCAAATATATAAAAAACTATGAAATAAATTATTTTGAAACACACAGTATTACAAAATTATTAGATTCCTCTAAATTCCAAACTTTTGAAATCAATACTACTTTAGTGTCAATTTGAAAGAGCATACGTAAGCGAAAAAAAATCAAGGAGTTCATTCAGCTAAGAAAGAAAAACTTATTTTTTTTAATTTAGAATTTTACAAAATCGCGGTGATACATTAATATAAGACGATTTTTGTTTTGGGAGTAATACAATATTTTTGTGCTAAAATTCAGATGTTAATTGTAATCTAATTTATCCAGAAAGAAAATAATAAACTGTAGACACTATTTTTGAGCCTCGTACGATCTAATGTAGAAATACGTAAAGTTTGGTTCGACAAAAAAGTAATAAATAGTTCATAATATTTTGAGTTAAAGATTATGGAATGTAAAACAAGATGGAGCTGATGGAAAGGTGGCAAATTTTCCAGCTTGAAAAGAAAAAATATCGTTCCTCTCGTAAAATAGCAGAGCCAACAAATATCTCATGAAAAATATTACTCTGCAGCTAGTTTATATATGGCCATTTCTTTAAAACGACTGCTAGGAAAAGTTCGTTATTTTAAACGCAGTTGTGCTAGGTTTTGTCAAGTTTGAAATACGGAAAGGGTTCATTAGACAAACACCTACTGTTTCGTGATCCTGTTTGGTTAATACTTATCCTACAGAGACATTTCATTTCATCAGCTGTTCCTTTGAATCTGAAATCTACCACGAGTAATAATCCATAGTAATGTGAGTAATCAAGCTTTGAAACAGGTACATTTGGAAAATTAGATTTTACAAAGCAACTAAGCTTGTTTTGGAAAGCTACAATCTACAACAAGGCTTATGACACCGTGGCCTACTGCTTAAATCAGATTCAAATGGCTACAAACATCCAAACTACTAGTGGGATTCGAACGCTCGAATATATAGAATCAACCTACTATTCGGCCAGCATTTAACAGAGGAAAATAACACAGAGCCCCCCCCCCCAAAAAAAAAAACGCTCAAGTTAAAAATTTGTTTAGTCCCCTAGAGGGAAAAATATTCGCTTAAACTTGGATTTATAATTTGCATATTTGCAATAGCAAAGTTTTGAACTCGAAATGTATCAACAAAAAACTGAATCCCCTAACAAATGGTTTCTCATTTTTAAATTTTGTCTTTTTTCTTTTCCAATATTGCGAAGTAAGAAAAAATGAATTTCATGTCGCAACTTGTTTACCGAGATTCTAATGATTGCCTAGTAGAACCGCATATTTAAGACGTATATGTATATATGAATGAACATAGATACTTACAACATCAGTACATATGGTTGTGCTTAGTCTGGAGTGCTCATTAGATTCATACCTACTACCTCAACTAATTCCATATACTCAATAAATTCGATTTTATTAATACTCAATTTGCTAAGATATCACGACAGCATTCCATTCTATCAGGTGTCATTTTAATGACAGCTCATCAGAACCGGAAATCTAACGCGGGTAAAACGTATTTCCTGTCCTCTCAATCAAATCTGAAGCTGTTAACACTTGAACGGGAACATAATGCATTAGGGAGATTTTGGAAGGTAACCAGAATTAAAACACTCAAGTTTCAAAACGTGTTTAGTGGAAATAAAATCGCGAAACTATCAATTTAGGATTGGAGATGTTTTAAAGGATAAAACAAATCCTTTAACTCCAATAGTTTACAAATATTTCCTCTTTTAAGATTTTGCCAATTTCATTCACTTATTTTCCTTGAGCACAATATTTGATATTAAAAAATATTAAAGGGTTTAATATTCTTGTACAAAGTTGTCTAGAAACGTGGATATAATATGTAGCCTCCGGAAGAGGATGATATACTATTTTAGACAATCGGAGATGGAGCCTAAAAATGAGATCAATTCAATTTCTACGTCCAATATTTATATTTACATGTAATTTATAAACAGAGAAAGATCGGGGTGATATCTAGACTTCCTGTATATTCAATTTTTCGAAAGACGAAAATTCACTATATTTTTTTCTAGCTATCTCGAAGTGCAGCTCTGTCGATGCTTTAGGCCCTTTCGTATTTTAATTTTTCTCTATAATGTTTTTTTGACATACATACTGAAGAAAAGTTGCCTTTAGTTCAGGATGCTCGAAAAAAATCCTAATACAAAAAAAAAGAGTAAATACAAAAAAAAGTTTGGAATCACATGGTCTGCACCCCTCTGTATTCATTCCCAAACACAAGATACAGATAATACAAAAAAAGACTACAATTTCTGTAGATATTAATGATTCAATGATACTGACAATTAATAACGGGGTTTCATCGCTTAATTAAAGCTCACAATTTGTACCGTCCTACAACTGATAAGTAGGAAAAAACAAGCGAGCGTGAAACAGATACCACAGAATAAAATATACTTTTCTCAAACTTCGATTTTCTGAAATACAGTATGAATACGCATGAGAGTATGTATAAATAAATACATAAATAAACATTTATATATTGCATATACATACATTTACACAAGTGTGCTGGTTCTCGACTCATTTCCATCGCATTTCGAGTTCTATCCCATTCCAACTCGAGTTGTTGTCGAGTTGTTGTAACATCGACCTTCAGTCTAATGATCTGTAAGGAGATCTACTAGAACAATGTTATCCTACTTTTATAGCATAAGCTTCCATAAGCGTATCTCTTGTTTACGAAATTAACGACTTGTATTTTTGTGGCCCGAAAAGTTTCAATTATCGTTCATTTATTGCATGAAAATCAAAGAAAATAAACCATTTTGTATGTTGGTATTGAACATTATGGAATAAAGCAACTTGTTCAACATGATCTATTAAGGAAAAATTAAAGGATCCTTCTAAAATGCTCGAATGGCTACAAGTTGAGGTACATTTTAAAAAAGATAAAACAGTATTTAGATGATCAGTTTTATAAATATATTAACATTTTATATTATTGTAAATGATATTTTAAAAATTATTTGTATGGATAAGAAAATCAAACTCAAAATGTTACTTTTCTATTCAGCTATAAATCTGAAACTTTTAGTTTTGCTCTACCTACAGTTGTAGCCCTATGCAATACCTAATGTATAAAAATTAGGAGCGTCGTATGAGCCCCTAAACAGTTAAAATATCTTCATACGTTGAAAGAGTAAAAATAGAGTGACATTTATTCTTTCTGTTTCTATATGTTTATGGGGCAAAAAGTCACGAATTACAATGTTTAGAAATTCCCTTGCCAAATTATCTCTCACGACTGTCACCCATTCGTCACTTCAAGGATTAATTATATTTTGGTCATCTCGGGAACTAATATACACAATTACATAAATGGGATTAATCCATCCAATGTAATAAATCCGTTGGAAATAAATTTAAATTACTTGCCTCTCAGCTTTATTAAGATATTAAGAGAAAGAATATGAAAAGTTTAGATCCCAAACCTCAGCACTTGGACGAATTTTTCACGTAATAACATATGCGAGAAATATTTAGGTTTCAATCCGTACGAGGAACTAGTTCTCACATATTTGAATTAATGTATATTGCTTCGCAAAACTTCATTTGCATATTACGGGCGCAATACCAGAAAGCATGATGTGAATATAATCAACTCAGCATTTGCGCAGGGCAACTAATCATTAAGAGTTGGGGACTTCCTTCCAAACTTTTTAGTTTAATACAGCAAGTTGACAAATATATTTTATGAACATACTGTATTTAATAAGCCGGGAACGACATCTCACATGTTAATTATTAAATTCTTCTCTAATTAGTGACACCTCTTAAGTTATTAATAATAAATATAACACGAAGGTTGTTTATTTCTAGAAAAGATTACGTTCAATCTGTTCTGTTAGATAGATTCCTATTCGTTTAAATAAAAATGGATAAAACATCAGTTTTATTCTGATGTTTTATTTAGAATAAATTTCATTATTTCGATTGTAGGTAAATGGTCCAAAATTATAGGAAGGATTAATAAAACTAATTTATTACAAACATTTTCAACACAAGGCTTGAGTATAGAAAATGCTTTTAGTTTGACTGTAAAAGAAATTGTAGGCATAATAGGCCATGGTTTCTTCCAATTTGGGCTCAGAAACACTTCTCAAATCCTTAGAAAAATATTACTTTTCCAACTTTCGATTTCCGTTAGAAAAAGCCCTTGCCAGGGTGACAACATTTTTTTTATAGATTAAGAAACGATCATCGCAGGAGAATTTATGGAAATATTGAACATTTAGCCGAAAAACAAAATTACAATGTCTTGAAAATCCATAATTAAAGAAAAAGTCGGAATTGAGTAAAACCGTTTACTGCTTACAAACATTTGGAGGAAATATTTCGCTTCGTTCGAATGAAAATTCGAGAAGTTATCAAATGTGGACTCTTAAAGACTCAAATCGTAGAAATATATATATTTTAAATGCACAATTCGAGAAAGGAAATTGTGAATACTATAATGACTAAAAACCGGTATTTTTTCCAGACAGTTACATTGTGTGTACGATTCTGTATTTTTTGCAGAATGAACTCATGGTCCAAAACAAAACTCAAACATCGTCGATTTTGTTAGAAGATACGTTTTAAAGGGCGGAGAAATTAGCGTTTCTGAGTTTTCTCAGAAAATGTATAGTAGATCTTCCTCCCACTAAGGAGACCTAGTGTATAAGATTTTATTAAATTTGGAAGAAAACTATAGAAAAAGACTGAAAGTGTTTAAGAAAAATACTGTCAGACTGAAAATATTTAACCACATCAAATCATCGAAGCTTAAAAGGTTGAAGTAATCAAGTATATTCATTCCTAGAAAGAACTTTCCATCCTCTTCCTCAAACGGAAAATAAGACAAATGTTCGAAGTTCTTTCCTATTTACATTCACAATACAAGTGCTTTAAAACATAAATGGGTAGATTTTTAGAATCTTTTTCATTTCATTCAGCAAATTTACAAATATATTTTATATCTAAACGAAAATATTTAATTATTAGACAAAAATAAAAAACAAGTCATTAAATGTCATAAATCTAACTACCAACTGTTTGAAATCAAGAAGAAAAATGTACCTCTAAAAAGGTTTTCACTTTCGAAAATAGGAAATACGGATATTTTATAACAGTCGTCAAAAATTTACCTTCGAGATGGATATTAAGGATTTCGAATTTTAACAGTCAAACATCATGGTTTTAAACATTTTATGCCAGACTGAAAATATCTTATTTAATGAGGTGAGAACTACATATACGTCTTAATATTTATGAAAGCAAGAACTTTAAAAACAAATAAAGGACTCGAGTGTGTTCATTTCGAGAAAGAGCTTTCCTAAAATGGCTCAAATTGAAAGTACTTTTTCTATTTTCGAATGTTTAGTAAAAAGAGATAAATGGATATTGAAACAATTAGGAGCCAACATTTGGTGCATTATTTTTTAAATTTACGTTTATATTTTTATTTATTTAATTAAAGTAATGAAATGAGATGGGAATAACATCTTACATTTGATTGTTAAATATTTTTCAAACTCACTAATGAATAAATTTTCACAGGATTCATCTGGAATTTTCTGTGGATAGTCAGTTACCTGATATTTCTTCAAATCCTATTCAGAAATTCAGAAAACGTTTGAAACCAGACATTTGACACAAAACAAGTTCTGCTCCATCGGGATTTTTAGATAAAAGTTTTTACTGTGGAATTTTTTACTCTAATGGTTCGTGATATAATTAATTATGTAACTTATAGACAGTAAGCTGTTTATGTGGCAAGTACTGCAGCCAAACCCCATCACTTTAGCGTTATAGTGGCTATGCTTTACAGTCCAAGGGTTGGAAAATCACTGCATTTTAGGTTGGCTGTTTAACATTACTACTCAAAAATATACATTTTACGAACTATTGACTGCATGCCTGTGCTTTATTTGACAAAACTTACATAAGAGAATTTATAATCAATTTTAATCTTCTTTAACAGCGTAAACTTAATATAAAGTTATCTATGTAAGACATTATTATAGATATAAAATTTTGTATTATACTTGTGTCCTGTGTCAATATTTTTAAAACCGTGTGACTCAGGGAGACGATACCAATCTAACTGTTGACGCGAACAAGACAATTTCAATAGATTATTATTTATTTCTTCGAAATTAGCAATATAGCTCTGTGACTTCATAAAAACAAAACCAATAACTACTATTTTAAAAAAAAAAGAATCATTTCAAAGAAAAATCAACCCCTCTAAGCGCGAGTAGAAATTTGAAATCATTATCAGAATTTTTCAGATGAAAGTATACGATATTTCCCCCCGATCTATTGTTAGAAGCTCATATGTTTTCTCCATATTGAATGACTTCTCTGGCTTCAAATTGAAAATCAATTTCCATCGGGAAGAAATGCATATCATACGATAACTTATTCAGCTCCTATTTTAAGAAATGGTTTTTAATTACTACAAAAAATCGAATAAACTTCCCTCAGAAAGGTGTAGTTCCCTTGAAGACGTTTCTTTTATTAAGGTAGACGTCAATGTCATTTCTCAATTGCCTATCAGGTTAAATAGGTGAAGTTTTTTACATTTTGGCGCATATTGATTGCATTTAAAACTAGTAATAATAATATTGTACAAAATAAATTTCTTGTCAAAATGACATTTATGTATTTCTAAAAAGCTTCCATGTTACATTTGTAACACAAACCTGGGCAATAAAATTTTCCTTTCCCACTGAAGTTCATAAATTGTTAAGTGTGTTTAAAATTAGCATTCGTGTGTAACTAACTAACTAACTAACCAACCCACCCACCTTGAGAAAGGGACAACAATAATCGATACAAATAAATTACAGGGCAATAAAATAAAATGACAGAAAATACCAATCATACCAGAAGTCAAGAAGGTTAGTCTGTTTAAGTACTAAAATGGCGATTGGAAGAGTTAGGAGTTCCCGATATCAAGAAAATACTGAAAGAAAGAAGCTGACCTGTAAACAAGACATAACATATTTGCAGCAGTCTTTCAAATCTACAAATCTCATTTTCTTTAGACCCCTCCATCAGTAATTAAAGCCATTTTGCCGTACTTCATCATTGTCATGTCACTAATTATTTTGTCAGTTAAGAAATTAGATTATCAGTCAGTCCGTAAAACCGATAATGAAACATTATTAAACGTTTTTCAGTATAATTCAGAAAATTTATATCAATGTCTTATATATGAGTCATCCATTTTGTAATTAATAAATACTTAATAAAGGCTTATTTAAAAATATTTGTTGTGTGCTAAATTAGATGCATCCCGCGTATTCACTCTTAATATTTCCTTTTTAACGTTGAGCATTAAACACGTAAAACAAACTCTTTCTAATTTTCATTGCAAATTGTTAACCTCTTAAATGTGCATTCTACACACCACCGCCAACCTTTAAACGCTTTACTATTCTAGATACTATTGCTATGTCCGAAAGACAATTTTTTAAAGCATAGAAAGGCAAGTAATACATTTCAAAAAATTTATAATGCATTTCTTCTCAGCTTTTAACAGTTTGAGGTACAAAGTATCTCAGGGACGCAAGGATAGAGTTCTAAGGTTGATAGTTGACAAACTAGCTTTTTAAAAACTTGTTTCATTCCTAAAAATAATATAGCTGTTATTTTTAATGTTGTCCGAAATTTATAAATTTTGGAAAGCGAGCATATATAGACTGTAGTGATACTTCGATTGCATATTTCAAGGAAAAAGACCATTAAGTCTCAAAATAAAGAAACAATTGGAAAAAATATTTTTTCACAAATAGTAAATATTCATATGCTTTAGATGGGAATAATGATAGAAATGGCCCAACCGTTTGCTCGTAATAATCCAACACGAAAGAGTTATTGAAACAATCGCATTCAAAGGGAATCGTTTTTTTAAAAATATGATAGTACATTTAGTAGAAAAAGTAATCATACAAGAGACGCGTCTATTACAGAAACAATTAGCAATATAATTGAAAAACATGTAGCGGCTTAGTCAAAATATTACACATTCTCTGACTTTCACTGCATAATACAATAGTACGTTGTATGTGTCAAAGGTTTAAAACATTTTCCAATGTTTCAGATTGACCAAGAATTTAGGAAATTCAGTGCCAATATTCTGGGATGATGACATAAAACGTTTCACGGTGCAGCTACCATCAAGTTTTTAAACGGTTTATGAATTTATTAGGGTAAAAGTGTTATAACCCTGTCCCCTCTATTAATTTATTAGAAGAAACAAAGTTCTTTAAATAAAAATGAATAGTTATTGTAATCTTTCAAATATAGATTGTTAAATTATTTAATGTTCTTATGGGAATTCACACCAGCATCACTTCTGAAAAATAGAAAAATATTAAAAAATAACACAGGACGAAACCGCATACCTTCACGTAAGATTTGTAAATGAAAATCATGAAATAATTTTTTCGATTACAAAAATATTATCAAAACACGTTTTAAAAATACACTCCACTTCGCAGTTTAAAGTATTTTACCATAATAAAGGAAGCAAAACAAGCTTTTGGAAGGTCTAATTAAAAGTTTCCTTCCCTTTTATTTTATATCCATACAAAACGGAATTCGTTCCCCGAATTTATGTGGCTACGTATCCATTATTTAATAAGGAAATCAGTCCAATCTCAAAGCAAAAAAAACCTTTTTTACGAAGTAGGAGGGAAGTTTTGTGATAATCTCACACTAAAAATTGAATATATTGTATTAAATGTACGAGATTCTTTAGCCCACAGTTTTATATCAGTAGAGAAATTCGATAACACTGCTTTCTAAATCTCCCTTCCAATGAATTTTGTGGCAACCGAAATGTACTTGGAAATGAAGTGACTGCTAACTAATGAATACAGAATCGTCTGCTATATCTATGTTACCAGAAAATTTGATTTCACATTTATGGAGGATGAATGGTTTAACTTTCGAAAATATCCTTATTCGGGAAAAATGCAAGATATAAAAACACACTTCTAAAAGTAAATTAGATATCAAGTATGGAAATTTATAAAATCTTTAGAACAATAATATAAGCATGGCTAATTTTATAACGTTAAGCAAATATATTGAGCTTTAAAATAGGATATCTTTTGAAATCATCGAAATAAAAGGAAACCAAATATTTAAAAATAAAGAATTAAAGGAAATGCACGACATTATTTGTCAAGTATACAAGATTTACATCAATACTATTATTCATTCAAAAGTAGTGAATATTAAACGAGATGAAATTTATTGAATTTATATTTTGGAATTCTATAAACTTTGAATTAAAAAGAGGGCTATTAAATATTCTCTGATCTTTACAGCAGTTATTTACCACACTTTGGAAAATCTCATAATTCTTGGAGTCATTTTGTCAAAAGCTGAATGTTTGGAAATTGGATAGATAAAAGTGATAGCAACAAAAAAAGGGTCTGCCAGTAATACATTGTTAACATTAGGTTCATTTCATAACATATTATCCCATTAATGCCAGAGTTATTTTATTTTCACATATGCATATAAACATAAATATTGAATATATACGTTAAATTTCTCTCAATATTTACATTTTAATAAAAGAGTATCAACCAGTTAGCTGAAAATTTCACACATTTTTCTCGAATCCCTTTCATTCTCGAAAAAGAAACCTGCGAAAATTTTCTATTACGCGAAGCATAAACATGCTTAAATGCATTCTGTCCATAGTTCGATTTTTTTCCAAGAGTTAATATGAATTGAAATTAATGTAATGATGGTTACACGCCACTTTAATCCATCCCTATCAGAGTCATTTCTGTATAGTATTTAAATCATAGTTTATTTTGGAATATTTCATTTATTTTGATTTGGGGTGCTACGGTCTACTTTTTGCAACACAATTTCATTTATTTTGGAATAAAACAAATATCCCATTTAAACAATGTGGAATGTCACAGACTCTCCTCAGTCCTTTTAAACATAATGTCATTTATTAAAAAAGAATACCTTCACGAAAATAGATTCATTTGGTTAACATATTACTGTAGCAAAAGTTTAAAAGAAAGTTTTATATCGATTAAGTCATTTTAAACAAACAAAAAAAAAGCAAAATGTTAATCCTAAAAATTTGGTAACGCCAATTTTTCTAATGCAGGATGTTTTTTCCATCCCCATACTCATATGTGAGGAGTCGGGTAGAGGGGGAAGTTTTGGAGTGTCGTGGTGGCGCGCGGAGCAAGAGAGAAGCCGAGTGAGAGAAGCCAAACACTGTTAGTTCTCTGGCGGCTGCACACCATGCCGGCAGACGTCAATACTTGTTGCTGTTGGAAGAGGGTGAAGAGTGGAAGTTACACATGCGGATTGTACACGCTGGTAAGACACCAACGTTTCATACATTCCCTTTGCACACAAACTTCATACTATGTGTGAGGATCCTTGCCGTTCAAACACAGATATGGATCTGGATTGATACTTGATAAAAATGGATATTTGGGGAGTTATTTAATCAACTCATTTCATTAAAAATATAGAAAACATTAATTTAAGTATTGATTCATATATAATTTATCCATTCATTTATATCCGATTCTATGCAATAGATAAACTTCATTTTCTATTGTGTGTTTTATTGAAATGATATCATTCCGGTGATTAAAATATCAGGTTATTTACAATTTCATTCTTCCATTATTCCAAATTGGCAGGAGTTTTTCATTTCTTTCTGTAAAATGTAGCTGAGAGATTCAAAGTTCTAAGTTAAGTTATCTTGCAGACTAGTATTTCGTGTGCATTCATTGCTCTGTTTTATATTGCGTCATATGAGAAGGCATCCCAAAATAGCAGTTAATTCTATTTTTAAATGGCTTGTCAAATTATTATATTTGATAGAAAAATACGCACTTACACCCCACCCAAACGGAGGAAGTGCTATCAATGACTTTGCTAGGAACTCATTCATCTCAGCTAGTTCCGAAAAGAATAATTAAAAGACCTTTTTTTTTTTGTTCCATATATATAGCGCTGTGGTGGATTCATGTGGGTAGACATAGAAACAAAAGGTTTATTTCTTCGAATTGAAATATGTAGAAATTCATTAACCGTTCAGTTTTCTTTCCCATTCATTTTCAGAAAATTCTTAAACTAGAGAATATTAACTGGATGAAAATGTTTTGAAATAAAGGAAAATACATATTTTCTGTAAACAATATTTAATGTTCGGAAAAAACATTGACTTCAATATATCATGTCATTGACATTTAGAATTACTGATATATTATATTGTTTTAGTATATCGTTTTCATGTATGTTTAACCATTTGAGCAAGGCACGCTTATAAAGCACTTTGTCTTCTGACTTGAACTCAAAACTTACTTTTATCTAAACAAAATATTGCTTATATCACTGAAGGATATTTTACAATTTTTAGAATCGATTGAGTAATTCTAGAGAAACAAATATCCCCTCTTAATGTTAATATGGATTTGAAAACATCCCATCTTTTAAAAAAAACTTTAGATAGTGAACGACCCGACACTCGACTTCCAAATGCATAAAATTTGATTCTTCTATATCATTGAATCAGAAAATAAATTCAGAACTAGATACGAAAATGGTTTTTTAATACCATTTTATAAAAAAATGATTATTAGCTCAATGATTATTCCTTAGAATAATTTCGTTTTCTTCGTTTGGTTAATTTGTATTTTGTTTTTATGAAGTTTTTGTATTTATGAATATTTTAAATATTCTATGTGCATTTCTAACTCAAAAATTTCAGCAGTTATTTACCTTGTAGCTTAGTATGATTTGACGAGCATAATGTATTTATTTTGTTCTAAAAAGAGCTATTAGAGTACAAGAAAAATAGATATTTTGACTCCCCTCAAGTTGAATTTTAAGGTAGAAAATGTATGTTATAGATATAAAAGTCCATATGTATTAGAAATGATCATGCAATGAGCTCAATAACTAATAGTTACAACAAATATTTTACTTTTGAAAATACGTAATACGTATACGTAAATATATTTACAATGATATTCCAATTTCATGAGAATCAGTGTAAAAGAATTAAGACTTGAAATTGCTCCATTAAAGTCGAATTGATTCACACTCGCAATAACGGTTCAAAACTGTTTGCAATTAAATTTTAATACAATTTCAGAAATTGTTCATATCTTACATGCTCTGTTCAACATATTATATTTAATTTCACATTAAAAAGGAGGTAGTATAGATTGAATAACAAATGTGGCACTAACACTTTAAAAAAGCCTTCAAAAGTGAAAAAGTATCTTTCAACTCACTTTAAATTAAAAAAATATTGGAAATATTAAAATATATGGATTTACTTTATGGTAATGAATATATATTCTATAATATAATCGATAATTCGGTCTATATGTCGTGTTCTAGAATGCGGTTTTAAAAAGCTGATAACTAGGTCTGGGTGATATCCGAAATTTAATATCGTGATATATCCCCAAATTAATATTGATATATCGTGATAAGACTTTAAAGTAGAAGTGAGCAGATATCCATATATATTTTATTATTATTATTAATCGAAACTAAATCTTGTAATTCCTTTCATTGGTACCGGATTCGTGGATGTCCGTAGACATATGGAATCATCTTAAAGTATCCAAACCCAAACTGTTGTAGTGGTAAAATATCCGACCGCTTCGTTAGAAACTAAACATCACACGGGTATTTTTAAAAACAGTCATGCGCATTAATGTACAGATCAGGTTTAACATTTCGGACCACTATGCTCGAAATATTTTTAAAAGAAAACTATTTAGCAACACTTCGCTACTTTACACTTTAATTCTTTTTGTAATTCTAGTCTACGCATATTATCTGAGAGAAACGTCAAAAATTCGAATTTTAATAAAAATGGTTTATTTTGATAGGTTTTTTAACTTTTTTAGTATTATCGAAATGTATTTACATTTTATTCTGAAAACTGAAATACATAAAATATTTTTTCCAATTTTTTACCATATAATTCTATTTTTCTTTCTCTTTAACCTCTTACTAAGTACTAAGTGAAACAAACTAAAATTTCACACAAGAAGTATATTTTAGATTCTGAATTTTGTCAGATTGAAGATTAGCTAAAATAATGCTAAAGATAATGCTAAAATTGTTCATAGTAATGGGAAAGTAGGATTATATAATAGTAATTTATACTATAACTAGATTTATTAATAGTTATTTAAATTCCCATCCCAATTATCCATTTATAAAATTCTATGTTTTTTTCCTCTTCCAACAGTTATTTTGGATTTTGACCAAATAAGGTAGCATTTCATTGGTCAAAATCAGAATCTAATCTACAACTAAGTTTATGATTACTCGAAATTCGTATTATATTACATTTTTCCTTGTCTTTGACCTTTTTTTGTGAAATAGCAAAACTAATATTGATTTCTAGAAGATATGTTATCGAACAAGCTGTGTTACGATGACACATTTTGTGCACATCCATTTTTCAAATAGAATAAAAAAATGAGCTTGATTCGGGAATTTGAATCATGAACTATATATATTTAAACAAATTTCTACCAAAAGACTAAATTCATATCGCATAAAAAGGATCAAAATTATTATACCACTAACATATTAACAGTTACTTTAATTAACCCTATTACAGCTATTTGGCAAATGACAAAATATACTAAGCTATAATAGTGTTAGATAACACATTTTAAAGAAAGTTTTATGATGGAATAACAAATAAGAGAAGAAAACGTTTCTGTAAATGGTGTAAATTATATTAGAAAAATATCCGATATATAATGTAATGATTATATTTTAGATTACCTAAATGAATACTCTCTGAACAACTACTTAGGTAATTCACAAAATAAACTAACCAATAACGAGAATTTGTATAAGAACTTAACAAGTAAGGAGTGTGAAATAATATTTACTCAAATTAGAAAGCCCCGAGGGATATTCGACATTTTAATATCCTCAAATTTATCTCGAAGTTTTAATACTTCTGAAGTACAGAAATTTAAATTTTATTCTGCCAATTCTATTCCTTCGTATCCTATTGTATGAGAATTCTATTCGACCATATTCATCTGATAAAATTCTTCATCCTAAATAAGTTGCATAAATACATATTAGAAAATTCTGTCTGTTCCCTTTGAATATCTACTGCAGTATTTAACAAACCAAATTCAGAAGTGACCAAATGTGACAATAAAACTTTTTTATAAATTCATTTTGAGGAATTGAATATTTGGGTGTAATTCAAGAGATATTTGAATATCTTTAGATTGCTTTCGAGTATTCAAATCGAGAGTAAATTCATTTCAGAAAAATATACTCAGCATTGAATGACAATTATTGAACAGTGGAATGTGTACTAAATTCGAATGTATGATAACTATTGTTAAACTAATGGGCGCAAAATTCCAACGGATCAACAACAATTTCTAAAATGAGGATTGTAGCAAGAGATAGACCATACAGTCAGTAAGAAGTGCAACTATTTCATTAAATATTACTTCAATTCAAAGCTTACTTTCCTTTAGTTCTTTTGCTATTTGATAAAAACTTTTATTGGGAACTAAATTATCACCTAAATTCGTATTATATATTCAACCGTGACCTTCTTTCCATATTAATTTTGATATTTAATAAAGTAATCTCAAGTAGTAAAGTCATCTGACAAAATTTAACTTCTACGATATAATTAGATTAATTACTTAAATTTGTATTAATTTTAAGTTAAAAGGATGAAGTATGAGATTGAATAACAAATGTGACAGACTTTTAAAAAATAATTCAAAAATAAAAAACTTATAATTTATTGAAAATATAAAAAAGTCACATTGATATTTTAATACTTTCCTTTCTCAGATTTTTTGTTTGTATTGAAAAAAAACTAATATTTATCGGCATTTGTCAAAATTGAGGATATGAAATAATTACCTAAATTTGTACTACATAAATCATTGTATTGAACACTCATTTGTATAAAATGTTTCAAATCGCCACCATAATCCACAAATACTAACAACTTTATTGAAATTAAAGAGGGCCTAATAATATTTTTACCTTCATTTGTTTTTACACGTTTTAAAGCCATAAAAGTTTCATTGTTGTTCTATAAATACAGAAAAAATTATTTTAAAAAAGAAACATCATTATAATAATTGCTAACATTCTCATTAAATTATGCTTTCTATTCGCTTTGAATAACTATTTAGGTGTTTGACAAATAAACGAATCGACAACAAGATATTTTGATAATACATCTTGTATAAATTAATGTTTAATGACGCATAGTTTACTGAAGTTAGAGACTGTATTTTGATCTAAGATTTCTTATGTTTTTCAAATTAATAATTTTTATTCTTTAAGCGTACTAATTATTTTTATCCCGCTAAGCTAGAAATATATTCAACTTTGGCGTTTTTAAGTAATAAAATCATAAACGGTCCTTACAAATTATATCTACAGACTAACATTTGAATTCCATGAGAAATGCAAATTTTTTTGGAATTGCCCAAATTTTTAACGATTCAATTTCGTTAAAAATATTTACCTTGTCTAACAGGTCCATATAAAAAACGGGAAAAAGTATTTTTTAATTTAAAATAATCTTCGTGTTTTGCGAAATGTATAACACATTTTGTGCAAAGTAGTCTTTTGTTGTTGTTAATTTGTATTACATGTTCTTCCTCCAGCAGAAAATCTTTCTTTCCATTATGAATAATTTCTCTGTGAAAAGAACAGCAACTTGCGCATGATTCGGTGAAAAACGTTGGAAATGATCTCTAGAGAGTAACCAGCATCCATTGCAAACTGAATGGAACAAATAATGTGCGCTTCTAATAAAAATTCGGAGAAACACGTTTTCGAAACTTTTACAATGCTCGACTGTACATACAATTAATCAAGATCAAATTCGTAGACTAACAGTTTTCTGTTCAATCTCAGACTTTGAAAGGAATAACAAGTTAGGAAACTAACTAAACTAAACTAAAATACAATGTTTGAAAGTTTTCGAAAATTGAGAATTTTTGCATTGACTGTTGCATCTGGCCTTGTTCCTTCAATATATTTCGGAATATGTTGTTTGAATATTGAGCAAAGCTAATGATATTTGTGTAAAAATATTAATAACTTTATTCGTTATTTAAGTAAAAAATGTCCATTTAATGTTTGACAGATAGAAAGTTTTGTGTACAAGTTTGATTTAAATTTTCTATTGAGTTTGCTTCGAAACATAATTTGTGTGAAAATTATCCATTTCAAGGACGGTTTAGCAGTTTGACAACTTATTAAACCGGAAACTTTGCATCAAGTTTAAATAAAGTACATTATTTCTTTTCATTAATATTTTGTCCTTTCCAGTAAATTACAGAGTAAAAAGCGATACATCACTATATATCAATTTTATTTTAAATTATGTTCTGTACAAGAGCGCAAACGAGTGCATAAACAGCTAGAACATATTTATTAGTTTATACGTTTTTAATAACATGTAAGTTCAAATCTATTATAATTTGTTCCCAGATTTATTTATCCTTCTTTGAAATTTATTGTATAAATGTAATAAAATATAAAGGTTACACATAAAAGCGATAAATAATTTAGCATCCAATTCTGGAAGTATATAGCCCCAATTTTTATTTAATCTTTATGAAAAAATGTTTCATCGAACTCAAAGATATTTTAAGTGACATTATCATCCAAAAATATTTTGGGGCATTAAGTACATATATTACTTCGTGTAAAATAAATTGTTCGAATTTTATTTAAATTATCTGATACCTTCTATGATTTGAAGAGTTGTCGTTTCCAATTTTATCTCAGTCCACCCAAATACATTCTACGCTTTGAACATAATAAAATCGGAAACGTCAGTAAATTAATATTTAAATTATTTGCTACATAAAATGATATGATTTTATGCACTGAACAAGTTCAAGATGTTCAAGATGATCATTGATGTTCAAGAGCGAACACCGAACTATCCATTTAAATGTCATAACGCCTGAAAGTCTAGGAATTTTATTAACATTATAATTTAATTATTAGTTTGAACGCTAAACTTCATTTTTGATTTTTTTTCTAATGAAATTCTTACGCTAAATGACTTCAGATAATTGCAACTTTCAAATGACATATGTAAAGTGAGAAGTGTATTTTAATATATTTTTTACTCTCAAGAGTGAGTTTGTAAATGTTTAGCATTATACCTATAAAAGTTAAATTTTATACCGATATAAGTTAAGGCCTTTTACTGAATATAAAGGTTAAATGGTATTTACCATTACGTACCATTTAACCTTTAATTCCCTCTGGAAAACAATTTTAAATTTAAGTAGTAGAACTATTTTTAAAAAAGAGAAATAATTTAGCAATAGATTCATTTTAGAAGACGAATCTACGTAAACTACCAGCCTAAATTTCGAACTGGAACAATAGATTAGCTATAAATGGTCAAAAAACTAATCATTTCAATCCCAAACTTTGTAGGATTCAATGGCTCCACAGGCACTCAAATATTATATGATGATAACTTTTCTAATAATAAACTCTTGACAATCCTAAAATTATTGCTGTTTAGTTAAATTAGTTTCAAACCTTTCATCAAAGCATTCTATAGTTTTTTCGAAATTTTTTCAAGTGTGCATATTTAAACAGATATTTAAAATGATTCCGTTCTAAACAATACATAATCACATCACCGAAAGTACTTCAATTTTCGAATATATCATATATTTAACTCTAATGCATAAATTTTTATAAACTTTTGACTAATGTGTTTGCTTTGTTTAATGCGAAATTGCAGGAAAAAGTATGATGCATATATCGGTCGCATTATTCTTGTATAATAAGATTATCATTACAAAAATCCTATTGCTTCCAAAACCTCATAAATTGTCAGATTTTTCTTCAGGGAAAAAATAAATATTTATATTTTAATAAATGCAATCTCCTTCATCAATTCAAAAAAAAAGGACAACCGTACTTGGAAGTATTACGTGGTTTTGTTTTTTTTTAAATAACTCGTATTATTTATCTTAAGGGGACGGTTTCAGATTTATTAGGAAATTTCGTACATATACAACTAATTCCCATTCAAAATTAGAAGTCGTGGCAAAAATTCACTTCTTTTAAAATCTTGTTAATTTTTTTTTAATTTTCTTAGCGCTTTAATTTTCAATTTTTCATTTTTTATATTATTAATTAAATATATATTTCAGTATATTTCAAACATATTTTGGTATTATTTTATGACTCGGTTGATTCAATAAATTACAGGAACCTGTATGTCTAGACTTTGAATTCTTTGGGGAAAAATTCATTTTCTTAATGTAAATTGAGTTCTATAACCTAAATCAAGTCTAAAATTCAAAATGGGTGCACATTTAATTTTACAGCTTATCGAAAAGTCCAATTTCACCAATTTATATTTATAAAAAAACCTTGAAATGATTTTATGAACTCGTATATACCAAAATTGACTCAAATTTGTTGACAGTCTCCCAACGGAATTCATGTGTTATCAATTTTCATCTTCAGACATGCTCTACTTTCACTATGATTGTAAATATTCTTTTACTCAATTCCTAGGACAAACATAAATCAAAACAAAAAGATATAAAATTGTGTAAAAAGTAAATTCCGAGGAAATGATAAGGAAGTCAATTCCGAGGACTTCAATTTTTATTGAATTTATTTTCACTCTTTCAAAGTACAATACCCATATTTTAAATATGCATCGACTTGATCCATCATAATATAATTCAAATCAAAATGTCGAAGAGTTTTACAAACAAATTTTTAAAAATATAAAGGTTACAAAGGATCTTTAAAACTTTAATCAAAAATAAGAAATTATTTTTGTCTGAAGCACTCCAATAAGAATATTTTTTTAATCAATCAACGTTGTTGTACATCAAGAACGGCTAAGGCTACTGCATACAAATCATCCAAATGCATTTGATGTAATAGTTAACATCTTAATTCATCAAAATTTAAATATAAAGTTCCATTATTTAAGTGAAAGCATATAAAAATGTGTGGTTGTGCTGTAGAAGCCGCTGTCGTTCAAAATCTCAGTGGAAGCATGTATGTTAACCATCTCCATGTGTGAAAACGGAGCCTAACCCGTTAATTAATAGAATAATTTTTAGAAAACATTTTGAACAAATTTTATGTTCTGGGAACAATTTTGCTTTTGCAGTGGATGTAGATGGAAATTCTGTAAATTTTTGCTATTTTTTATAATTTTGTCACTAGAAACGACATTTTACAACGGGTGAAATCATGGCGTTTTCAAACTAGACTCGAGTACTGTGTTGGCATGTAATACAAAATACATGTTATCACGAGGTTCCTATATTAATTGCTCTTAGAATAGCAGCTGATCATTGATGAGAACCTGCTGCAATATTCAAAGGCCATAGTAACAGATTTAAGACTTTCATCAATATACGCTAGCGAGAAAAATTAAAGGAGCTACTATAAAAACTTATCTAACTTGGATCATTTTGCAGTTAAAGATATAGTGAAAATTTCAGATCATTAATAAGTAAGAAAACCACTCTAAACATTTTTAAAGATTATTGACTCGTAGTATTGAATAAATTATTTTGTGGTGTCCAATATTTTTTGTATTATTAGAATTATGAGCATGATATGAATATAAATAATGGAAGCTAGACATTAACGCCTAGTCTGGGGGAAATAATTTCTAGAATTTTAACGATTTTTCCTTTCTAGATGGCAGTCACTCAAATTTTCATTTATTTCCTGTAACTAATATATTTGCGATCGACGTTTAGTACTTACGAATTTACTTTTTCAGCATATAAACATATATACCGAAATCTCGATGAATTGCATTCACATATTTCCCATTACATTTATATATGGATCCTGTAAATATCTTTTTTATAAATGCCATCCTGTATTATTTAAAGTCACAAATCAGAACATACTTAGTTCCTCTTAAAAGACGATATTAAAACTTTAAGATTTCATTTATTTAATTCTTAGAAATCCATAAATTTTTTTTAATTTCAATACATATTTGTCTAAAAATTATTCAGAAGATAAGCTAAAAATATGACTAAAAATTAAATATTTTAAAAATCGAGATTTAAGGGCTCCCAAACTCTCATTACGCTGTCAAAATTTCTAATGCTCTGAAAACTTCCTCTACAATTAATTCCCTCACTTAAAATAGTTCAGTTTTCTAACAATTTGCATTAAAATATTTGCATTTTTGCTCTACCATTTTAGAGTGTGGAAACCCTTTGGTTAGTTAAATTGAATTAAGGTTATATAGAGTTCCCGAACTTCAATTACCATCTAAAATTAGCAGAGATAATTTTAGAATTTTGCGTTAACTCTAACACTTTAACGTAGAAGAAATGGTGGAAATTCTGTTTCCTTACGTATGCTTCAAGTTTGGTTCATTTTTAAAACTGGTTTATATCATAAATTTTCCATGCGTAAATACTTAAAATACTATTTGTAAGCAGGAAAAAATTATTTAAACATTTAACTGTTTTTATTTTTTTTTCAGATACATGTTCAACAATTAAAACATCAATCTATTCTCAGAGTCGTATGCAATATTTGAACCTGGTATTAAGCATCTAATTATAAAAATATTGGGTAAACATTTTATTGAAGCAGAAGAAAAATCTGGCTCTGTAATTACTTCTGTAATTAACTTTTCCTGAATCGATAAGAATCCGCAAATCAAAAACGAAGAATTATGCAAATTTATAATTTTTACTGTTCATGCATACTACAAGCGAAAATAATTATTTTTTAAATGGGATATAAAATGTTCAAGTGATAAATTTGAAAGGTGTTTAAAAATATATTTTAATGCTGCATTTAAAATGTTGATAAAATTTAAAAATTATGTCATTCTTAAATGAAATTTCTATTCCTAATTAGCTCCCTGAATACTGTTCTTGTACATATGTTTTAAATATACACAACCTCATCTGAAATAACCATAAATTAGGTCGAATTCATTATTGTTGATAATGAACTCAATATTAAAATTCGGACTCTTGTTATTTTTTATTACAGTTGCGCTGATTAATCTGAAATATACAACCATAAACTATTTTAATGCTTCTGATACGAAGACACGAGTATAATTTAACAGCATTTTCATTGTATAACGCCAATTTTCTGCTAATGCAGTAAATACTTTCATTTCTGCTGTTCAGATACTCCCGAGTTTCAGAATTAGTGATATAGAAGAAAATTTCTCTTTCTTGCGAGACAATTTTTAAGGATTTATTATACATATTGCTTACCTAAATAACTAACACTATTTGGTGTCATTTCAATCATTTTAACTTATTTTTAAAAATTGGGTACAAAATACGATACAGTGGAAATAGATTTCATAAGATTTAATAGTATATATAATTCAATATAATTCACTATTTACTTAGCTCTTCCCTTTCTTTTAACGTAATATTTTTTGTAATCATAGAATAAAAACTTGCATTTTTCAATGAAAAATTTGATAATCTGTTTTGAGTGTAAGATTCGTCCTAAAATATGCAATCGTAATAAAGAATTTTTGAATTTTGAAAGTTTTAAAAACTTTGTCTTACCCTACCAAAATTCATATGTTCTTTTTATTTCTAAGAAACAGTTTTATTTAAAATATCCCGAAATTAAAAAAAGAATTTTAATTATGGTTACAAGACGAAATCATGGGAGGATTGATTTAGATTATGGGTACTAATGTACCATAAATATTTTGAAAATTGGGGGAGGGGGATATAGCTCAAGAGTTTCTCTACACGAAATGTACCAAAATTCATAATAATAATTGCAACACATCAGACAAAATAAAGTATATAAAACAATATTAATAGTTACATTTACGTGATTTAATACTCAAATATTTATCAAGTATTACCAAAAATACTTGTTCACCGAAACATTCACAAGGCTTCACCCTTGTATTGAAGATTATTTTACATGAAAGTTATAAAATTATTACTATTGACCAGACTTATACCCAGGTTATCAATTTTTAATAATTAGGAACAAATTTTAAGTTACAAATATAGGTGATTAGCAACGTCCCATTATAAACTTAAATCCGTTTAATATTTTTAAAAAATCACATATACCAATATCATGGAATCATTTTCACATAAGTCACCGAAAAACAAATTCTTAAATATATCCATATAATATAAAACAGATTTCAAATAAAATAGTTCACATGGGCGATGTATATGGAAAAGTATTGTTTATACATCAATAGAAGCATGTTTAGCCATAATACCTAAAACTACAGCAAATTTTGAACATGGATTGGTTTAAAATATTCGACATATATGTATTCTCTATACATATATAGAGAGAGATAATTTAAATAGTTTTTTTGAAGTTATAAGTTTCCCTTTAAAATGGGAATCTATAGTCGTATGCGAGTAACTCAATCTAATTTTTAAAGATTTTCTTTGTAAAAATATTTACTAGCGGAGCGGCAAAAAATAAAGGCGACTCTGTAATTAACTGTTCGTGAACCGATAAGGGGATCCGTAAATAACAAAAACCGAAATTCAGAATTTTTACCTTTCAAGAATATTACAAGTGAATATTAAACGTCGGATACTTATTTATCTTGTAATATTGTATGTGTTTAGAGATAAGTTTAGGAATTTTACAATCAATTTCCGAGAAATCTAAAATATTTCAGAGTTAGTTTTGGGAGACTGGTTTGAGAGAATTTAAGCCTTTTAATTCTGAAATTTTGTGGCTGAGAAAATAGATATGGAAGCATGAGAAGGGGAAAAAGAGATTGGTATTTTAAGTAATTTTGATATATTACATACATATACATACACACACGTGTGTGTGTATAGTTTTCGGCAGCATAAACACGACTCTTCGAAAGTTCTATGGAATACCACAAAATAATCAACAAGGTGAAAGCTCCTTACCATGAAAGAAGTGGTGGTGCTTTGGAAACGAAACAACTCCTGGAAATTTCGATATCAAAACAGACACGAGGAAAATATTGAAAACTTTTAAATCCAATTTTCGCTGGAACTTTCATAGAAGACTTAGATTTTGCCGATGACATCGGGATTTTATATGTCAAAGACCAAATGGTTAGAAAAAAGTCAAACAAATTGGATTCAAAATAATTGAAGCTAAAACAAAGTAATGATAATATTTATATAATAAATGGAAAAGTAACAAGACCTTTATATATATATATATATATATATATATATATATATATATATATATATATATATATATATATATATATATATATATATATATATATCTTAGAGTTAATGGGTCGCATGGGCAGGATGGTGTATCTGAGTTCACGGGTTCGAGTCCCGTGATGACATGGCTGTGGGTATCCGTTCGGAATCTGTTTCAAGTAGTAAGTCCCGGTCTCATTAGTTCTCGCGTAGCAAAACACTAGACTGTAGCACTCCAAACAAACCCTTGGAGCTAATATATCAACCAGATTAATAAATATATGGATGCAAAAATTAAAAGTGTACAATATGCCATGTAAATGCTACATAAAATATCGAGCTCCTTATATACCCAAATAAAAATTCAATTTCAAATCTGTAAGGCTACACTTAGAGCATTATGGAAACAAAAACAAAATTGATAATTTCAAAAACCTTAAAATCTACTGGCCTAATAAAATTTTAATGTGGAAATCAAAAACCTAATTGTAATACCACAACAAAAATACAAAAACAGAGATGACAGGGAATCTAACAACTACACCTGACGACCGATCATTATCCACTCAGAAAAAATAAAACAGTTTCCTAGATGCATTGTGGAAAAATTCTTATTAATAGTTTGTCGTAATCTGATAGCATATAAATACATGACAAAACTTTAGTAGTTAACACTTTGATAAAAGTTTCGAAATTTTTTCTAACCCTGAATATTAATTTTAATGCAAGCTAAAAAAAAAGATGAGAATAATTCTATGTCACTCATCTCGAATAAAATTAACATTTCACATTAAAAATGAAAGCTAGTTTTCAGTTCTTTTATATTAGAATCTGATTGTAACTATGTATGTACGTGAGTCTATTTCCTCGCGAACCACTGGCCAAAAGACGCCGAACGATCCAGGGAAGTCATATCGCCCATTCGAGGTCCGATATTCTTATCAGTTCAAATGATATTAACGTAAAACCGACCAAAATACCATTTTAATTTTGTGGCACTCGCATTTTCATTGTTGAGTTGGCGTCAAAAAGTGACAGCGTTATTTAATCTTGGCATTATTATTGTCTGATAGTGGGTATTCCGAGAAAGATAAAAACTATCTACGCTATTAAAATTGAAGTGTAAATACATAACTATATGAAGGCATTTATGTGTATGAGACTATTTTCGTATCGACTGAACGCTAAACGCATTTTTTTCACTTTCCCTTTTTTTCTATTTTACTTTCTTGGCGAGATTTTTAATTTCAGTAATTAAAGCTTGCCATGTTCTATCAAATTTGTTTTTATTTCGCAGTTGCCATCTTATAAATAAAAGTCATTGTATGTATGTGTGTGTATGTATGTTCCACATCTCCTCCTAAACTAACGGTCCGATTCTAAAACAAATTGGTATAAATATGCTTTGTATCACTGCGGAAAGTACTGTCAACTTTAAAACGTTCGAAAACCATTCCTTCCCCCCTTTTAGAGCGTTTTTTGCTATTATTTCAAGCTTTATTTTCCCCGGTTAAGAGCAGGCGATTAAATTTATCAAATTATCGCGTAATAAATAGTTGAAAATAACAGTTTTCTTGTATTAGGACGTTATTCCTTTAACCATCTTATTTAATCATTTCTTATTTTAACTGATTTAAATATCGTCTGCACAATTTTCACCCGTTTTAACTCTAAATTTAGATATGTGATTAATTTTCTTTTATATTTGACTTAAACCATAAATTAGATACATTTAAGATAATTTTAACTTTAATCCTCGATTATTTTTTGTTACATTCAATATTTTCTCATCGGTATTTGAACAATGAATTATTTTTAAGTCTAAGGGTTTAATTTATATATATTTTTACATTAAATTTGTTCGTTTTTTATTTAAAACCACATTGTTTGCCAAAGATTCACCAAATTTTCCACAGATTCATAATTATCGCCAAATAAACACCGTTAACATTAGAAGCTCTGTTACCCATCTTATTGCGTTATATAACAGGATGTACTATAGTTGTTAATATAAGCCAGCAGTCAGTAAAGTTAATTTTAGAGTTAATTTCATATTTTATTATGTCCAAAAATGTTCATTTCAGTCAGGATCATATAAACATGTATCTTATTGCTTATTGTGTGTATCAAAAAAAAATAGCCTGTTTAATATATTTTTTATTTTGATATAGAAATGGTCAGTCTTGATGTAAATAAAGTTTAGGGGATATTTAGTAGTACCGAAAAATGAAAGTTAAATTTGTCTATTTTCTGCCTATCTATCAAGAAATATCACAATATAAAGCGAAAATATTTTAAGCACACATGGGTGATATTGAAAATTAAGTCTACGCCAGGAATGCCATTTGGTGTGAAAAGAAATAATTGATCTCGCCAATTCATGTTATTGCCAGATAATTTTTTTAATAAAATTCATCATATGTGAATAATTATTCGTTGAAGCCAACTTAATTAATAGAAAACTTTATTAATTAAAAAATAATAGAAAGACAAAGTAGGCAATGTATGGCGTCATGGACAAGAGTGTTATATAGTATAGGGTTAGTTTGGAGCATTAAGGTGTACTGTTTTGCAACACGAGGGTTAATGAGACTGGGACCTACTACTTAAAGCCGATTCCGAAAGGCTACAAACTTCCATACCTCAGCGGGATTCGAGCCAACGAACTTTAGTACTGAAGAACATCGCTCTAACCATTGAGCCATTGTCAGGCTGTGTAGTATGTATAGGCGTACCGGGTAATAATTGTTCCCCTCAGGTAGGTGGGAGAGAGAACGAAAATAGAACACATATAAGGAATATGTAAAAGAAACCAGACAGAATATATTTAATGGTATTTAATCAGTTACCTGTGGAATATATTTGAGAAACATGTGCAAAATGTTTTAAAAATGTTGAAATTATCATTAAAACGTTTGTTGTAGATTATTTTTAAAAAAGAATAAAATTTTGGTTTTTATGTTAGACATAGATTTTTTAAAGCAAAAATTTAGGTTTATTTCAGGTCGGTCATTCCAAAATTTGTGAAAGATAGTTTGGAAAATTAATTTGATTAATTTAGCGAAAGCTAACAGAGTCATAGAAAAAATTATCAATCTCAAAAACTTTTTTCAGCCACATAAAAATATTCTACAGTGTAGGTTATTATTAGCAAACTGATCCCATTAGCGAAGAGTCCGGATGACTGGAAATAAAAACACCGGCTATGGTAGAGATTCCTTCATACTTTTCATTGGGTTAGGTCTGGTAGTTATCATATTACAAAGGGTGTGTTTAAAAGTAAGAATTTAAATATTTTAAACTTTATTTCCTACAAAATAAGTAGAAAGACCAGAACAGGAACAGATGACATCAACAGTTATATGGTGTAGGAACCTAGGTCACGATAGAGTGATTCGCTGGAATAGGGGGGAATTCAAGGATTATGTAAAATGCAATATATAACTATTTTAATATCTCAACAGCATCGATAACATAAAGTTCAGTATTCTGATTTCTATATGTATGTAATTGCCATCGTTGAATATTATTAAAATTAGAGTTAACTGTAAAAATGCACTTAGGAGTGGTTTTTTTTTAAAAAAACGCACCTGGTAAACGAACAGATCATAGAGTTCGTGGTCCAGGTGAGTTACGTTCGATAAACAAAATACATGGTACCTGATTGATCCTCAGAAATGGACCATACG
Organism: Pardosa pseudoannulata; assembly: GCA_032207245.1. Lineage (NCBI taxonomy): Eukaryota > Metazoa > Arthropoda > Arachnida > Araneae > Lycosidae > Pardosa > Pardosa pseudoannulata. Next base: position 2,904,767 of record CM063502.1, on the reverse strand, counting down.
CTTAATTCGTGTTTTACTGTATTAGAGGTATTGATATTGCTGATCAACGTCAGATAGCAGTACATAAGTGTTACTATTTATATTAAATGGCGTGCAAATTATATGTGATAGATATTTCTTGATTTTACAAGTATAATTTATGAAAAGAATAAATTGTTGTATGCTTTTATAATTATGTTTAATAATGGGGTGAAAATAAACTTTAAAAAAATAACATTCACACTTAACACATATAGATATTAATAAAATTATATGGAACTTATATAAGTTTAGTGGGTATGACAAGTGTTTCGTTACTGAAATAAAATTTGTGTACTTTTAATCCGGAAACGCTTTTATAGCTTATTGAAGCTTAACACAGTTCTAATTTAACTAATGTATCATGAGAATAGAATACGATTATAATACATATATATTTGAAATATACTTATTCATTCATGAGTTGAACTGCTTTGTGTAGAATTTACAGATTAATATACGAAAAAAAAATCTTTCATTAATAGTAATATACCAAATTCCCCGTAGCGAAGCACGGGCACATTAGCTAGTCTTATAAATAAAAGTCATTGTATGTATGTATGTTCCACATCTCCTCCTAAACTATTGGCCCGATTATAAAATAAATTTGTGTAAATATGCTTTGTATCACTGCAAAAAGCACTATCAACTTTAAAACGTTCGAAATTCATCAATTCCCCCCTTTTCGAACGTTTTAGGCCATTATTTCAAGCATTATTATTTTCCCCGGTTAAGAGCAGGCGATTAAATTTATCAATTTATCACGTAATAAATATGGGAAAATAACATTTTTCTTGCATAATGACGTCATTCCTCTAACTGCCTCATTTAATCATTTCTCATTTTAAATGATTTTAATATCGTCTGCCTGATTTTCCCCCTTTTTGTTTCTGAATTTAGGTATTATATAATCAATTTTCTTTTATACTTGGTATAAATAATTGATTAGGTACACATGTGCCAAATATAATCATCGATTATTTTTTGTTACAATGATAGTTTTATCACTAGTATTAACAATTTCTTTTCTTGACGTCTAAATTCCAGTGAGTGTATTTCACGGGTCAATAAATATCTAGCGTTTAATTTATATATCTCTGTAAATTAAGAAGTTTGTTCGTTTATTATACATAACTATACGGTCTGCCATTTATTCTCCAAATTTTGGACAGTTTAATATTTATCACAAAATAAAAACCTCTGGTGTCCTATCACGTATTATGACAAGATTGGTAATTCATGTACAAAAGCAGTCAGTAAAGTTATTTTTAGTGTTAATTTCATATTTTACTGTGTCCAAAAATTTTCAAGATAATTCTTCACTTTTAAGATAAATTATAGGCAGATAATATCAAGGGCATATAAGCATAATTTGTTATTATTTTGAAACAAATGGTCAGTCAGCGTAAATAAGCTTCGGAGAGTATTCCTTGATACTGAGAAATAAAAAAAAAATTTACACAAACGTGGCCAATATTAAAAATTTAGATTACCTCAGAATTGCTCATTGGCGTAAAATGAAACGAGTTGTTCTCGCCAGTTCCTATTTCTAGCCAAATCAAAGAAATTTTTATAATAAATTCGTGATATTGGAACGACATTTGTTGCTTTGTATGTTGCATTTGTATGTTGTTGTACTGCATATTTTACTATATTACAAACTGCTTATTTGGAAGTTAATTTTTAAACTTATAAAATATTTTTCTTTTGTACAAAATTAGTAGAAAGACAACGGCAACAATAGATGCGGCAATGGGCAGAAGAGTTATATGGTATAAAAGCACGGGGTAATAACTGCGTCGCGCAGGAAGGGTGAAGACTTAGGAGGAAAAAAAAGATTCTATGCAAAATTCTATGTAAAATCAACTAGATAGACTAGCTTTAATGGCCTTAAAAAAGTTCCATATTCTAATTGCATGATTTTAAATTCATATTCCTAGCTAAAGTTAACAGATCTGTATGCAAAATTCCTGATTGGGAAATATTTTTTTTTGGCAATATTTTTTCTATCTAAATGAAAATACACTAGAGTGCTGATTATCCGGACCTATCTGGAGTTAAACATATGTCAGCGAAAAATGCTGATGACGGAATTACTTTAAAAATCGGTTATGGAAATGATTTTAGGTAATTTCCTGTGATACTTTTCCCAGGGATAGAACTAGCTGTTAAAATTGTTATATTTATCATATTACAAACGGCATGTTTAGAAGCAAGAATATAAAATTTTCAAACTTTTCTACTTTCTATACATGTAGCAGAAAAACAAGGACACCAACAGATGGTGGAATGTATAGGAGAGTTATACGGTATATAATCCCGCGGTACGAGAGACTGGAGAAATTATATATCCATTTCTATATCTCAATAACTTCAGTGGTATATTAGAAAGTTTCCAATTCTGATTTCTATATGTCTGTATTTGTATTGTTCTAACGTAAAATATTAAAAAATTAGAGTTAGTTGTAAAAATAGATTTATCAGATTTTTGTGAACATAACTCAACTAGACCATGAACAGTTCATACAGTTCGTGGTCCAGGTAGGTTATGTTCGCCAAACAAAATACAGGGTCTTTGATTGATCTGTTGAATTGAACCATTTGGTTAATCCACGTTCTAATGTATTAGAGATATTAATGTTGCTAATCAATCTTCAAATAAAGCTACATAAATGTTATTTTTATATTAAACGGCTTGCAAAATATATATGCTAAATATGTCTTAATTTTAAAACAAAATTTATGAGAAGAATAAGTTGTTGTACACTTTTAGTTATGTTTAAAAATAAGGTAAAAATAAATTTTTAAAAGATAATATTCACCCTTAACGCTTTTTATGTAAGGAGTAAAATTGAGACATATCAACTACTTATATGGAGGTTTAGTGAGCTGCAGCAACTGTTTCGTAACTGAAATTTTTCTTATATCTAGAATTTTTCTAATATCTAGAATTTAATTTATTTATATCTGTAAAGTAAAAAGTTTTTTCGATTGTGCGTTTGTATTTTATACATAACCAGAGGGTCTGTCAATTATTCCACAAATTTTGGATAGTTTCATATTTACCGCCAAATTAAAACCTCTGAGGTCCATCGTATGACGTATTATGTCAACATATATTATAGTTGGTAATTAAACCTCGAAAATAGTTAGTAAATTTATTTTTAGTGTTAAATTCATATTTTACTGTGCCCAAAACTTTTCGAAATAATTCGAAACTCTCAAGACAAAATCCAGGCAGATAAAGTTACGAGCAAATAAGCATATATTTTATTACTTATTTAAGTATATAAAGAAAGTATGTCTTTAATTTGTTATTATTTTGACACAAATGTTCAGTCATATTGTAAATAAATTTTGGATAATATTCCTTGAATCTAAAAAATGAAAAAATGTACACAAACGTGGCTAATAATAATCATTTAGACTACCTCAGAATTGCTCATTGGCGTCAAAAGAAAGAGTTGTTCTCGCCAGTTCGTGTTTCTACCCAAGTCTTATAAATTTTTATACTAAATTCCTGATATGGAAATGATCATTCGTTGTAGCCAACTGTTGTACTGCATATTTTACCATATTACGAATGGCATATTTAGAAGTTAATTTTTAAACTTATATTTTTCTTTTCTACAAAATTAGATGAAACACAAGAATATCAGTAGATGGAGCAATGGATAGAAGAGTCGTATGGTAGAGGAGAACGGAGTAATAATTGTGATGAGCAGGAAGAGTGGAGATTGAGTAGCAAGAAAAGAACCTACGCAAAAACCTAAGCACCTATATAAAATTGACTATACGGACTTACTTTAATACCATTTAAGAAAGTTTTATGTTCTGATTGCATGTTTATAAATTCATATTTCTAGCCAAAACAAGCATATTCGTTAGAAAATAACTGACAGGGAAATAAATTTTCTCAAAAAAAATTTTTTTACTAGCCAAATGAAAATAGACTAGAGCGCCGATTATCCGGTCCTTTCTGGAGTTAAACTTATCATGTTAGAAAAAAAAAACCGGATGACTGAAGTACTTCAAAAAACGGTTATGGTAATGATTTTGGGTAATTTTTCTTATAAATTTTTAGAATATAATTTTTTCAAACTTTTATCTTCTACATAATTAGTAAAAAAACAAGGACACCAACAGATGCTGGGATATACGAGAGAGAGTTATATGGTATATAACGGCAGGATTCGAGAGACTGTTGAGCAGGAAAGGGGCATAAATTGTACCCCTGCAAGGATTATGAAAAATGGAAATATATTGTCATTTGTATATGTCAATTGCATCAATGGTATATTAGTAATCATAATTCGGATTTCTATCTGTTTGAGTTTGTGTTGCTCAAACGTAGAATATTATTAAAATGAGAATTAGCTGTAAAAATACATTTATCAGTCTTATTTCTTTCTCTTTTAACATAACACAACTGGACCACGAACAGTTCATACTGTTCGTGATCCACGTGGGTTATATTCACAAAAAAAAATACAGGTTCTTTGATCGATCTGCTAAATTGAATCATACAGTTAATCCACGTTCTAATGTTTTAGATATATTAATGTTGCCAATCAACGCCAGATAAAAGTACATAAGTGTTATATTTATTTTATTAAATAACTTGCAAAATGTATATGCCAGATATTTTTTTATCTTACAAGCAAATTTTAAGAGAAAAATGATCTGTTATATGCTCTAAACTATGTTTAACAATTAAATTAAAAAAATTTGAAAAAAAGGAATCCCACTAAATACATTACAGGTAGATTAATAAAACTGCAGCAAACTACTTATATAGAATTTTACTGGGCAGGACAAGTTTTTCGTAAATGAATTAAAATTTTCGCACTTTCGAGCGTAAAATGCTATTATATTTTATTGAAGTTTAACACAGGTGTAATGCAAATTAAAGTATCATGAGAATTAAATATTACCATATTTACAAAAAATAGAAAGGGCTATGTTTAATTATTCGCCAATGATTCGAAATGCGCAGTATAGAATTTACAGATTAATAATATAAAAAAAAAATGGATTTGTTGAAAAGTAATAGATAAAGTCCCCGTAGCGAAGCACGGGCACATTTGCTAGTCTTATAAATAAAAGTCATTGCAGGTATGTATGTGCTTGTGTATATATGTTCCACATCTCCTCCTAAACTAATGGTTCGATTCTAAAAAAAAAAATTAGTACAAATATTATTTATATCACTGCAAAAAAAAAATACTATCAACTTTAAATCGTTCGAAATCCATCCCTTCCCTCCTTTTCGAGCGATTTGTGCCGTTATTTCAGCCACAATTTTCCCCGGTTAAGGGCAACGATTAAATTTATCACATTTAAAGAGATGGAAATAACATTTTTATAGCATTATAACGTCATTCATTTAAACATCTCGTTTAATCATTTTAAATTTGACTATTTAAATATCGTCTGCACAAATTTTATCCGTTTTATGTCTGAATTTAGATATATGATTAATTTTCTTTTATATTTTGCTTAAATAATATTACATATGTGTTAATTTTAAATTTAATCATCGATTATTTTTTGTTACAATGAATATTTAATCACAGTAATTAGCAAAAACTTTTTTAAGGTCTTAATTCCAGGGAATCTATTTAAAGGTCTAATAAATATCTAGCGTTCATCATCATAAATTAAGAGGATTGTTCGTTTGTGTGTTTGCTTTTTATACATAACCACATGGTCTTTCATCAATTCCTCAAATTTTGGGCAGGATTCATATTTACCACCAAATAAACACCGTCAATATTAAATCCTCTGTTCTTCATCCTATCCTGTATGACTAGAGATATAAAAGTTGGTAATAAAGTTATATTTAATGTTAATTTCGTATTTTCAGTAAAATTTTCGACCTAATTTGAAACTTTTCAGACGAAATCGATGAAGATAAAGCACATACTTTATTGCTTATTTATGTATATCAAAGAAAGTGTTCGATTTTTTATTTATTTTGATACGTCTCGTCAGTCAGTAAATATTTTGGAGGGTATTCCATGATAGCCAGAAATTACCTTTTCCTTCCATGCTATCAAGCGATATAATATTAGGCGAAAAAAATGTATAGCTGATATTGAAAATTTAGCCTACCTGACGATTGCTCATTGACGTGAAAAGAATGAAAAAATTTTATGTTTCTAACCAAATCAAATCGTTTTTCATAAAAATTTTATGATATTGAAATGGTACTTCAGCACAACTAACTTATGTGTTATTTAACAACTTATTAGCATATTACAAACTGTGTGTTAATTCTTCAAAATCAATGAAATATTTTCTCTACAATATTTGTAAAGAAGACAAGGACAGCAGTACGTGATATAATGGTTACATGTTATAGGAGCACGGAGTAATGAGTGGAGCGAAAAAAGAACCTATGCAAGAATTATGTAAAATCGACTAGAGTATCATTACGGATATTTTAAAAAATTCTTAACTCTCATTACACATTTCTAGCTCGGACGTATCTGTAGCGGAATAGACAAATCCGGATGACTTAAAAAGAAAAATTTTCTTACCATTTCATGTTTACAAAATTCATGATATGGTAATAATATTTTGTTGCTGCCAACTGTTGTTGTACTGCATATATTACCATATTACAAATGACGCGTTTAGAATTTAATTCTTAAAATATTTTCGTTTTCTACAAAATGAATAGAAAGCAATATTTTGCGGAATGGATAGGAAATGTATATGGTATAGCTTCATGGGGTGCCGCGCAGAAAGAACTGAAACAAAAACAGAACCTATTCAAGGATTATATTAAATCGACTCGACATAATATCTTTAATGACATTTAAGAAACTTCTAGAATATGACTACACGTTCCTGAATTCAGATTTCTAAAAGATATTATTGCAAAAGTCATCACAGGCAACTGATTTTTCTCGCCAAATGAAAATACTCTACAGCATCGATTATCCAGATATATCCGGAAAGAAAATGGTGCATTTTACCAAAAATCCGGACTACTTTAAAAAACTGCTATGGTAATGATTTTCCCAGGATTAGGACTGGAAGTCATGTTTATCACATTACAAATAAAATATTTAGAATTTAAAATTTTCAAACATGCAAAAATTATTAGAAAGCAACACATGGTGGGATATAATGGAGAGTTTTCTGGGGTAGGAGAGAGAGTAGTGAGCAGAAATGAAGTTATCTTTTAGAAAGTTCCCTATTCTCATTTCTGTTGTCTTAACGTAGAATAATATAAAATAAGAGTTAGTTGTCTATCATTTTTTAACACAACTAAACCACGAACAGTTTATACAGTTCGTGGTCCCAAAACAAAATACAGGGTTTTGGATTCATTTTCTAAATTGGACCATATGTTAATCTGTATTCTACTGTATTAATGTCGCCAATCAATGTCAGACGCTATTTTTTATATTAAACAGCTTTCAAAATGTTTATTCTGGAGATATCTTAATCTTACTAGCAAAATTTATGAGAAAAATAAACTGTTGTATGCTTTTAACTATGTTTAATAATAAGGTAAAAATAATTTTAAAAATATATAGCACTAAATACATTAAAGGTAAACAAATAGTGCAACGAACTACTTATATGAAAGTTTAGTGGGCATGACAAGTGAAATAAAATTTTCGGTACTTTTAATCTTAAATCCTATTGTAGATTACCACAGGTGCAATACAAATTAATGTATCATGAGAACTGAAAATGACTATATTATGCATATAATAGAAATAACTATGTTTGTATATTCGAGAATGACCAGATTTTAAATTAATAATCGAAAAGGAAAATGAGTTGGTTTAAAAGTAATATATAATGTTCCCCGTAGCGCATTTGCTAGTTTTTTCAATAAAAACTAACAGGTTTTGTTATCTAAAACTCAACTACACTAAAAGAAAAAAATAGACAAGTGATGTACAGGGAACAAATAAGTTTTCATTTTAGAAATGGCAACTATGAAATGTCGAGATATCATTGCTAAGAAAATTGATTAAGGTTGAAAATGTGATTTCAAATAATATAATTGTTCTCGGTGTATTAGCTCGGTTTATTTCGTTTTATCAATATTAATTTGGTATACTTCTTTCATTTTGAATTCAATTGAGCCATTTTTATTTATCCAATTTTGAGATGTCAATCTGTATTCCACCTATTCTTAATTAAGCTTGGCGACTGTCGGGTATACATTTCTTTTAGTTAAGTTTTATAAAAATTGAAATCCTTTAAGTACCTTTATTCATCTGATAACGCTTTCAGGTAATAATTGTTCTCGGCTTTTGACCTTATGGGCACACAAAAGTATTTCATTCAAACAATATTGTATCCTTTGCTATTTGAGGAACTATAATTGATTTAGATTGCGCCATTCTAGTAGAATTGTATACATTTTCTTGATTATACATTTTCTTGATTCTGCAATTAATTCTTTAACAGTTTACAAAGCCCACAGATCCAAATCCTTAAAAATTAGCCATAATGAACCTGTGGTGGTTCATTATATCTATTATTTTTATGCATTACGAGCATTTAATATATCAGAAATGGGTTTCAGAAGAAGAGCTGGAAACAAATATAACATAAATTGAAATATAGATACAGACTGTTTGGACACGGCGAGTTCAGAAGAAAATGGTAGTCTACCAGGTTCACCCTGTTCTTCAGTCAATCCATCCAACTTTTTGGACTAAAACACGTTAGCAAAATATATACTCGGAAATGTAAAATAATCACAAATTATGTAAAAGCAAAAAAAACTTTTTAAACTTTAAAATTTAAAAGAAATCGTTAAAAGAACGAGTCTAACATGTGAAATAAATTTCTGCAAAATAAGAAAAAAAGCGACAAAATTGCAAAACCCGCCAATGAGAACCTACAGTGCATCTGCACCATTAAATCTATGGAGATTATCTCTATACATAAACAGTGTCTGCGTGTGTTTAGTTTATATAAATGCATAAGGTTGACTGAATTTTCCAAGTTCTTTGATATCCTGAAATGTTCACTGCCTAAACTGAATGTTTTTCATCGCAATCTCTCATGTGGAATGGTCTACTTTTTGCAACACGGGGCTAATGAAACCGGGACTTACAGCTTAAAGCCGATTCCGAACGGCTACGAACATCCATACCACTGTGGGATTCGAACCCATGAACTCCGGTACCGATGGCCAGCACCCTAACCAATCGGCCATCGTTCGGTTATCACGTGGATTGACAGTCTATGCAAGTCAAATTCAAGAAAATACCATATTTTTTACGATTTTTCAAAAATTAATCAAAATTTGACTTAGCCATTTAACAACATAAAATAACTAACATAAAGATGTCTTATGTAGTTTAAGCCTATACGATAAATTCTTTAAAAAGTCCAACTAATTCCTTGGAGTTCTATTACATCGTAAAAGGGACCTCTATTCTATACACCAAAGTCCTTAAAATAAAAATAATCCTTAAAAATGTATTGAAACACTAAAGGCATTCATGCATGGATATCCAAAACATTGAATTTACCATCATTACTCTGCGGTTTCCGGGCAATACTATGCACGTAAACATTTATAATTCTGATTCTCTTGTAATTAAACTATTCTATTTGTCAACAACTTGCAGCATACAAGTGTATTTAATATTTTTATAAATTTGTTTATCTTTAGTTGATTTTAAACCTTTATTAGGAAAAGTTTTGTTACCGACGGCTGGGAGCGAAGCAGCTAGTAGTTTATTATAAGTTGAGAAGGACCTTTATTGGTAATACAGAAACGTATTTATGATTTCTGCACTGTGAGGAATTAGACAAAAACTCTTCCATTTTTAATTAGTCCAAAACCAGTTGTAACGTTTTAAATTTTTTTAGAAACAATAAAAGTTAATCTTTTACAAGCGATAAGATAGGATGTTTGTTTAAAAGGCAACTTATTTTTAATAAAAGCAGCAACTTTTAACAAAATAAAAATACGCAGAAATTAATTTTTATTAAAAGTAATTGCATGGAATTGAGAGATTTTTTTAAAGCTACCGATGTCATGTGCTACTGAAAATCTATTATTGTTTTATTAGACCTATGCGATAAATAAAAAACATCAGCATTGTTTTAATAAGATGACTCAGTAACTCTGTTAAATAGTTTAAAATCTTTCCTACTAGAAAAATACAAGTGTTGTCGGAAAAGAATTTGGGAGAAAATTTGTGTTAGGATATTTTAAAGATAAAATATTGTACGTTCATTGTTAACTTTAAGTACTAGGTCATTTTTGCTCTGTAATTTACAACATTCATAATTCTTCATGAATACATTTCAATAAGGCTTAAATATTACTTGCGTTTGACTTATTTTACGGAATCTTGACTGTTCGAAATTTCTCTTTTCTTTCGAACGGTTTATCTGATATTCAAGTAGTGTTGAAAGCCTAGTAATCAAATCGTAGTTTAATAAAAATATTTCGTCAAATCAATCGTAATGTCTTGAATACTCGAAATCTGTTGTCAATTTTGTAGCTGTATGTTGTTCGCGATTTTGATTGTTCACTTTTATTTTGTAGCTATTTGTTTATCTCTTGGGCAATAGCTCTAGCTTGAATTTGCCATTAAAGTAAAACTTTTACTGCTCAATTTTATTCCATTCCTCTTGGACCGTTTTCAATTCATTTTAATAAGCCGAAAACACAGAAGATTTGACAAGTATATTATTCAATGGGATACACTTTGTCTGTTTAGAATTCTTTTTTGCAGTTGATATTTCTCCCCGGAAAGTACAGTTAAGTAATCTTAGCCATCTATCCATTTTCAAAATAAAACTTTTATTTGATCCAATAAATTAACCCAAAGATAACAGTAGCACACGATTATTCTACCCAATTTTTATCTCCAAATGCAAATGAGAAAATGAATTAGTTTCCAGAAAATTCAAACGACCTTCTGTAAAAGACACCTTTTTGTACTTTCATTCTCATCTACTTATGGACAGTAAGCATATTGATACAACCAACTGTTTCAAGTGACTCTAAATATTGAGAAGCATAAAGTAGGATAACCAACTATATGTTAATTTTATATATCAGAAAACGTTTTTCCGTGTTTCCTGTGATTATACTAGAAAAAAATTGGCAGTTCCATAGTTTGTATTAATATAAATAACTGCTGCGTATATTGAGAAAATAGAGATTACATATTAAATGAAAAATATGAAATCAATTATAGCTTCACGAAATAGAAACACTTTTTTCCTTTGTTCCGGCATCACAAATATACGTTTGAGTTGCCTGAACAGGCAAGAAGTTGATATAATTGACTTTACATTTTGGTTTCGAGCATTGTTTTGCTTCTAAAAAGACCGGGACCTCCTGCTTAAAACCTATTCCATCCATCAGTGGGATCCGAACCCATATTGAAAAGCAGTGAGTGTCCTATTCATTTGGCCGTTACACTTCTGCTCTTTACACATTATCTTTTCTCTATCAGCACAACAATCTTAAGTACCCGCACTTTATTTGCAATTCTCAATCTACAGAAAAATACCTCAAGACGCAGATTGGCTGATAAGCAGAATCAAAGGAAATGAGTTAAATTCCTAATACACACATAGGGACACACAATAAACGTCAAAAGGGTCGTTGAAAAATGGGATATTCTCAAACCATTTCACTTAATTTGGGAGATGGGTGAAGCTTTTCGAAAGCACTTCAGTTTTTTATTGTTATTATTAGAAGTGATGAAAGTTTATTTTTCTGTCAAATATTAAACGAAATTTTCAACATTAAGTTGTAACATTAAATGCAGTATTTCAATATATAGAAAGACCTGGGGAAATTCTATTATAAAATAACTTTTTCGGATAATACACACACTAGAAACTTCTAAATATACGCTAAACCTTATTTGTTTAGCTTCATTCATAAATAAGTTATGTAAAGGCAATCTTTTCGGGAACATTTTGCTTGGATAACAATAGGCGTCCAGTCACTTCGTTTCGAAGTGCTACAAAATGAACAGCCTTTATACTATATACAGTCGACTCCCGATATAATATTTGAAATGGCCCAAGTTTCAGATATCAAAAAAGGCACCATTTTGCTTGTATCGAATTCTTATGCCACCAAAACATTCTTAATTCACCTGATTTTATTGAATAGACAAATTAACATTATGTAAGGAACTAAATAAGTAAAAACTTCTGGGATTAGAGTTAAACGATGTATAACTAGTACTACACTACTAATTATTTGCACCTATAGAAATTGGAGAGTATTCCCTATCAGTGTCTTGTTTAATTATTTCCCTTCTCTGATAGTCTTAATTATTTGTAAATGACGATTGTTGAAACTATTTCATTATCTCACTAATTTTATCTTTCATGTATTCATTCATCTTTTAGATGATTTTTTTAAAAATGCATTTTGGGGGAAACAATACATCGTTATTTTTTCTCACATATTACTCGAATAAGTTACAAAATATAGATGAAAGTAGTCTACTCGCTATTCTTTTCCCACATCTGTGAGAAGTATCTTTATCCCTATTTTCCTATAGTATACTTTTAAATAAGGGATTATGTCAGCAAGAAGAGGTTTCATACATTTAACTTTTTTTACTTTGAATACGCTCGAAAATTATCTACAAAAAAGAAAAGTTTAATTTAGATTGTTATTTAAATTGACCCACTTATTCTTTATGCAAAGAACGGGTCGTCAAGGCTTTATGATTCTTCTAATTTACTACTAATAGTTTATCATTTCTAAATCAAATTACCAGCAACAATAAAAGGCAATTTTGCAGATCTTTTGCTGCTAGATCCAATAAAAGAAACTATTATTTTTTAAATTATAAGAAAAACCCATCTTTGAACACCAAGAATAATTGCAAATTCTTTGATAAAATAATTTTAACTATGGTAAAACATCTAATGCTTTGTAAACCGGTAATAGTTTGGGAATCCTAACAGCTTTTTATACATTTGGATCTTGTGGCATCTGGATTATTTTTAACTGAAATTTTCAACTACCCTGTATTTTGTAAAGCTCAAGCATTTTCATATTTTTAGATACTTTTGTAGACGATATTCTATTCTTTAGACTTTTTTCTTAACATTCTCAATCAATGATATCTTCTCATAAACGAAATAAATTTTCAAACTGATGGAAAATGGGTCAAAAGTCATAAATAATTTTCCAAAAGTTCTAAAAATTTGCAAAGTAATCGCTTTTTATAAAATAACACTTTCACTTCGAATGCTTTGAACTCTAATGTTACAAATATAAAACATGCATTGACTATTGCATAAAAATAAAGCCTATAAATGAAAACGAGTAGGTCAGGCTATGAAACAAAAGCGAGGAGTGCCCGTCAAGCAAGGCTGAACAGGCAGTAAGAAATCTGCATTTACGGTTAAATATCTGTGACACATCGGATGAGTTAATGATCCAAAATTTATAGTCAAATACATTGATGTAAATAGGAACATTTTCAGATAAGCAGAATTTGGAGATAAATGATGTCGACATCATTTAGCAAAAACGATTTTTTATCCCAATATTAATTTTCAAGCTTAGGTATTTTTTTTTGGGGGGGGAGGCCATAGGCTCCTGATTTCACAACATTATTTCAGGTTTGGTTTGGTTTGGTTTGGTTTAGTTTAGTTTAGTTTAGTTTAGTTTAGTTTAGTTTAGTTTAGTTTGGAGCGCTACGGTCTACTGTTTTGCACACGAGGGCTAATGAGACTGAGACCGGAACCTACAACTTACAGCAGATTCCGAACGGGTACAAACATCCATGCCCGTAGCGGGATTCGAACCCACAAACTCCGGTTCCGAAGAGCAACGCTGTACCATTCGGCCATCGTTCGGCATATTTCAGGAATTCTTAAGGTATGATATTACGCAGATACTAATAAAGAACGTCAATAATGCAATTTGTTTATGACAATGTGCAGATTGTTTTGAAATTGATAACAAGCTGTTAAAGAACTAAGTTGTCTAATAAGCTACGAACATCCATGCCAGTAGCGAGACTATCTTCAAGAACTGCAATATCTGTCAAACTCTTGCCTGCACCGACAGCTTTAGGACAAATGAGTTTTTCAAACAAACATTTAGCGTTCAATTCTCAAACATCTGCTATTTAACTCGATCTTGTAATATTTTTAGTCCTGAAATGTTATTCAGAAACAGACCATTTTCGAGTCCAATTTCTTTTCCTACTTATTCGGTAGCATAACTCAAACCATCTTCCTGTTCCGATCTCAGTCTACAAGTCCTTCTAGAGTTTTCAATTATAAGATGGAAACAGTGAGTGGGTATGCATGAAATTAAACGCTTTAGTTTGCTCTACAGTCCTTTGTTTTGCTATACGAGAGCTAATTAGATTTTTTTATATATTTTTGGGAACCACGAGTTGCACATATTTTTAACCTCAGACATCTATGTGATACAGCAAATTGGATTTAATCCAATAATTGTTCCTTGGATTCTTGAAAACCTCTTATGTTTTTTTTTAATATCGGGAAACTGGCCTGCTCTTTCCTAAAATAATTTATTAGATGAATTTTCGATATTTCCCTGCCTTAATTCCTAGCTTATCTCCTGCCGTAGGTCCTATTGCTGGCCTCAAGAATAACGTGTCACTCAGTTGTAAGTATTTTTCTGGTACTATTGAATTCCCACAGCACTGACATTTCCGCACCACTAACAACAATACCGTCAAACTTCTGGTTTTTTACTCCTAAATTAATCCTTTGGAGTTTACCGTCAGTATCGCTTACCGGAATTTCCCCATCGAAACTACTATTATTCACTTTGGCCAGTTTTATTTTTTCCCTCTTCCTTTAATTGTTCCGTTTTATTCCCCTATACTTGATAAGCAGATTTTATCATTCAGAATGACCTTTTTAAAATGTCCTTGTTTACATTTAAAGGCTCTTTGTTGTTCGCTGGAGAAGCCTCTTGCGCCGACTACCATTGACATTGTACAACGACAAGCCCGTTTATAGTGGTGTGAGGATCATTCAAACTGGAATGTCACTGACTGGAGTAGAATAGTCTTCAGTGATGACCCCCCCCCTTTGAACTGAGACCCGATGGCTAGTAAAGACTTGTCTGTAGACGCCCCAGACAATGTCTTTCGTCATACAGGCCGACAACCAGCAGGGATTGGCTAGGGTGCCAATTCATTTCACAATAGGACCCCTTTGGTTATCATCCGTGGCATCCTTACAACACAGTAGTATACCGACGAATTTCTATACCCCGTTGTGTTACCTTTTCATGATACGCCGTCATGGGCTTGCATTTCATCATAATCACACTGCACGTTTGTCTACGGAAAATGCTACCTTGGCCATCAAGGTCACCCATCTCTCTCCTATTGAGCCCGTTTGGAGCATTATGGGCAGGAGGCTCCAACCAACGAGGGATAACGCGCTAGTTGGACATAATTTGGCACGATATCCCTGAGGAGGACATCCGCCACCTCTATTTTATGACGCCGAATAACTGGCCAGAAAGAGACAAACGCGTTATTGAGTTTTTCACTTTTGAATAAATCTTCTAATTTTTTTCGAATTGTATTCATTTGTTCTTCTGTACATGTACATCACATGTACCGATTTTCGTGCCTTGGTGCACTCTGGTTTGTCTAAGAGGGTATATTGAATTGCTTTGGCAGGGAACCGAAAATTCAATCCCCGTCTTCTCAAATGTGTTCGGCCAACATACGGTCTTATGTTAAAAACTCAATTTAAAATAAATTCAAATTCAGAGTTGAAAAAATGTTTATGTTTGAAGAAAATACTCTAGAAATGGAAAATACAAACGTAATTAAAACAGTGGGAACAAAAGAATAATAAAGACATTGCAATAGTAATCGTAGTTGTAGCACATGGTCGTTAAGTAGGAACACGTTATTCACTGGAATATCTACATACACACATGGATGATTTCTCAACAAAAATGTCCAGAGCATTTTACAATATTTACGATAGAAGTTATTTGGTGAACGTATTTAGTAAGGAAACGTGTTCATCTCTTAGATATCTTTCATAGATTCCTCGAATAATTGAATCGATCAAGAACGTGCTTTTGACTTGGAAAAAACTTTGTACATCTATTAGCATATATTTTGATATTTTGTCTGATGCGAAATCTTCCAAAAAGATTTCGATTCTCGTTACTAAGTATTGCTTTGCACTCAACACATTAATATTTGTTAGATTTCGGTTTCGAACAAAATATTACTCCGAACCAGGTAGTAATAATCAAAAAAAACCTTTAAAATTATCCTCAACAATTTTCTAAAACTGGACTTTAAAGTATTGTTTCAACTCTGAAGAGAATCATTGCAAATGCATAAGAATACATCGATATATTTGATGCTATCAAAGTCCTCAATGCAAAATTACAACATTTTGTGGCTAACGTATTTTGAGTTAGGAGCATACAGCATTAATACGATATACTGAAATTTTTCGTTTGCAATCCACGGATGAGGTAAAAAATTTTGGCTAACAGCCTTCAAACACATTACACTGATATTTCTGTTTGGCAGATTCAGATTCAAAAGACAGGGGAACAATGCGATGTTATAATACAAACATTTTAAGTTTTTCAGATTCCAATCTAAAGAGGAAGAGCTCCACTAGATGTTTTAGATAAGAATTTGTCATTCTATAGCTTCATTTTCACCACAGTGTAATTACTCGTTACATTCAAATTTTTCGTTATATAGAGTTTGAAAAAGAATGTAATTTTATAAAAGAAAAAAAAATGTGACTTTCTACGCCTAATAGTTTTTGAGTTAGGAGAAAAACCTGTTCAAACATCAAGAGAAAACTAGTCATAACTAGTTTAGGAATGATCAAAATGTATTTTTATGTTACTCACATACAGATGTAACACTTCAAATGTTAAAACTGCTATTAGTCCTGGATAAAATAAGTATTTTTGTTAAAATTTAAGATTCGAAATTTATTCGGATTCAAATACACTTTGTACAAGGAAGTACTATACTTTATCACCCAGAATGAATAAATAATACGTGCACTATAATTAAACAGAGAAAAATACAAAGAATTCGAAAAGTCACTTTCAACTGATCGGAACAGAAATTTCTGCTTTCCATGTATTTCCTGATCTCATTAATTCAAATATGAAAAATTTTAAGCTGATTTATTTATTTTAACATCACAGATAGTTTTGAGCCCCAAAACGCGTAAATGGCACTTATATACGAGAGGTGAGGGATAATTTTCATAATGTAAAGAGTCTCTGAAATACTACATCATTTACTAAAACAAAAGTTGGCCTTTAAGATACAGCATTCTCTCCAAGTACTTTGATATGTCAACTGTTAAGATGCAAGAAACAAATCTAACTTTTACAAAACTTATAAAAATATTTTACAGATTCTATAACATTACGCTTTTTAATTAACAAGAAATGAAATAAAAACAAATACCCTTGGATATCGATTCATTTTTTACCAAATTTTTTAAACATAAGAAGAGCACCACTAGAATGCAAGAGGCTAGGGAGCAGCGTTATTAGCATTTTTAATATATTCGAAAAATGCCTTACAACTCACGTTTTACCCAAAATATTTTAATGCGTTTTTTATTAATCAGGTGAAAAGTGCAAAAAGGACAATTAGCTTTTTTAAACCCTTTAAGAGAAAATCTGATACAAAAAAGTTATTCATCTTCCAATAATATAAAAGATAGCCACCCGACGTTACTCCATCCAGTGGTCTGAAAATATTATGCACTCATTTTGACAACCCTCTCTCTTTTTTGTTCATACCAGTAATACATTGAATATGTATTTAATAATATAACAAAACAGAAAGAAACAAAGGTATTCATTACCGGAGTATAACAAATCTAGAAATTAAACGGAATCCCCATTTACAAACTCGTACGATACGAAAAATCTATTAACAAGAGGTAAACAATTTTAATACAAGACAGTAAGATTTTACTATTAAGATTTAGGTAAAATATTAAATGCCCTATTCAGTTAATTAGTAATTGAAAAAGTAAAATAATTCAAATTCCATTTAAAAAGAACAGGACACTACAAAGTTAAATATAGAAACCAAAAGTTAAGGAATAATATCAAGACTATGTACAGATCAAGAAGTAAAATCATTGGGGTGCCCTCTGTTGGCGCGAAATTTAAAATTAAAAATTTGGAAAAGATCGTAAAAATGATTAACGGTTACATGCAGGGCCCGATTATCAAGATTTTGAGCCCAGGATAGAGAATATGTTTTGGGCCCTTGTAGATTATTATTGAATTTTATTAATGTATAGCCGAAAGATTTGCATCGATGACTGTGTACATAGTATTTCCTGACATTACTAGGGTATAAACTGAAGCAAGTATGTTTTTCTACACCCCCATAATATCTATCCCATTTAATCTTCGTTTGGTCCTCTACTTTTTGCATTCAGCCCATTGGCAGAAAATTTTGTAGCTGTCTGCAATTTTATACTCCGCAAAATTTACATACAATTTTAATGAATAAATTTGGTATTAAAATAGCAATGATTAATCATTTGACCCGAAATCAGTGGGCACGTGCCCTGTTAATAATATGGCGCTGGGTACATGGGATCATTTTTTTCCCCAGGGAGCTCGGCAAATATTTCATTATTGATATTGTTAAGATTATTATAAAAGTTTGTGGAATGTTTAATAAAAGATTCTTTGTGACCACACAAGATAACCGAATTAATCTTGTTCAAGAGAAACAACTTCTCAAATTTTCAGGAATATTCAATAGATTCGCACATTCCACTATTTGAAAATTACAACTTAGCTCTATACTGTATGATTTAACCAAATACATAATTTTTAATCGCAGCCACTAATCTCTCTTAATTGTTCTTTTTTCTTAAATAGAGAAATGCGTTAATTATTTTGAAACCGGTACTTCATTTGGACTCATCAGTCAGTGTTTTCTTTTATGCTGTTTCTGAACGTTGAAGTTTAATAATAAATGTTTTTCCCATCTTCATTGGTTTCCTAAATGTTCAAATCAACCGCATGACGATGTTCCAGAAGGATTGGTTATGGAAACCCTATAATTTTTTCCATGTTGTAAGTGTTGAATATTTGCCACAAGTTTTGTTATAAATTAGTGTGCTTAAATAATAACTTTGCTATTATTAATGTTATATCGATTATCTGTAATATACAATGCTTGTGATATGTAATAAATAATAAAATGTAAAATATAAAGTATAAACAATTGTTTACGGCGTACAAATGACATGGGTTTATGAATCTAACATTTTCGAAACATGGCCATAAAACATTTTCAAGTTGTTAAAATGCCTAAAATGAATAGATACTTAATTACTGATAAATATGTTAATAAATACGTACAATTAGATAAGTATTACACTTCTAACCTGCTAGTTGAGGACACAAATGAATTGCCTTCTATGTTTAGAAAATAACACTTAAGTGTTGATGAAATATTTTAATTAATCATTTCCATCTATTCAATTAGACTACTGAAAACTTCTCAGATCACAATTGCATCCATGATATGCAACGCAATGTGTAAAACAAAAATGATATGCGGGCTAAAACGAATTTCGTTTTTGTCATTCCCGCCATCTATTCAGCTCGTTCGAAATTGATGTTTCATTGCTTTATTTTTAAGCATCCGTCTTAATCCTTATAAGGTCAGAAAAGATACTTAAATTACATTTATATAACTTTCACAAATTTTATTTTATTTTTAGTGTTAAAAATATTAGCCTTTTAAAAAATGTATTCAAATGTAAATTTTTGAATAGAGTATAAATTCCAGTTTACAGCTGGTTAAAATCTCATTACCAAATTAAAATAACCAAGGGTAAATGAATGTAAATACTAGGCGTTCAATTTAACCAATTGTAACATAGTTTAGAAATACAGAGTCTGCTCACACATTTTTAGACGATGTATATTGTTAATCACAAAACTAAATTACATACAATTCTTGTGTTTGAAATGCTCTATTTGATAGCCCTTATTCTGAACTATCTAGCGATACCGTCATTTCGAAGATAATGTCAGAAGAGGTATTCTATCCCATCCCTCCTGAACAGCTTTCCAGAGGTTGTGGGACGACGTTTCGGATAATGTAGTCCGAAAGCACAAAAATCCATAGGTGATAAATCGGGAGATTTAGTGAAGGGATACCAGTTTTTTGTTCCATTTCTTTTAGGAAATTTACAGTGGATTTTGGTGTGTAACTGCTAGCTTTGTTTGAGTTCCACAGATAGATAGCACTTCGGGTAAAGCGATGGTATTTCATTCAGAAAAATTGGCGATAAAATATGTTCCTGACAGTATTTAGAGTTAATCTTGGCATTCTTTTCAACTCTATTTTTTAACTTGTCATTATATGAAAAAACAGCAACAATCATGAATCTCTTAGAAAAACTTTCTTTCGATTCTTTGAACCATGTACTTAAATTTTTTCTCCTCTTTTATGATAATAAATGGCTCTTTTTTTGTTGAAATCGTTTAAATGCACCTATGATTCATTTATTGGGACAATTTTTTCCATTTTTCTTTGGATAAATGTTTCTTAATCAGAATTCTGCAGCTTGTCCTGCGTTCAGTGATATGCTTTAGATAAAGACGAAGCACATTGCGTTTTTTTTTTTCGCTTTCTTAAGATTTAAATCAACCTTTATCATTTTGTTTACAGTGGACACCGAGAGTTTTAATGATTTTGCAACTGTCCTTTGACTAGGGGGATTTTCTTTTAACATTAAACAACGTACCTTTGCAATAGTAGAAGATTTTCGTTTTTTCCTTGTATACTTGTTTGGAAGTTTTGTCCCACTTGAGGTTCCAATTCGACGTTTTTTTTTTCCTTTCTTTTTGACGAAATTACCTATCGACGCTTTAGATATCGCAAAACCATGACTCTCACATCGTTTTTGGAAAATGAAATATGAATACTTTTCTTCGGAAAGAGCATAAATATAGCCTTCGAACCCCTGCTTCTTTAAAAACACCATTTTGAATAAAAACAAACCTCTCAAGCCGCAGACGATAATTTTGACATTTAAAAAATTAGTACAATGGCAGTTATTTATTTTGCAACAAACGATTTTTAATGCCGCTAACCAAAATCGTCTAAAAAAGTACGAACAGACTATATAAAAAGGCCTAGCAATATCTTAAAATGACTCAATTTATTTTATTTATTTTTATTTCATTGCTATTTATATACATATTCTATCGCATTGATACGTTTTAAATCAATTTTGATCTATAATCGAACATATTAAGGGCTTTGTATAATACTTTTCAACCTCCACTGTTTCGGTCCATATAACGCACAAATATTAAAACTGTTTAATGTCTTTCGAAATTACATACAGTGGACTCCGCTTAATGTGATCTGTTGGGGACATGGTGATTTTGATACCAATAACCGATTAATAACAATAAAAGATATGCATAATTAGATAAATTTACCTCCCTTTAATTCACAACAAATTGAAAAAAACACCTTATATTTATGTACTTATATTACTCTTTAAAACATAAGAATTATATACATAATTAAAAAAAATAATCTATTGTTGACTGTCTACAATTTTTTCTCATTGATAAATTGTTCGTAATCATAATCCACTTGTCATAACGATTTAAAATTTTGATCTTTTGTTTTAATGATAAATCATTTCGCTTTCTGGCTTCCCTATCGACAAGCTGCATAAAATGCGCATACGCTCCTCCTCAGCTTCGATAAGAATGTGTTGCCGAATTGTTTATCTGACAACCATTGACCACCAGCAGGGTGACTATTTCTGAAACATTCCAGGAACGTATCATTTCCCACTCTTTTCTTCATTCCCCATTTCCCTAGGTGTAAGAGGAGAATTCTCGGAAATTCAAACAACAGCGAAGGGAAAGAAAAGAATGGGTTCCTTCTGAATATATCGTGAATATTCCTTTGCCTTTTAAAATGAGGTTCGAAAACTGATAGCATTAACCGATGTAACGATAATTTTAAGGTACAATTAAATATCGAGACCAATTGATTTCGATAGCAATAAGCAATTGATAACATTAAGCGGACTCCACTGTACCTTTGTCGCGACAAGATGACAAATACACAATTTAGCCCAAGACACGTGACTAACCCTTAAGGTTTTCTTACGTCCTATATTCAGTTTAACAAGTTGTCAAACTTCATTGCTTTAACGTACTTCAGTTTTAATATGTTAAAACCTGGCACTTAAAAAACGGTGATTGAACTAAACATTTATATAATATATTCAAATAATTATATTAGGAATTCTAAGAAGTACGCATGCAAAATGATTATGCCTTTCATTCCCATGGAAGGATCCCATTCTAACCATGGAAAATGGTACTGTCAGAATGACCATAAGAAAATTGTGATAAAAATCGTACTCGAATGCAAACATGTTTCACATTTAATATCTAAATCTTTAGTAAGGGTTAAAACTTATACTTTTACTTATTTTAAGGTACTTAAAACCTATTTTAATTCTTGGGTATAGAGGCGTAAGCAGATAAACATTTGAAACGTGATACATGATACTTCTCTGCAAATAATAAGAAAATTTAGAAATAATACTATTGTTTTGCAAATTAACATTGAAATTTGTTCTATTTATTTCTGCATTTTTAATTATTTTAACAAATTTCTCAAAAAATTTATCTTCAAAATAAAGCATAAACTTCTTTAAGGTTGTTATAAGTTTTAAAATTTAAAATAAAATTCAAGCATCGAAATAATTTTAATTCAGAATAAGCGGCGATTTTAGAGCAATTTACTTATATTTACCCTAAAACTAGAAGCGTTTATTTTTGTCTTTATCTATACTTTTTAAAGCTTTAGTGCCATCCGAATAAGCCGACATTCAATTCCATGCCTATAACAACTTTCAAATTTCCTTCTCATTCGTCGTAACAAATTCTTTTCTCGTCGGTTTAATGATTAATGGAGGTGTAACAAGCTCCTTTTTAATAAATATCTTCTTAAAATAAAGCAAAGGAAATAATCAGTTTCTTGGGAAATATTTATTTAAGAAAACCAGTTTGATTTCGTGTTTTTTTTACGAAAGCAAATTCTAAAAAATTGAACGCAGTTTGTTTATTTAAAGAAGGTGTCATTTATTCTCTAACGAGATAAAACATTTATTACTGGAAGCAAACAGCATGAGAATCATAATGAAGAACTCAAAGAATACCTTTAGCAAGATTAAAAGAATCGCCAACCTCTTGACACCATAGTGGTATTACTAAATCAGTTTTTATAGAATTTACCATGGCATATATGACAATCATTTGTCGCTACAGTCAATATCCCTTTTTCATAGATCATCCAACCTCTAATGCATTACAATTAGAGCTGGATGATATTTAATATGATATATTCCAAAATTAATATTGATATCAGTGATATATCGCGATAATACTTTAAAGTACAAGTGTACAGATATTACTATATATTATTTACTTATTTTTAAGAATTAAAATTTTTAGGATTACAATTTGATCTTAAAAATTTGACCTTCTGGAAGATAAAAACAACTTTTCAGGAATAATTAATTTTAACAATTACAAGAAAAAAAATGTTTTGTTCAAATGTAATTTATTCAGGTACTGAACAGAATTGTTTATTCAAATTAGTACTGCTCATTTCCGTTGCTTATTTATACCAAATAATATTTCACATAACTCGAAACTAAATTTTCGAACTCCTTTCATTGCTCAAATTCATGCAATAACTTGAAAAAATATTTTATGCGGAATATTTAGGATGGCTTTCGCGAGAGGAAAAAACAGTATCGACGGTGGGGGATATATCGGCAGAGAATTATCGGGATACTTAGTATATCAATATTGACACTAAATTGATAAACTATCCAGTCCTCATTACGATATTCATTTTTAATATATTCTCCTTACTTAAAATTCAAAAATAAGTCTTTTGGAGTATTTAGAAATTCTTTATCCACGGATATTGATATATTTTGAAAAAGCATATCCCGAATTATTATAGAATTTTTCTGTTGTAAACATATGTAATATATATAGCCAAAATGGTGTTAGGACTGCACAGGTATGATATCGTATTTTTTTTAATTCCATTTTCATCGTTTACAAGCCAAAAATTTATCTCGTAAATCATTTTTATGTATTGTGTAACGCTTTCGGAAGATTATTTTCCACCAACATGATCTTACAAAATAAACGCGCTGTAATATACTGTTCCGATGGGAAGACGGAGACTTGCGCTGTCCTCAATTGAATATACTTACCACTTCTGTTTTAAAAGTTGGAAAACGTTGTGTGAGAAATAAAGCCAAGCGCACTGCTTTACTGACAAAGCAAACAAACGAGACATTTTATAGGAAAGGGACGGCAATTTCAAATTTTCTAAAATTATAAGAATGAGTTTCTGCCGTAATACCTAGTATCCAATTTCTAGAAGCAGTGATATCAAAAATGGACCCTTTAAACTTCTTTTGTTTGAAACTTTTTCTTTAATATTACGCTTGAGTTTTTCTATCGGGATTTTGTCAAAGGGCATCTATATTTAAATGGATTGAAATTTATAGATATTTAGTACTATACAAATCTGTATATATTTTTACGTTTCTAAAAAAATCTTAATTGAGCTGTAAGTACAACACTAATAACACAAAATTCATTCTTAAAACTTACCAATAAAAAATGTCTTTTTTTCTTCAGAAGCAGAATAGTTCTGAAATGACCCATTTTCATTTTAGATCTTATATGTTACTTTAGGTTTAAAACTAACAATGTCAGTGGAGGGGGGGATGAAAATGTCTCCATATTTCTATTTCAGTGAATTGGGAAATATAAGAATTAGATCCAAAAAAGAATTTTGTCATCTTAGAAATATTTATATGTTGTGTGAAATGCTTATTTCTAACAATCATTCATTATAAAAATTAATCAGGGAAATGAGCCCCTATTATTTAATCAAAAGGAAACTTCCCATTTATCAAGGATTAAAACGGTCTGTATAGAATACTTCAAGAACATACACATTTTTCACCCATAGCAAGTGCATTTTGTTAACCTAACACTTAAGATGGATCAGCACTTTTGGGGAGAATAGAGTAAACCTTCATCATTGAAGCTCGAACGAAAATACACAGGCAGCCATTTTATTGCCATTTTCCTGGGGTAGAAAAGTTAAAAAATTGGACAGAAAGCATTTATGCCAGCATTAGTTCGGAGAGATGAGTAAAAAGAATTCAAGTCGGTGAACACTCGTTTATGGTTGTATTAAAAAGGGGGGAAAAGGAGAGTTGATATCTATTTTAAGGATAAAAATTTTCATATATATATTTTATGGAAAAAAAAAACTTGAAATCTCCATTTTTGACAAACTTTGTCGATTTCAACAGGATAAGACATTATCATTCGTGTCATAATTTAGTCAATAATCTAATAGCTTCATTACTTATTTAATTAAATAGTGTCTTCTTTCCCCTCAAAATATCTTGGCGCGCAATCACCACTGATATATTTTATATCATTCCCTTGCTTAACTATATAATTTGTTCTCATTTGAAATTTAATTATTGATTAATTATTATGCAATAAAACAATTGACAGTGTCTAATATTCACTTTTACGGTATATTCATATCTTGATCGGATTTAAACTAGTTTCAATTTTAGAGCTGATCCAACGTTTTGGAATTCAATTAACTGTACAAAATAATTAATCCTGTGTTCTGTTTTCAGAAATATTAAGATGTCTGAAAATTATCCTATTGATTTTATGAAACGATACATTATGCTGTTTTTAAAATTTCTTTATGTCAATCTGATTCCTAAAAAAAACTAATTCAAATTGTTCAATTATTTTTTATAAATTTCTTTTATTTATACTCCAGAATTAAATAATTAAATCCCATGGTTACGACGACAGTTGTCTACATTGACGACAAAAAAACACACATGAAAATTTCACCACAACCTCGAACTTGTCCCACATTTTTCAACGAAAATTTTTACTTAATT
>CM063502.1:2701209-2876209 GCA_032207245.1 Pardosa pseudoannulata | reverse complement strand
TTACTAAGCACCATTTTTACTTTGATCTCTCCCTAGTGTAGTCTTATTATTTTACGTTGAGTGATTTAGACTGAGTTTAATTGAATTGATTCCAATTAAAATTGCTTTGAAATAAAGTAATGGAATGCGTGTTTAAGTTTGGAGGGAACAAATAAAAGCTTATCATTCACCTGGATCAAAATCTTAATTAGAATTGCAATTTATATTCAATAGGATTTTGTTCATACAAAAGAACAAAAGGGGGGAAAACAAATATTCGAAAAAATTTATTTTGATAGAAAAAGTATTGAAAAGAAAACTAGAAAAAAAATTTTGATAAACCTTACATCTATATCAAAATTTTGTTTGTGTCTAGTGTTATTTACATCCGACTAAAGTGAAATCGGATTGATATTTCTGAGATCAGGTTCAAGCCATAATCAGATAATTTTTTAAACCCTGATTGCTAGACTCAAACAGTAAATAAAACAATTATGTCGTATGCTAATGTATGTTTGTGGAATAGAACTATTTATATAAACTGACTAAAGTTTAAACTGGGAGCTGTATTTTCTAAAAATAATTTTTATGAAGCAATTATGTTATAAAATATTAAAATTTAGGGATGTGGTTTGTTAGGTTTCCATACACTTTCTCGCACGGGTATGCTAATATTTAATTTTCTTTAAACCTTTTTTAATGTCCGATATATCTTATTTTACGTATATTATCATAGTTTAAAAAATGCTCATTTTAATCTTTACTTCTGTAAATATTTTCCTATTTATTTTTTATACTTTAGTAAAGTTAGTTCATAGCAATATTTAAATCAGATTTCTTTAAATACTATAAATTTTTTAGATGTAAATTTAATTCGTTTCTTTACCCTAAAAATTAAGTAATGTTATTCTAAGGACAACTTGTAATATTAGATGTTTTTAATATTTTGTAACACTCGAATTTAAAATATTCGACTAGGGACTCCATTTTCGTAATTTGCGTCCAAACGGCCATAAAAGTTCGCATTACTAGGTGCAGGCGAACGGTCGAGCACAGAAAATAAAGATAATACTATTATTAAGAATCGAGATAAGTATTAAGTTGTCTAGCATCTGCAGTTCCTTAGCATCGATCAATAACACATTTTGATAAAACTTTTAATTCACAAATTTGTTACAATTAAGATAACATTCACAAAACTAAGCTAATTAATTCCTCTATTTTTAAAGAGCAGATTACAAAAAAAAACTCATTTTCGTGTGCGAGTTGTACAATTATTAAAATTTTAAAATAAACTGCAGAAAAATTCTAATAAATAGAATAAAATGGTCATAGCTCATATTCTAGCCAAGTCTAATATGTAGGGGAATTGTACTTTGGGGAATACATATACCTTGGTCCTACGATATTTTTACAATGTTTCTTTGATTTTAAGAATTAAGTTCTATTTATAGGATGCCTGTAACGTGGGAGTGCATAATACGTAAGGAAAATATCAGTGTGTATAAGTGTTGTATCAATTATAGCATTGATACTACACTTTAAGAAACTGCATCCCAAGGTATTTTGATTTTTCAGTTTTATTTTTTTTTCTTCTCAAGTAACCTCGGAGGGGTTTGAAATCAGCAAATCAGATACTGTTTACAAATTCACTCATTCAGCGTTCGTGAAACACTAACTTCACCTCCAGATAAGTGTCAATAACAAATGTTTGAACACTCCATCCAGTGTGCCTCGGACAGGTTTTGTAGTTTGTTTTACTACAACTTACGTCCAAGTTACAAATAGTCTCCATACTAAACATTTTAAAAGATTTTTCAGTTATATCTGCAAGCATTTTGAATATTTAAATTAAAGATCATTATTTTAATTGTAGGTGTGTGTGGTGTGAAATTTTAGGAAAATAAAACTATTTTTTCATATACCCCAAAAAAAACATTTTTAACTCTCGAGTATACACAAGTTTCTCTGTCCGGGGAATAAATAACAAAATATCGGGCTTCCCGATTCTTTTGCAAGGCACATATTTATAGGTATATATCAGTTTATCGGTTATATCAGGTCAATTATATAATTCGAAAGTTATATATATATATATATATATATATATATATATATATATATATATATATATATATATATATATATATATATATAATGTCGTTATTTTCAATTTCGGGTGCCCGGTATATAAACCGCTGTTCCTGCTTGACATGGAGCTAAGCTTCTTACTTCCGATAGATTCGGAAATTATATCACGTGAGAATTTACGGAGATATTGAACATTTGACTCAAAAACAAATATGTTTGCAAAATTCATAATTTTTTAAGCTTTCAGTAGAACTGCTTATTTCATACACACGTTCGGGAAGAAAATTAGTGTCGTTCAGATAAAAATTACCGAAGTTTAAAATTCACTAAATTTGAGTCTAAAGCTAAAAAAATTAAAAAATGGAAGTATATTTTTAATTACATAATTCGAAATCAGATATTCTGGACTTTACAAAAATTTGAAGACTAACCAAATAGAAGAATTCCAATTTAAAAATCTGCTTGTTTCAAAATAATCATTAGGAAAAACAGCCGTAAAAATGAATAAAAATCGTTATTTTTTTTCTCTAAAATATATTGGAGGGGCTAAATGATTGAGTCTATCCCTTTGTAGAACGAACATATGGCAATGTCTGAAACTCGCAGTAGAGCTCTCAAGGTTTTAATAAGACAGGGACTTTTCTTTCAATTTCATACCAAATTGTAGAAGAACCCATAAATCCTCTTCTATATATAAAACTTATTCTTTGATAAACACCATGCCTCGGAGCGTCAAGCTGTTGGAATACAATTTTTTGTTTAGATTGAAATAAAATTAGTTTCTTGTAGCTAAATCTCAGTTTTAAGTGTTCTATCTTACTGTTAGACTAGAGCCAAGTACCTATGCATTTAGGAGTTAAAAATTACAAAAATCCATAGGTCAATGATAGATTATAGCATTGTACCAGGTTCGAATTGGATGAACAATTATTAAATGCTCGGAAATATTTCTAGATAAAATTAAACTCGTTAAAAACCTATAATACCAAAATAATGCATCACCATTTTTTTCTTTGTGAAATAGAAAAATGCAATAAAACCGTCAAATAAAGATTCAAGGCACTACAGCTTCCCATATATTTTTAATCGTATTTTTCCATCAATGTATCTTAAAAAAAACAGCTTTTTCAACAAAAAAAAAGATTATATAAACAAAAAAATATTTTTTTGTTTTGTTTTTCATATTGGAATACATCCTTACTCTCTATATTACTGACAATTTCCCATTAAAGAACGTTGCTTTATTACTTTCTGTTCCCATAAAACATATGAGCGAAGATATTGTACATGCTTTCTGTACCTGTGTCCTGAAGTAATAGATTATCTGTCATTTAGGAATTCCTCAATCTTTAGCTAATGGAACTTTATTATAAAACTAAATTCGCAAGACGTCTCTGAGGAAATCATGCTAAAAGAGAAACATTTTCCTATAAGTGTTGAAATCGGATTAGTTTCTCATGTCATAGGAAATTAATGTAAAATGAAAAGAATATTCAGAGCAAAAGGAACTGCTTTGTTAAAATGGGGAAACTTGCAGGATTATTTTTAAAATCCTTATTAATCCGAATTAATTCAAAATTATTTTAAGCGTTCAACAATTTGGAATGTTTATTTGCACTTAAGTAAATAAGATAGGGATTCAACTGCTTCGGTAGAGGATTAATACTAAAATATGAATTGGAATTCAATTAAGTAATGCAAAATTCAGATGCTACGAAGTTTGTCGCATTTTAAAGGCATCACTTCCAATTGCAGTAGTGTGTGTTTATTGTATTTCTGTTTTATTTATTGCTTACATCCTCGTTTAGGCAACTTAGAGTTCAAACATTTCTGGAAATCAAAGTAGGCAAACTTTTGACACATTTAATTCTAAAATACATGTCAAAAATCTATTATTCGTAAATATCCAAAGCATTTTAAAAGTATCTTATGTTATGTCTAATTAAACACATAAGTTATGATATTTCCTTATTATAAATTTAATCATTTTATATATTGACTATAAGTATTACTGTAATAATCACTCGCCACGATCTTAGCTGTTCACTTTCTGAAGCTTTAAATTTTATGCAAATTCTTATCAAGGATTATAAACGATATCAACAGGCTATACTTCAACGTCCATTTCATTATCATTTATCAGTTTTCCAAAACGTTTAAGAAAACCTAAATTGGGACTTTAACAAAATCTGCCGAAGACTATAACGAATTTGTGTTCTTGTTCAAAATTACACGAATATTAAGCCAGTGTCATTCGTTAAGAATGTTAAAAGTTGCTTTACCTTTTTAGTTGTGTTGAAGTCTCAGAAGAAAGTTAACTGAAATTGGTCTTCTACTCACATTTTTTCAATAAATCTTCTGAAAATATGAAGGTGATAATGACAGTTTTAGTATGAGTCTCATATTTAAAATAAATTTGATTTTATTTGGTAACAACCCTGTTCTATGCTTGTCACCAACGTTTGTTTTCAATATGAAAAATAAAGTTTTGAACTGTCGTTCAGTTCAAATTAATTCCCGACACTTATAAATACCCAAAAATATTCATAAAGTTCTTTTATTTAAATTTTCCATTTGTAACTAAAACTTTGACAAAAATATTAAATATCACTTTATGAGTTAGAAGCTATACAATGACAATTTGTTTTTAGAAAAGAGCTATTTTTTTCAGCCCTTTCTACGAATATAAAAATATTTATAGTAGTACTTGTGGTAAATGATTAACTATATTATGTGATACCGTTTATCAAACACTTTGATAAATTGTTTCTTTCACCCTCTAACAGCTAAACTATTTCAATAGAAAAAGTTATTTATAACTATTCAAATCAAGCAAATATCTTGACGGAGCATTTAATCCGTAGAGACAAAAAAAATACAACTATACTGGACATTAAGTTAGCGTTTTATAAAATGAACGATTCAGGAATACTCATGTCACCCTTAAACCTGAATATAAAAGTTTCAAAACAGTTTTATTTCTGTTTCTCATATTAAACTGCTTAAACCTAATAGTTTTGTTTCTAAAAGTAATATTTTTCTAGTGTTTCGGTCAACATGTTGGATTTTCAACAGGAAAGTGGGTCACACTGCAAAATATCAAAGCCATTCAACTCAACTTTAATACAATTTTTTGAATAGCGTGACAATTTCCATATAAGTAGGCAAGTTTAAAAAAACTATGTTGAACTCTAGAGAATTTAGTGTTTGGATTATTACTTAAAGAAATAGTTTCTATTTTTTCTTTCTGATTCAATTGTACATCTCGTTTTAGAAGCATAAGAAAAACCAGTGTATAAAATACCCAAGTAATACAAAGACAGTTTTGCTTTCTGTCATTAGTGTATTTTAAAAGTTCGTCTTTTTTAAGAATAATGCACTAAAATTACTGTATTTCTTGATCATTTTTTTATTCTAATTACATTATAAGTAATTCTTAAAGTGGAATAGATTTAAAGACAAATTTAAAGCTGTGATATGAAATACGACTACACATCAACTTTGTTTAGAATTATAGTTGATATCGGATTCAATTTAAAGCCTCTAACAAAAAACAGGAAGTGGAAATCATTTAGTTATGCATAAAATAGATATGTCGAAATAAAAATCCGAGGGAACTTATATAAATCATTTAGTAATAATAGTAATTTGACAGCAATGCGAGTGGCACTTAAATCTTGAAAAATAAAATTCAAGTCCTGTTAGTAAAAAATTTTCTTCCAAGAAACAACCAAATCCATTTCATTCGTAATCAATTACTAAATGTTCGTTAACCATAATAGAAATATTAATATCCCTTAAATTGGCTGGAAAATTCCTAAAAGTGAGTATATGCTATGAAATAATTTGCTATTAAGTTAATATAGTGATAAATAAATAACTTTACAATAACTATAAAAGCTGTCTTTATCAAATAACGGGAAAAATGGACAATTAGTTAAAAACATTGCAGAACAAAGTGAACTTATGAATTCGAAAGGTAATTAAATCACGCTGTAAGAAAAAACAACAAAGTCATTCTTCTATATTCTCTTCAACAACTTATAATATATTTTTCATGAAATTCTTGCGTATGGTGTTTTTTCCCCAACCAATATCTTAATGTAACTTTTATATAAAAGTAGAAATTGTTAGTTATCATATAGTGTCAAAAGATTATATAGCAGGACTTTTTTGATAAAATTGAACGCGTTTAAAATATAATGGCCTTAACAAAAGTAATTTTTTAGCTACAGAGCCTTCTGACAATTTGTTTAAATCAGTTTTCTTTTAAATTACCTCCAAAACTCCCAAATAATTTTCAAATCTGTGTAAAAAGAATACATCCCAAAAATACCTATTGTTGCTGCTCTCATGATATCGACAATTTTTCTTTAATTAAGGGAAACCAATATTTTAAGATCTTAACCATCGTAAAATCATATATTATAATTTGTAAAACAACCCTAAGTGCGAGATAATTTTAATAATTTTTATGGCCACTGTTTGATTTATATTCATATTACATAGGTTTTACAAGAAAACTGTGGAAATATCAGGATATTAAATTTTATGTAAAATACAGATTATCCTATAAAAAGGCACAAATATTTAAAAAAAAGTTTTAAGTAAAGCGAGCGTCAGAACTGCAAGACTCATTTTTATAGCACAAGTTGTGTACATGACATATTTACATAATTTCATACTCCACCTCTTTTATATTTGTACCTCTAAACAAAATTTCGGAAATAATGTGTATATAGACATACATTTATACATATATTACAGTCCAAACATTATAAAATCATTTTAAGATCGTTGATTGAGCGATTAATTTTATATCACTATAGTAATATTTCAGTAGTAAAGTCGTCTTGCTATCGATAGTATTTCCAAATGCTAAACTGTTTTCTACCTTTATACTCTATTGATAGCTTTCATTTTGGTGAACAGTCTAATCTGTCCAATCAAACACTTTTATTCTAGCAGCTTAAATTAAACAAAGATAAACATAGATAATATTCCATAAGAAATTTTAAGCTTGTTCCCTACCTATATATCACGAGAAAATAGCATTCGAATCGAACAAAATCCCCTCGGCGCCTGAAAATTGAAAACAATTCTATTTTGCTGGAATGGTTTATCATCAATTATATCATTCATGACAAATATTTAATACACAATGAGCAACGACAAAATCAAAATAAATAGATAGTAAATTGAAAGCACGTAGATACTAATCATAGATTAAAATAAGAGCTTAATGTTAAGTTAAATTAGAAGTACTGCTTTGAAAGTCTTTATCTAACGCTACAATTCTAAGGACATAAGACAACAATTATTTACTGTGTTTTTGGACTTAGATTTCACTAATAATCTCAGCAAATCCCTTTCACAAATCATTATAAAATATGGAAATACCACAGTCTTTTAAACTGAATTTCGGAAAATTAACACCACTTACCTTTATAGGTGGGAGAGAAATATCACACTGTACATCTACATAGTTCTAACTCAAGTTTAGAAGCTGGTGCTCATCTCAGTATATTTTTGGATTGTGAAAAAGATTAATCTTTAATAGAAATAAAGTAGGAGAGTTTTAATGCGTTTGAATATAGTCAGGACTATTTCGACCGTATCTAGCACTATTCCGATTACAAGACCATTTTGTCGTTTTACTACTTTATGCCGTAGAACAGTTCAGTATCGATCCTCATATTCTTAAAACTCATTACAAAAATTAAGCGGGCTGAGGCTTTCAGTACACTTTGCAACCTTTGGGTTTAGATGTTGGTACAAAATTAGAAGAATCCAAGACTATTTCAACTAGAAAATCAAATTGAAATGTATGCAGAGTTTCAATGGCCTTTAAACAGCTTCACGATTAACCTACGTTCTGATAAAAGATACGTTCTGAAAGAATGTTACTCCTCGATCTCCCGTTCAATCCATTATCAAATCAAATTGTTTTCTTCTGCACTTACAGTACCATAATTATCATTCTTTGTACTGTTACAATACTACGAAACGTAAAAATTACAATTTTAAGGCTTACAGATGTCAAAATAAAAGTTTTAAATTCCGTTTTCTTTTGCTTCTGTTGTTCTGTAATTATTTATTGAAAGTTTTACTTTCATGCTATGATGCACTATTTTTTATCTTATTCTTTGAATTGTGTAACTACAAATTTTTGACTCATTTCGGGTATTAGCTACAGCTACTGAGTGCTTTGAATAGGTCCAAATTCTGGTCTAAAAGACAAGCCGCAACTTCAGCAAGTAGCGCTTCATCTAGGCCCTTACTCTGGACGTTGCGGTTCGGTTCGATCCTTCGTTGGGAAGTGATTTTGCGAACAAACTATCAAGCTGACGTCAAAGTGAAGTCATAAAGAACGTTTGAACTGAACAGCAACGTCCAGAGTAAACTTTCTTTAACAGAAATCAGTCAGTAATCCTACTGTAGTTCCTACAACAAAACAAAATTTTTAACTCTGACATCTCTTATTTTATGGACTAAACGCAGTTATAATCAATATATATAAAAATGAATCTGTGTCTGTCTGTCTATATGTATTCAATAGACTCAAAAACCATGCATCCAATCGCTGTGAAAATTTGGGAAATGTTTAGGTATATCCCTACGAAGGTTTTTGTAAATTTTTAACGTTCGAAATCCATTCCTTCCCCCTTTTTTCATTTCATGTCATTATTCCAAGCATTATTTTCCCTGGTTAAAAGCAAACGATTAAATTTTTAATTTATCGCATCACAACTAAGTGAAAGAAGCAATATTTCTAGCAATGTGACGTCATCCCAAGTAATTGTTTTAGACTCAGTTTTCCTCGGTTAAAAGCAGAAGATTAAAATTTTTAATTTATTACATAATACATAGGTGAAAAAGATATTTTTCTATCATTATGACGTCATTCCTTTAAATATTTCATTTATTCATTTCTTATTTTATATTATTTAAACATCGTCTGCGTAGTATCAATTCGATTTGACCTGGAAATTGAGATATAAAGTGATTCACTTTCATTTCTATGTGACTCAAATTATAGCATTTTTATATGAGAACTAATTTTGAATTTAATTCTTGGTTAATTTTTAAGTTGCAATGAAATGTTTATCAACAATATTCTAACAACAAAAAGTACAAATTTCAGTGACTCTCACGGGCAAATAAAAACCTATCATTTTATATAGTTATCTTCATATTCATACGGTTGTCAATATGAATGTGGGTTTCTGTTTCATACTAAACTATGTGGTTTGTCATAAATTGCCTTAATTTTACAAAACATTTATTACTACGAACAAAATTAGCACTGTTGCTGTCAAAACCTCTGCCCCCTATTCTATCACGTAATTTGGCAAAGTATATTAACGTTGCTAATCAACGTACAGTATTAATACAATTTAGGGTTAAATTTATATTTTACCATACAGTTTTGAGCAAATTTAATATAAGACACAAATTCGATGCCTATTTAATCGTTAGCATGTAAACATATATTTTATTATTTTTATTTATAGATATTAAGAACAGTTTTCATTTTTATGTTTTTTTATACAAATCTACCCGATAAGTTATAGAGTAACCAACTTTGAACAAAAATCCTTGATACCGCCGAAGGAACATATTCCATATTAATGCGTCTTGAATTCCGAGATTAAAATCTGACTGTGACTATCTATGTATGTATGTTTGTATGTGCGTCTATCTCCTTGCGAACCGCTGGACGCATACGAGCGCCAAAGGTACCAAAAGACGCGGAACGATCCAGGGATGTCATTTCGCCCCTTCGCGTTCCGATATTGCAATTAGTTCGAAAGATATTAACGAAAAACCGAACAAAATGCCAGTTTAATTTTTCGATACGAGCTTTCCATTGTTGAGTTGGCGTCTAAATATGGTACTGTTATTCATTGTTGGCATTATTGGTTTGGTTTGGTTTGGAGCGCTACGGTCTACTGTTTTGCACACGAGGGCTAATGAGACCGGGACCTACTGCTTAAAGCCGATTCCGAACGGCTACGGACATCCATGCCATAGTGGGATTCGAACCCATGAACTCCGGTACCGACGGTCAGCGCTCTAACCAATCGGCCAGCGTTCGGCTGTTGGCATTATTATCTCCAGATATTTGGTATTCGGGAAACACAAAAACGTATCTACGCTATTTAAATTCAAGCGTAAGTATATAAATATATGATGGCATTTATATATATAAGACTATTTTCTTATCTGCTAAAAGCTAAACTCACTTTTTTTTCAATTTTATTTTCTTGGCGAGATTTTTATTTTCAGTAATTAAAAACTTGCCATGTTCTATCAAATTTGTTTTTATTTCGCAGTTGCCATTTTTTAAATAAAAACTAACATATGGTTATAGGTTTTATTATCTAAAACTCATCTACACTAGAGAAAAAAAAATTGGCAAGTGATATACAGGGAACAAATAAGTTTTCATTTTAGAAATGGCAACTATAAAATATTGAGATATTGTAGCCACTTTTGATTAAAGTTTAAAATGTTATTTCAAATAATATAAATGTTCTCGGTGTTTTAGCCTTATACTTATTTCGTTTTATCAATATCAGTTTGGTATATTTCTTTCATTTTGAAATAAATTGCGCCATTTTTATTTATCCAATTTTAAGACTTCACTCTGTACGTCACCTATTCTTAAATAACCTTGGTAACTTTCGGTATATTTCTTTTAATTACGTGTTATAAAAATTGAAATCATTTAAGTTCATTCTTATGATAACACTTTCAAGTAATATAATTGTTCTCGGCTTTTGACCCTATGTGCTTAGTTCATTTTATCAATAGTTGGTATTTTTCTTTCATTGTCAATTCAACTGCGCCATTTTTATTTATCCAATTTTGAGACCACACTAGCATCTATTCATAATTAGGCTTGGCAGAATTATTTAAGGAAGTCATTTCGGTCAATCGCGTCCAGATATTCTAATTAGTTGGAAATATATTATTTTAAAACCAACAAAAACACCGTTTTAATTATGTAGTACTGTCATTTTAACTGTAGAGTTGGCGCGACAAACAATGACCATATTTTCATTGTTGTCGTCGTTTTTGCCAGATATTTGGTAATAGAATTGACATTAATGCAAAACAACTATCGCCTATCCTGCCAAACCGTTGTTTCTTTGGAAAATTTGAACTGCGGCACATTTTTGTATTTTTGTTAGTGATTTATTATATTCTTGAAGAATTTTTCAAGACCTTACTTACTATTCAAATTCGAGTGTAAATAAATGCATTTATAAACATAAATACATTTGAATGCATTACTTCGCCCAATCCGCTGACTGCTTAAACTCTTTCCACCATTAAAATACCGTAATTAGAATCAGTTAAAAGTATATTAATTAAAATATGTAATGAGTGGTGCCATTTATTGCCTATAGTTACAACTATTTGTGATACGCAATAACTTTTTCTCTTTGAAATATCCCAGTATCAAAATCATTTTATTTTTAATAGCTAAATTTTTTACTTCATCAAAATATGTAAATCTTTATTTCACTTTCTCAAAATTTTTAAGAAGTTAGTATTTTTTCTGTTATATGTTGGCGTGATTTTTATTTTCAATAAATACAAATTCGCCATGTTCTATCAAATTTGTTTTTATTTCCCAATTGCCATTTTTTAAAGAAAAAGTTATCGTCATAGGTTTTGTTGTTTAAAATTTAAATTTTATGTATGTAAAACATTAGTACTAAAAGACATCCAATCTCGGAAGTGAATTATCCCATTCAGAACAGTACATATATATTACTCTCCACAGTATTTTGAAATTTGACTCCTACATTTTAAAAAAAAATTGTGGAATTGGGAATTATTATGCAGCGGCTCACGGGCAACACAGTGCACTTACTCTACATTCAGCTATTAATAAACTGTTATAATCATCAACAATCTGAAACATACGACATATTAATTCAGTATTTCTATTAATAGGTCTTAATATCTTTAATAGTGGTTCTAAATTTTTCATCGAAATATTTGAAAATCGGGTGCGAAGCAGCTAGTATATGAATAAAGTATTCTAGATATGTGAATTAACTTATTTTGGATAGAAATTGAGAAATCACTTTCTTGGAAGGGTTGGGTTCCATGTTGCCCTAGTTATTAAGTTGACCTCGATGGCTTCTCAGTAAAATTAAACTTCAAAAACAATGTTGGAACGAAATACAATATATCCACACCAAAAACTTGCAATTCGAGATCGAGTTATGCGTGTCACTTACTGGTTGTTCAACATTATAATTTTCATCTTTATGTGTAACATTGAAATAACTATTGAATAAATCTGTTTCAAATTCAAATAAATTTTTTTTTATTTAAAAGGATAAATCAATAAAATGAATATATTCTAAAATTAATACGTTAATTAACAATTAAATTAGAGGTTTCTTGTTTAGATTTGTGAAATATTTGTCGATGTTGCATTTATAATGTAATTAATTCGTCATAAAAACCACACATTTTCACCTAGCATTAAACTTTATATGTTATTTTATGAATATGGAATCAATCAATTCTACTATTAAATATATTAAATAAATATATATATATATACATATATTAAATATATGTGCAAGTTAGACCCTCTCAAAGGTAAGAGAATGCACATTGGCTTATTTATTTATTATATCGTTTATTTATTATATCGTGAATAAGGTGGAGACAGAATTTTGAAAATAGAATCAGAGATTTTTATTTAGCAAGCCCTCCTGGAGGCTTCTGGGGTGAAAAACCTATAGATGAGAATTTATAGGTGTGTGAGCCAGCCAATCAGGTTTTTAGTGGTTAATCAGTGGTAGTTAACGAGAAGAAGCGTCACTTAATTATATAAGAACGGCTGAAATGAATTTTGGTGTTTTCGTACGCTAATGAAAGAAAGAAAAGATAGTCGCCATGTTTCTACTACTCGCATAGATAAAAATGTGAATGGTCTGTTCCAAAGAAATTGTACAAATTTCCCGGGAGTCTTTTTGGCTGCTTCAGCGCATAAATTACAAGTCCGAATAATGGTATTTTCTTTTTATTATTAACGCTATGACCATTGTAATTGTGAATTCTTAATTATGCAATTTCAATCAGAACTGAATTGCAGGAGTTTTTTCATTCTATTTTTGAGAGATGTGTTTTAACTCTTCCCATTGCAAGAGGCGATGTTTTCATACTTTCTGAATTGAATGATATTATCACGATTTAAACAATCTAGATATTGACTTCTTTTTATTCATTATATTTAACCACAAGTGCATATAATCATTTTTAAGGTTTTGCTTTTATGTGTTGAGTTGAATTTAAAGAATAAGTTTCAAGTGTTTTTTTAATATTTTGCTATTACATATTTTTTGACATCTCTGGTATCTTTAATTTTGAACATAATGATTTTGATGTTCATGTTTTATAAAACTTAATTGCACAAAATATTTGGTTTAAAGTATTCAAGTCATATTTTTTTACATATTTCATATTCGTCGTTTTTCATAATATTAATAGATGTTTGTGTTATATATTTTGATTATAATTAAAATTTAAATATTTGAATTATTTTTACTTTTACTCGTGACGACAATGTTTCACTAGGACTTAATGACCAAAGATAGTAAAGGAATGCACTAATTGTGGAAAAATAGAGTAACCTAAAATGAAAGAACTCTATATTAATGTTAAATGTTGAAATGAATAATTAAAGTGGAAATCCTGTTATATTAAGAAGGTATAATGTTTTGATATGTAATAATAGAATAACCATGTTTTGATGAAGTTATATTGATATAAGTATAGTGTGAGAATATAAATATCAAAGAACTAAATAACAATTTCATGAGCCAAATAACAATTAATGATAGCGAGAAGATCTTCAAACTTAAGACTACCCTATTGAATATCTTGATTTTAAATGTTCTGCAGTTCATATTTTTACGACCTTCGCTGATAAGTACTTGAACTTCTACAAAAGACTGGGATGGACTTTGCTTTCAATTCTACAAGCATAAAATAGCTCAACTTTGTCTTTTCGAAACCCAGTGCTGTGCATTTACTGTTAGTTCAATAGTTATAAACATTTTATATTCATATTCTTATTAATAGTATTTTTGCTAAATTTTGCATATTACATTTTATGTTTATTTTCATGTTTTATAATAACTTAAAATTCTTTAATATTTCAAATGCTATTTCTAATATTTACGTAATGTTTTACAATTAATTACTTTAGATTTTCATGTTCATATTAAATTTCTTTTTGTTTAAAGTAATCTGTTCTCATGTTATAGCTATATTTTTTATACTATTTTGATAATTTCATTGTATTTTCATATTTTTTCAAGTTTCCAGCTCACTATCTGGAATGTCTTGGACTCGAGGAGCCCGGCTTCAAGCCTTTTCAGATGGGGGGGGCATATTCTGTAATGTAAAAATTTAAATACTTTAATCTTAGAATTAAAATTACAAATTCCTATATTAAACAACCACCCAGTTCGCGATTTCTCTGTCCTTCTAGTAGCCTTTGTAATAGATAAAATGGCGACACGAACCTATTTTCGCTGAACTTTCTCACAACATTCGCACCTACAATTACTTCCTATTAAAGGTAAGAGTTGACCAAATAAAGCGGCTGCTAATTTTCCTTTCTCTCGAGTTCGGTTCCACGGCTGAGGCATCGCTATGTTTCATATATATCTTCAATAGAAAAACTATTCATTTTGTTAAAATATTAAATTTGAAAATTTTGTCCATTGGACTCATATTCCAATAAATTATTGGAAGTCTGAATCCGAACACATTTACACTGTAATGGAGCAGTTTGAGACTAAGTTCCTGTTACTGTAACACTTAAGGGGGTCGGATGTTTTCCTTTAGCTTCATGTTAACCTGAGATAAGTCATAAAAGAGTTACTTCTGAAAGGTATGTCTTTAAATAGGTTTTTGACCACGTGATAGAAAGGAAAAACTCCTCTGTTTGAAGAAGTCCAAAACTGTATACGTGAGACAGAAAAGATGCTCCAGTGAGGAATCCCAGTGTTCCCAAGTAATTCTTCAGTGATGGCTTGAAATGGCTCCTCATTATCAATGTCGGTTTGGTGACGTACTAATTTGCAAATACTCTCAAAAGGAAAATGTTTCATCGCCCCTTATATTCCAAGTTGTTTAAATTTCACACACACTTTAACATATATATTACTTACTCTCGAAAACCCATAATATCTTAGATTTAAGAGATATATTATTCGGGAGTTGCGAGGTTGTCCAAAATAGTGATCCCAAACTCTATCCTAACAGCTACGTGAAAGGACTAACGACGTCATCCCATACAATGAAAATCCTTTGAAAATATTCTAAAATAATATTAAAATGGTCTCAAAAACAGAGTAAATAACTGTTCCTATTGCAAAATAGTTTTCAATTGTCTGTTCTTCGTTTCAGATTCTTTACAGCGCACTTTTCGTAGCCGGTCTCTGTCATGCTCAAACAGTCGTTAACGCCCCTTGTAAGTATTCAAGATTATTTTTTAAAAAAACAGGACAAACATTTCGTTTGTGTTTGGTAGCTCTACTAATATTCATTTTTAAATACCAGTTAAAACACTGTAAAATCTACCATCTAAATGAACTCTCAATTTTGTTTCATTTTTTAAATAGATATGCATTTGTAGCCTCACATGAAACTCCTTGAATTTTACTTAATAGGACCATCCTGAAAAAAAATTTCTGCATACTTTAAAATATCATTTTAAGCCTACCAATTGAGAAAATTATTTTCTTTTCAGAAAATTGTGTTTTATGGAACAAAATATCCATAGATCAATAGGGTCTAAAATGAGATCATTTAAACGTCAAGTTCACAAACCTAATTCCATCCATTTATTGGATTTATTTTTTCAATGATCGTGTTCACATACTGATAGGCAAATATGTATTTATAAACACTAATACATACACAAACACGAATATAAACATAAATAAGTGCATACACAAATAAAATTTGTACAGATACAAACACAATTTAGTATCCAATTTATTTACTAATTGTATCCATTTAGTTTCTTGAGTTTGCGATTTCTTATGGGCATATGCATTTGGGCGTCCAATTCACTCAATTTTATCCATTAAGCTGATTCCTCTTTTCAGTGATGCGGCTAGACAGACATACAAACACATACGTGCATACACAAATATACAAAAACCCAATTTGGTGCTTTTAGCATTTTTAGTGATCGTGTTCACATGTACACACATTGTGTTAAATCCACATGCCTGATTGTGTTCCGAAACACGAACTAACCAATGGATTATGGAAATGCTTATAGAGCTCTGTTTTATTTTCTGTACAAAGTTCGTAAGTTAAAAGCCAAACATTGGAACGGAAATCAACCAATGACATTCTCTCTTTAACTTTGAAAATTGACGCCCGATCGATTTAGCCACTTCTTTAGTTTTTATCTTTAAACGATAAAGTGTTAAAAAAGAAAAGTCAAACTTTTAAAGAACATATTAATAAATGGCATCTCCCATTGCGTCATCACCATGTGCTTTTCAATGATGTCATTAGTCCTCGATTCTAGTTCATTACTACCTAATTTAGATCATCATGTACCTCAATAATTTACAAAACGTTTAAATGATCCTTTTATTTATTTTTATTTTAGTCAGTTATTTTTATTGAAACAGGACAAATAATGTTCATTTCGATTACATGACATGAATTTCGTAATAAAACTGTTTATTAACGCAATCTAAGGGTTTGATAAATCTGGTAATGTTAATTAAGCACACTGTTCAGTTATGA
Source organism: Pardosa pseudoannulata (assembly GCA_032207245.1). Taxonomy (NCBI): domain Eukaryota; kingdom Metazoa; phylum Arthropoda; class Arachnida; order Araneae; family Lycosidae; genus Pardosa; species Pardosa pseudoannulata. The sequence continues at coordinate 2,859,325 of CM063502.1, read as the reverse complement.
ATTCGCATTTTTCAAATGATGCACTGGTAAAAATCTCGATTTACAAACTTTCTTACAGTTAGATGATAAATGTGAGGATAAATAAATAATGGAAATGGAAAATTGATTTGGATAAATGTACAAATGAAGTAAAACTTAAACGTCGCCAGAATCGATCTACTTATTGAGACATAAAACAGAACTAAGCTTATTTTTGCTTCTCTGAACTGTTTAACACTTTATTTACATTGGTTTTGCTTTTCTATTTTTTAAACTGACAAAAAGGATTTATTCTATCTAAGAAGTTGTAATTTTAGTTACAATTCCACAACTCTTTAGTTACTCCTCCCTTTAGTTAGACATCTCCACGGTCCCTTCGAAAACATCGGTGATTGGTTGGTTTTGAAATTGTTATACGAAAGTGAATGCATGAACTTCGATACGTGCCCTGCTAGAATTTGTCTCGCATTCCACGTGACTAGATAATCAATGTTTCAGTGGCGGGTCCCTCATGCCAACAACCCAAAGGTTTGGTTTGGAGTGTTACGGTCTACTTTTTGAAACACGAGGGCTAAAGAGACCGGGACCTACAGTTTAAAGCCGATTCCGATCGTCCATGCTACAGGGGGATTCGAACCCATGGCAAGCCCCCTAACCATTCGTTCAGCAACAACCCAAAAGAAGCTTAGGTTAAACATGATATTCATTTAGACTTTATGAATTAACATTAAATTACAAACTCTTAAAAGATTTTGAACCTAGAGATAAGTCCATATTAGTTTTATATACTTTTTAGGACTTTATATCATGTATCATGCAATAATTGTAATTATTCCTCTCTTTTAGCTATGCTCGTATTTTGCTTGGTAATGGTAGTTTTATCTGCAACTTGTATACTTTGTTCCATCATATTAATCATCGGACTTTGGAAAGTAAGATTCTAATTTCTTATAAATAAAATTGAAAACAATGATTTTCCGTATTCTTGTAAATTTTTATATCAAGTATATCAAAATGCAATTAGAACTGTGTTCCCTACATATTTTATGATTTAGTTTTATATGAACAAGACATTTTTCTACTACAAACTTTCTATTGACTATTTAATTTCGTCCGCATTATTGTTCCGCCATAACAAGAACTTAAGATAAAATTGTTAACATTCTTGAATTGATAAACTGGATTTCCAAGTGTTGTATATTTTTAAGAGTGACTCAATTCAACAAAGTGAAAGCAACTTTCAATTGAGTTGAACAGCTCCAGTATATGAATGAATTGTTTGGTTTCAAAATAGGAGTTTATTGGACTCGTATCCTTGTTATTAATCTACTAGATAGGATCGTTGACCATACTTACAAAAGTACAAACAGGGAGAAGAAAATCTTGAAATTGTTCGGATTCCAATGTTAAAATACTTTGTTTTTGAGTTAGCTTTCGGATGCATTTCCATTAACTTATCAATTGACTAAAGAAAATGTTTCTTTCTTTAGAATAACAGATTTCTGCTACTCCCGTGGACTGTTGCTGTATCTATGACAACTTTAATTGATGTCATGGTTTCATTTTATTTGATTCGAGATGCTGTAAGTATTTATTTTTATCTTTACTGACATTCGTCTCGTTTACAGGAACACGGTTTAAAAAATAACTTTTATTTAAATTGAAATTTCGAAAAAATATTTATGATCCTAAACAAAAAATTGAAAGTGTTCACCTCTTGACTTTTTTGTGTACCCCTCATAAGGATAATATCGGTTAGCAATGATTATGCCTGTTTTTTAAATGGTATTTATGGAATTCGCCTTAATGAAGACATTTTTACAACATTTTTGCATATTATTTATAAGAAAGTCAAAAGAAACTTTTCTATTTTGGGATTTCGGCTTGGAGCATAGAATCCCATTAGTCTGCACCTCGTGGACTTTATATATATATATATATATATATATATATATATATATATATATATATATATATATATATATATATCAAATTAACCATTTTATCAAACGAACTTTATTTCCCCATTTTCGAATTCAAACCACGACAAAGTACAACATCCGCAAAACAGTTAAGCACAGTGGAACAAATTATAATTAATGCACGACTCTTTTTTATTGCGAATTATGGATGTTCATAGCCATTCGGAATTGGCTTTAACTAGGAGTCCTGATCTCATTAACAAAACAATAGATTGAAGTGCTCCCAAGCAACTAACTTTTAATAGGAAATATTTACCATCTCGATCTGGTTGTTTGATGCTCCCGTATAAATAACACGTGCTGATGATGTCCTTTTTGAAACTTTTATGTGTTAAAGCATGCACACTGCTAATGGACAAAATGGGCCCTACTTTTCAGAACTGACAAATTCCCTGAAAGCATCCAAAATTACTTTTTCAGGTAAGAATACTGACGAAACTGCTTCCTGTGAAAGATTGATAATCATACTTAACTACAATATGAGCGTAAGAACCCCATTCGAAGTCTTTTTACGATCGAGGTTGTATTTTTAAGTTTCATGATTCATATATATACTTACGATGTAATTCCACAAATGTTTTCTTTGAACTCAGGAATGTTTAAAATGTTGGCATTCGTCCCAACCTTTCAGTCGGTTTTTTCAACGTTTAGAGTATTGTTTATGTAAACGAGAATGTTTCTATTTATTTATGAAATGACAAGCATTTGGTAGCTATGTCTAATGTTTAAAACCATCATAGTTAAGAGAAGTTAGAGCATCAATATGCTTATAGACAAAAAGGCGATTCCTTTACACCAAAAGAGCAATCAGGTAAACATGACCTGTCAGAATGGAAATCCTTGTAGGAGAGTGAATCTACATATTCTGGAACATTCGGTTTAAAAATCATGTGCAAGTCTTCTAATTTTCAATAAATCAAGTCAAAATCTCAAATCAAATTTCGATTAAAAAAGTTTTAAATTATAAAATACTTATCGAATATAGTATGCAATAACTAAACTCCTAAAACGTTGCGAAATACCTTTAGTATAAAGATTCCATTATTTTATTTATTTTAATATTTAAATGCATATGTTCTTGATTGAAGCGAAACGTATTTCAATTGTAGATAACAGAGCCTTTCCTAGCTGTTCTGTTTGTGACAGATGTCTTGATTTGTGCTGTGAATGTAAGTACTTTTTTTTCTTCTTTTCTTTTGGAGTTCAAACTCCATTGAAAAGTGGAGAGTTTTTTAATGTTTAGGATTAACTCGTTTAATTCTTTTGTTTGGAAGAATACTTTTTGTCGTTCGAAAATACTTTTGTTTGGACTTGCAACCAATTTTTCACCTGATGCTGATAATTTATTCGGTTTGTCGATAGTTGTTTATAAAGTAAGCAAAGAAAATAATTCTATAGATAGAGAACACTAAATGTAGATAAACAAAAGTAACTGAACCTAATTAGACAACTGATAATGGGTAGAGAATAAAGAACAGTAACTATAGATAAAGGTAACTAAAAATAAATATAAAATAGGTAGAAACCGGTAACTAAATGAAAAAATAGAAAACTCATAAGTTTCTTACTGAAGATCGGTTTCCACTCTCTCTTTACAATTTAGTATCGCAAAAAAGAAGCCAACTTTTTCGTTTCGTGACATAAACAACACCCGGCAATTTATAGAAATGGAATTTCAGACACAAAACCACTACATAGCAAACGCTGATCAGAACAAACTGCTAAAGACTTATTCACTCACTTATATTGACAAACAGAACTTCTGAATGTGTAACGGGAAATTCGTTTTTTTTTCAGTCAGATACTCTATAAAGCTTTTCATACATTGAACGTAAATGCGTTATATATACAAGAAACCTTACCAAAGAAAATGCTTAGGGAAAAGCGATCGATTTTCTAGAAGCACCACATTTCAAAAGAAGAGAAAATTTTCCGTTGCTTAAGAAGTTGCCATTATTCAAAATTTACTGTTAAACTTCTCATATCGCAAATAAAATACAAACATATGTTTAATATTCTCTTTAACTTTCTCGCTCATTTCTTATACTAAAATCAACATAAATAATTTTGTGGATATAGTGAAACCTCGATCTGTCGTATCCCCCTTATTCGTTTTCTGCATAGATCGTTCGATTCGTTTGGTCTTGTATGAATCTACATAAACCAACGTTGTTTTTCCTTATTCTTCATTCCCGGATTCTTCGTTTTGCCTTATCTTTTTCGATAAATACTTTTCAGTTCTTTCGTTTTGTCTTCCCGGAAATATCGTTTTGTGGAATTGGGGGGGGGTGATAAGTATGTTTCAAAGGTGTGCAGACGTCTAAAAATTTCTACCTCCTGAAGGGTTTCGTAAACTCTTAACGGCGTCGACCAGAAGCACTAGTGAGAGAAAGGGCATTTCCATGGTACACAGAGGTAGATGCTCATTCTTTGCAGATTGTGCGAAGCAGGTATCAGTTACAAAATATTTTTGTATCATCCTAAGCATGAATTATCTTTTCGAAAATGTTAAATACTTCTAATTAGTATTGAAAACATTTAATATATTCATCGTCACACATTTTATCGAATTTCTACAAGTAATTCCATTTTGGAAATACAGTCGAACTTCGATAACTCGACTTCCTATAAGTCAAATAATCCACTAACTCGAACTTTTAATCAAATCCCGATCCATTTCTATACTTTTCTTTAAAAAACTGTCTCGATAACTCTAGGTGAACTTCTTCTAAGTCGAAGTTTTTGTGATAGATTTTTCCGGTATAAAAACACAATTCTGTTCAAAACTTCGAATGCCAGTCCAGTTCGAGAACCTTCGTCACGAGAAAATAGAGAACGCTATTCGCATCTTACAACAATACCTGGAGACCACCGAAGGTACAGACAACACCTATTTAACTCTGTTCACAAATTAGGGGACTTTGTGAATGGCAACAGCCTTAAAAATAACTGCTTTTTTCAAATGAGATTTACATGGTATGTATACTAATTAATATGTAATGCGGCTAAATTTCTTGAGTTTTAAACCCATTCTTCTCTTGTTGTTTAAAAATTGAAATGCGTGCAATTATAGTATTATGGCACATATCAAACCATTTAAACCATGTCCACCCATTTTAAGTACCAGTTGAGAGGGAACTTCGGATAAGTGGAATATTTTTGGGCACTTTAAGTTATTGAAGTTCGACTGTACTTCAAATTACTCTAATTTAAATGAGATAAACCCCAAATGGAAAAATTGGATCCCATTATCTGGCACTTGATCACATAATGCATTGGAATGGAAAACAACAACTTGCTTAGTACTTATTTAACTAAATATATTTCCGAAACTTCCTTTGAGGTGTGACGCCTTCAAGATTCTTGAGTGAAAAAGGATCACAATTGGAAATCCCTTTTATTTTCTGGAGTAAATAATTGCTATATACTAATATCCCAAAACAATTCGAAATGTAAAGGATTGTTGCATCCACGATGATCACAGTCGTAAAAAAGAATTAAATATTCTCACACGGTGGGGAGGCTTTACCAGGGTGCAACGCGACCTGTCACGAATCGAGAATTCTCATATCCCTTTGGATCCTACAAATAAGAAGTTTGGAAACAATGGTTCGATTTTCTGAGTACACGAAATGTAGGGTTTGAGATCCTTTAAAAATCGATAATACAATATTAATATTCTATTCTTTACTAGTTTAAAGTATGCATTTTAAAATGTGAATCCCATTATTTTGAAGATTAACAAAGTGTAGAATATTCTGCTTCTTTTTTATTAAAATGACTGTACAGTTAAAAACACTTAAGAATAACGCCAACCTCTCCTCTATAGATTTATTTTTCAAAATGGAAAGCATTTTTCCTTTTTATTTCATTCATCTAAATACTACTGGAAGGAATTTATTTAGTTTTCCCCTTTTTATTTTATTATTATTTTTTGATCCTTTTTCATTTCCAGGTATATGCTTTGCTTTGTGTCCTCTCCCAGTATCAAGAATACAAAATTGGCCAAGTGAGACAGAATGTAGCTCAGGTATGTTTGTCGTTTTGCAATCCCACCATTCAGCCTTTGGAGATCCCAATTTATGTAAATGAGGAGGATCATTTTATAAACCAGAGACACATAAAGAAATTTTATTACACAGACTCCAACAGAGAATCCCATTCAAATGGCGATGCTAACTTTCATTTTCTTCTCAGAGTTTCATTTATCGGAGGAATATAATTATTACTGAAATAAACTTTAAATTTGTTAATTTTTAAAAAAAAAAGTGCGAAGACACGAAAGTAGATTTATCATAAAAATCTATTCAAATTCTTTAAGTAAAGATAACTTCTGTGCAAAGTACGAGGAGATTTTTTTAAGTAAATACCGTTTTGAAATTCCAAACACATAAGTGTTGTTTTTTTCAATTTTCTTTTTGTTCTTTTTACCACTTGTGGTATCACCGAATCATCCAACCTCATTGAAATCTACTAAACGTTTCTTTTTTGCCCCAATCCCATAGCAGACACATCTTAAAACTTGAGAAAACTCATAAAATAAAGAGGAAATCTCTTCTTTCAAATGTTTCTTTCTGGCATTAATGATGTTCATTCCTCACCAGGCACATTCTTTCAACTCGCTTTCTTCGTACATTTAACTCATCTGCCGAGGAATTCCTTCCCGTTTGGAATCGCCTTTAAGTAGTAGGTCCTCGTGAGCAAAACAGTAAACTGTAGCTCTCCGAATCTTCCCCTCTTTGCATTAAGGAAACGAATGGCAACACGAATTTTTCCCAATCTTTAGTTAACTGAAACTTTTTAAATGAACTTTAATATGGTCCAGTTTTGCCAACAGATGCAAGTAGTCACTGTGCATTCTCGGACTGTAAAAGCAAATAATATCACTTGATTGCAACCACTTCAATTTAAAAGCAAGTAAAACAATAACTTCAAAACAAAACATCGTCAAGTTACAGAATTCCAAGGGTTGTAAGAAATAGGACAACTATTGCCAAAGTTTTGACACTACACTTGGTTTCGGAAAGTGTTACGAAGAAGCAAAAAATTCCCGACATTTTTTAAAAATCTGTATTGCTGTAAGTCTCCTGTATTATATTAGATAGCAAAAAATGTTTCGATGAAAAACATTTTGAAAAGGGACTGCATCCGATCTCAATTTTTCTTTTCAAATAAGACGTCTTATTCAAAAGAATCCCTTAACTTAAACCGACTTTCGCATTTTCACTCTCATGTTACTTTTATTTTATCCTTTTTTTTTTAGAAGACTCGCTTGTGCCTTTTTTTTATTTTCATTCTGATTTCTTATAACAAAGGGGGGTAAATTTTATAGAAATTCTCAGAACATCTTTAAAAGGAAACTTTTTCACATTGGAATAACTGAAAATGAGGTTGGTTTATTATTTGAAATTAGCATATAGCTCGTCATATGAAGGGATCAGTAAAATTTTTAATTTTCCACAATTGTAAAGTGCTCTAAGACAGGTAAAAAATGGTTTGTTTTTTGACTGAGAATTATCTGGTGTGCGTTCAATAATTTGTTTATCTTTATACTCCTCTAATACTGTGAATGCAATTTAGAATCACGTTGAATTCATTTAGAAAGATAATTCAAAGTTTTCTTAGCTACGTCGAAATTATTGTTAAGTTCTTCGCAATTTTTTGCCACAATAATTGATGAAAGTAAAGGAATGAAACCACTACACCCTGGAGGTAAATAGAATTGGTTTTTAATACCGGTGAGAAAATTTTCATTGCAACAAAAATTAATCGATGATTCAATTTAAAATTATCACATATGTACTTAATCTACTATTTAAGCCAAATATAAAAGAAAACGTGATATCTAATTTCAGTGATAAAACGTATGCAAATAATGCAGACGATATTTAAATAATTTAATATAAGAAATGATTCAATGAGATGGTTAAAGGAATGACGTCATAGTGCTAGAAATTTTTTTTACCTATTATGTAATAAATTGATAAATTTAATCGTCTGCTCTTAACAGAGGAAAATAGGGCTTTAAATAATGACATTAAATGCTGGAAAAGGGGGAAGGAGTGGATTTTGAACTTTCCTAACCCTAACTCATCAAAATCCAATATGGATTCTTCTATCCATTCCAAGTCCAACAGCTTCATAAACTCGAGGACAGACGGACAGATAGCTTAGGCTATTATTATATAAGGGATTTACAAACTCCTAATAAAATCCATTTCGCCTTAAAATTTGCAGATAAAACATGATAAATGCTTTAACAAATTGTAACCGTGATACAGAACTTTTTCTAAATAATTAGCGTAAAAGAATACAAAGAGAAAGAAATGACTAAATTTGTAAATTGATCCCAGTTGTCTGAGTAAATTAGGAAAATCTTCCTTTTTGTTGCTGGAAGGATCGCCCTTCTGGTTTTGCTATTTTTCTTGTGTGTCTAAGGCTGTTTCAGTCTCGAGACTAAGAAATAGGCACAGCAGTTTGATCTCACTGGAAAAATGAAAAAAAAATTGTTTCATTTATTCTGCTATAATGCATTTTTCTCTAATGCTTCATTGATTGCCTATTTTGTTTCTGTAATATCCTCACTTGATTCTCGAAACCAAGTAACGCTCATTGTAGTCTGATATTATAATTGTAAAAAAGTCACTAGAAAAATACAAAATCCTTCTTCTATAATGTCGAAAAGTTTTCCGTTTTCGTCTTTTTTTATTTCTAAAGTTTGAGTCCTTCTCGAGACCAAGATATTATCATTCTAGGCAGATATTCTGTTTATAACGATAAATGCAAGGCGTAAGACACAAATAGAAGAAGGTTGAATATAGACAGCTGTTTAACAACTACGAAAGAGCAAAGTCATTTTCAGCCACTGAGATCGCCTCTAGTGCTAATGTAGCTCGTTTGCGTTGAATCTTTTTTTATATTTTCGAAGAATCCATTTAGAGTTTTAATATTCAAGAGTCTTACTTCTGTGCGAGAATATTGCAATAAATGAAAGCCTAACGTAAATAAGGTCCAAATGGAAAAGACTGTTTCTCAGGGTAAAGTCATTCTGCTGTTTTCAGCCAGAGATAAAGTATATGCGAATTAGCTGTCTTTTTTCGGTCTCTCTATTGTATTTATTACTATAAGACACAAAGGTTTTGCCTTCTTTAATATCCTGATTGCGTGTCGAAATTTTTTTTTTGAAAATGTTTCTTTTCAGCCTCGAGACCAAGAGATCGTGCGAGAACAACCTCCTCGACCCCCTATCACTTGTTCTGTTACCGAGGACGTGACTTCCAGCAACACCCAACTGCTTCCATCCGGCTCGCCGAACAAAGTCCACACTCCAGGAGGTAAACTCGTGCTCACCACTATTTCCGAAGAAATGGTTCCCAAAGATGAAACTTCTAGAATCCCCAAGTGAATTGAATCAGTGGAACCAATGCAGTACATGTGCGTCATAAGAGAAATTAATTATATATTTGTAAATCTCGTTCAAATATCAATTATGTTATTATGTACATCATATTTTGATATCGTGGGAGGGGCGCGAATAAAATCTTTCATGTTTGTGTCACTGTTGGAAGTTTCAAACAAAAATACAGTGTATTTTTTCATGCATTACTGCCACTATGAATATGCATATATATGAGCGATGAAGTAGGGTATTTCCGATAAAATTGGAAAACATGGTAAAATATTGCTGTCAGGGGATTGTGCCTCTAATTAAAAACCCCTGAAATTTTCAAAGACCTTGAACTAGAAAAAGATAATTAACTGCTTGTTACCAATATTAGATTAGTAAATTTCAAGCATTGAAATTTCTGCTTTAACTGTTAAAATGACAAACTTACCAAACTTCTTTTCATTTGGAGCATAACAGTCTGCGGTTTTTCTACACGGGGGCTAATGAGACCGGGACCTAAAGCTTAAAGTCGATTCCGAACAGCTACAAAAATCCATACAGCAGCTGGATTCAGGTACCGAATTGCAGCTCCCTAACATTCGGCCATCGTTGGACCTAAACTTCTTTTGATGAATCTCACTGTTGTGTTGAACAAATTAGCCTTCTTAGATTCGGATTTTGAAATCTTAAGTATCAAATCCATTTTATTTTGATAAATTTGCATTTTGGGGCAATAAGCGCTCTTTTCCTGAGAACATTCATTAGATGCAACCGTGATTGACCCATAGATAGCTTCTGAATCGGATAATTATACTTTTATTTTCCTTTTGAAACGAATAGCATTGGATTAAAGTATTATCAGGTGCTTCCATCTGTGTTGAGTGAGAAAAGAAAATTTTTCAATTCTTTAATTTGCTCATCTGGAATCATTTTTGCGAGCTCATACTTTAATTTGTATGATGCAGTAATTCTAATGAATAGGATTATGTTCTAATGAATTCAGAGCAGAACAATTCCTTGCGGCTAGTTCAATAACACAGAAAATGCTCCGCTAAAAATGAAAGCACCAATGCTTCAACCCGAAATTTTCGAGTAACTAGCTGATTCGCACCCAGCCTTCGGTCTGGATTTTGAAAGATTTAGAACCACTATTAAAGATAATAAGACGTATTGGTAAAAATGCTGAATATATCTCGTATGTTTCAGATTGTTGACGATTATAACAGTTTATTAATAGCCCAATGTCCAGTAAGTGCACTGTGTTGCCCGTGAGCCGCTGCATAATAATTCCCAATTTCACGACTTTTTTTTAAAATGTAGTAGTCAAATTTCAAAATACTGTGGAGAGTAATATATATGTACTGTTCTGAATGGGATAATTCACTTCCGACCGTCTTTTAGTACTAATGTTTTACATACATAAAAATTAAATTTTAAACAACAAAACCTATAACGAAAACTTTTCCTTTAAAAAATGGCAATTGTGCAATAAAAACAAATTTGATAGAACATGGCGAATTTGTAATTATTGAAAATAAAAATCACGCCAACATATAACAGAAAAAATATGAACTTAAAAATTTTGAGAAAGTAAAATAAAGATTTACATATTTTGATGAAATAAAAAATTTAGCTATTAAAAATAAAATGATTTTGATACTGGGATATTTCAAAGAGAAAAAGTTATTGCGTATGACAAATAGTTGTAACTATAGGCAATAAATGGCACCACTCATTACATATTTTAATTAATATATTTTAACTGATTCTAATTACGATATTTTGATGATAAAATGAACTAAGCACATAAGGTCAAAAGCCAAGAACTTAAAGCGTTATCATAAGAATGAAGTTACATAAAGGATTTCAATTTTTATAACACAAAATATATACTGAAAGTCGCCAAGCTTATTTAAGAATAGGTGAAGTACAGAGTGACGTCTTAAAATTGGATAAATAAAAATGGCGCAATCGAATTTAAAATGAAAGAAATATACCAAATTAATATTGATAAAACAAAATAAGTATCTAAGACTAAAACACCAAAAACAATTATATTATTTGAAATCGCATTTTAAACTTTAATCAAAAGTGGCTACAATATCTCAAGATTTCATAGTTGCCATTTCTAAAATGAAAATTTATTTGTTCCCTGTATATCACTTGCCAATTTCTTTTATCTCTAGTGTAGTTGAGTTTTAGATAACAAAACCTATAACCATATGATAGTTTTTATTTAATAAATGGCAACTGGGAAATGAAAACAAATTGGATAGAACATGGCAAGTTTTTAATTACTGAAAATAAAAATCTCGCCAAGCAAATAAAATAGAAAAAAGAAGTGATTTCCTAAACAAAAATGAGTTTATCGTTTATCAGATAATTACAGTCTTATATACATAAATGCCATCATATATTTCTATACTTACACTGGAATTTAAATAGCGTAGATACTTTTTTGTGTTACCCGAATACCAAATATCTGGCGATAATAATGCCAACAATGAATAACACTGCCATATTTAGACGCCAACTTAACAATCGAATGCTCGTGTCGCAAAATTAAACTGGCATTTTGTTCGATTTTTCGTCAATATCTTTCGAACTAATTGAAATATCGGAACGCGAATGGGCGAAATGACATCCCTGGATTGTTCCGCGTCTTTTGGTACCTTTGGCAATCAGCGTCCAGCGGTTCGCAAGGAGATAGATGCACACACAAACATACATGCATAGACAGTCACGGTCAGATTTTAATCTCGGAGTTCAAGATGTATTAATATGGAATATGTTCATTTGGCGGTATCAACGATTTCTGTCCAAAGTTAGTTACTCTATGACTTATCGGGTAGATTTGTATAAAACAAAAAACATAAAAATGAAAACTGTTTTTAATATCAATAAATGAATATAACAAAATATATGTTTACATGCTAACGATTAAATCTGCATCGAATTTGTGTCTTATATTAAATTTGCTCAAACTTTTTTCTTATGGTAAAATATAAGTTTAATCCTAAATTACATTACTGTATTACTACTACTGTACATTGTTTAGCAAAGTTAATATACATTGCCATATTACGTGGTAAAATAGGAAGCAGAGGTCTTGACAGCAACAGTGCTAATTTTGTTGGTAATAATAAATGTTTTTCAAAATTAAGGAAATTCATAACAAACCTCATAGTTTTGTATGAAACAGAAACGCACATTCATACTGACAGCCATATGAATATGAAGATAACTATATAAAATGATAGTTTTTATTTACCCATGAGAGTCACTGAAATTTATATTTTTTGTTGTTAAAATATTGTTGATAAACATTTCATTGTAACGTAAAAATTAACTAAGAATTAAATTTAAAATAAGTTCTCATATAAAAATGCTATAATTTGCGTCACATAGAAATTAAAGTTAATCACTTTATATCTCCATTTCCAGGTCAAATCGAATGGATGCAACGCAGAAGATGTTTAAATAATATAAAATAATAAATGAATAAATCAGATATTTAAAGTAATGACGTCATAATGATAGAAAAATATCATTTTCACCTATTTATTATGTGATAAATTGAAAATTTTAATCTCCTGCTTTTAACCGAGGAAAACAGCGTTTAAAACAATTACTTGGGATGACGTCACATTGCTAGAAATATTGCTTCTTTCACTTAATTATGATGCGATAAATTAAAAATTTAATCGTTTGCGTTTAACCGGGGAAAATAATGCTTGGAATAATGACATAAAATGCTCAAAAAAGGGGGAAGGAATGGATTTCGAACGTTAAAAATTTACAAAAACCTTCCCAGGGATATACCTCAACATTTCCCAAATTTTCACGGTGATCGGATGCTTGGTTTTTGAGTCTATTGAGTACATACAGACAGACAGACAGACAGACACAAATTCATTTTTATATATATAGATTACTTTGTCGCTGCCTGGATGGAATATTTGGAAATGTTTCACAGAAATTTTTGTGTTGTTTCATAAAGATTCAAAAGAGACTTAAAGCATTAGCTGCTGTATTTAGTTAAAGTGTTGCACAAAACCACACTAGAATTTTTTTATTTCGTCAATCTTCTGTGTTCATTGAAGCTTGTCCTTTATTAAGTTTGGACAATGTTCGAGGAAATTTTGAACATTCAGCTAGACAATGTTATAAGAAGCGGGATTTCATACAGAAATGAGCCTTATACATTGTCCACTCCGATATATTACGCCTTGGGAATTGATTTGGGTTTCAAACTGCCCTCTACCCTACTACAAGGAGATCCAATTTCTTGATTCGAATTGCAGTTTTCTATTCATCCATTCCATACACACAACAATCCATCTGGTAATTTTAGTACAAGATTTTTTTTTAAACTAGGCGACTGTTACTATTACCGACAAGATGAAATAAGCGAGGAATAGAACTTTTCGGTATCATCCTTTTTCAATTAATGGAATTTTTAAAAAATGTGGTGGTTACTGTTATTTGCCAATGTATTATACCATGGGGTTTATAGTAAAAAAAAATTATTTTTTTAATCAACATAACAGTTCTTCATCGTAAATGCAGTCAACAAAAATAAATAGAATAGATTGGTAACGTTAGAATTTGCCCCATCGTATGGTTTCAAACATTTGTTTGATTTATAAAAAATATACTGCGATTAGTAAAAAAAAATAAAAGCGGCGTGTTGATATAAATAGGTGAAAACATTTTGAAGGGATCAGTTAACTTGTCTCCAATCGCAATTTATGAAATCTTATTAGTGTCTCCCTGACTGTGCTTAAGTAATGGGGCTCCTTTTTAACGAATATTTCCAACCTTTCTACTTTTGTTACAACTAGCCTAATTCTATCTCTCAAGCGACACATGTCAAAAATTTAAGTACTAAAATTGAATGAACAGTCTCTAACTGGGTATACAGAAAATTGCTAAATTATAGAAAAGAAGACAGGAGATGTTCAAATTGAAGCTCGCAACTGTCCTCAAAGTGGAAGTTGCGAACATAAGTTAACCCTGCATTTATTACAAAGCTAAAAAGAGATAATAAAATGCAAATAACACATTCCAAGGGAATACTCAAACTCATACACATATTCACCTAAATCCAAGTCCCATTTCCTTTCGCTCGTATTACACTTTTCGTCAAATGAACTCGAATGAGCGGTGTTCAAAAACTGTTCAACCGTTCAATCTGCTTTCGGACATACTTGAGCATGTTTCAAGAACAACTGATTTGTAAATTCTCAATATTGTATCGACTTGATTCTGATCTCTAATCCATCTTGTGTTACATTTTTTTAGGCTCAGTCAAATACTCTGAAATATCTTGTGACATAATTTTAACGCTTTATCTCTGCAGTAGAATCTGCACTAATCCCTTTTTGTCATTCATATTTCCGAAATGTTTAGTGCCAACATCTCAGTACCTTTTGATATCATCACTTTTGCGACAGTTAAAGCAAAACAAATTATTTTTAGTGTCCGTCTATAACTTCTCAAATTGGAGATTTTTTTTCTTACAAATACTTCGTAATAGCTTCTAGAATTTTTGGTTACTCCTTATGCGTTAAATAATTTATTACCATTATGTTTTTAAAAAGGAATGTTATTTTTTAATTTTCAGCATTAGCTACGTATAATATAACGTATACATAGATTTCCAATTATGTATACTTTAAAAATATAATATTTGTGAAAGAAATTGTATCGTAAATGTAAAATATTTTGTAATACCCAGCGGACAAGGTTATCTCTAACTTTGGCATTCTAGAAAAAATCCTATTACAATATTAGTTTTTATAAATAATGAACGGTATATATTTTTAGTAAAAACTAGATACTTATTTATCTCTGTATATAGATAGAGGCCAAAAAAGATAAGGGAAGTATTTAGATGTAAAAAATTATTTCTCACCCATCAACCCCTGAAATAGTAATATTCAATAAAATAATTTATCCTTAATAATTCAATATTAAATAATAATATCGAATCCTATTTGAACGACATGAATTTAGGTAAAAATTATTAGTTATGTAATTGTTTATTGTTAAACTCATTAATGTTTGACTTCTTTCGAAACATGTACGATATAACCGGAAATTTAGAGAGAGCTATTAATAGGAAGCAGAGTTCGTTACAAAGCGTGACAATAGATTACAAACACGTTTTTACAAAAAGTTCATTTTTGTAATTATAGAATATATTTTTAGAGTTATATGAATATATTGTTCTATTATTTTTGTTATGGAAATATTCTCTGTTTTATCTTTTTGAAATATAAGTTTCTATTCGAAAAACGTCCTAAAATGTCAAATATGTTTTAAAATAATAAATAGGGATGTGTTAGGGTTCTATGTTAGTAAAAGAAGAGAACAAGAATATTTTTTGTATATATTGAACGTGGGGAATTTTTAATCGTACTTTTCATTCAATAGGTCTCAATAACAATTACTTTTGTTGTGAGACTTTTAAATACAAAAAAAAACAGATTTTTTTAGTTTCAATATTTTTTTATCATAATTCCAAAGCTTCTCGCTTTGATAATTATTATTTTTCTAATTGCATGGATATTTTCCAGAATAAAGTATCATAAACCCTTTCATCTAAGGAAGTCCTTGAGAAAAAGTTGACTTTGAAAATGAAATCTGTAAATGAAAATCTTCTCATGTTAACTACCGGTTGTGTTTTTATTTTTAAACGAAAATAAGGTGTGGAATGCAATTATTGGTGATATTCTGGCATTCTGGTCTGACATAAAATTTCTTCATTTGTAATCATGCAGTTCAATGTATTATATGAATGAATAATTTCTTATTTACCATTCATAATTAACATCTTTTAAATTATTCAATTATCAGTATGTTGAGGGGACTTCCTTTTATTCTTAGAGTAACAAAAATAATTTATAAATCCTTTGAATGTTCGTTTGCACTGACTAAAAATTGCATTTGTAATTTAGTCTTCCTCCTATATCCTGTTACCTTTCCTAAGAATTTATTATCATTGTCAGTTTTATTTAAAGACAAAGCTAATTTTAGTTGGAATTTTTCTTGTAAACAATATTTAATATTTCATCAATAAATGGTATTTCGTAACCAGATTGTAAAGCAAGTCTTCTCCTTTCTTAATTTTACAGTAAAACAAGCTATTACATATAAGTGAAAATTTTATTATGTCAAAAATTATTTCTATATTCAACAAACATTGGGCATTAGTTAAAATTCATTAGAACAAGATCCAAATGTTTAGATTAATCCAATTCCTTATTTAATTTTCTAAGCCACGTGTTACAAATGATGAAGAACATCAATCACTGACAGAAACATTTTTGTAGTAAAAATGTTTTTATTTTCTGTAAAACGCTTTGAACTTTTAAGGAAGTAAAGGTGCATTATTCCTATCACTATTGAAAATCCCAAGGAATTATATATAACACACGATTATACTTTTAAAAAATATAAAATCGAAGATACAATTCCCAAAATGAAATCACAGTTCTCTCATTTCTTAAAAATAAAAACATAGTCCCTGCAAGTAAATATTTCGATACATATCTACCAATCCATAACTGATACAAAATCGAACAGGATTTTTTTACCATAGAAAATCATTTTTCCGCAAGCATCATCAATCATATTCAGTGTTCTTTAAATTTGATATGTATACGAAACATAGAATACTAAATTTTTCCGAGTCATATTTAAGCTTATGTTTAAATCAAAACACCGACATAAATAATATTGATACATTTAGCAAGTCGAAGTACAGTAAAAAATTATTTGCATATAAAATAAAGTTCCTAACTTACTTTTTGTTTAAATGTTTTACTTAATAATGAACCTTGTTTATTCTAAATTTATTCACTTCGGCAGAGAGAATAGCCAATGAAGAACCATTTGTATGCATTAAGTGTTATTGATACTATACATACATAGAGGGGAAAAAACTCTGATGAGCCATAGCTGTAGTCTGCTAGGTCCATGAACGAATACTTTAGTTATTTACTAATATATCATCTTATTATGGCTGAAAATAAATAGAATTAAGTATTATTTAAACTTTAATATCTGATAAGTCAGATTTAATAAAATACTCAGAGAATCAACTTTTACTTCTTGCCTTGTATGTTCTAAGGCATTTTGTACCCTTGAACAACGATACTTTCGAAAAAATAAAATCAAATAGAGCAATGGTTCTGGTTTTATGAATTCCTTTTGATATTTCTGAAAAATAGAATGAAAAAAATCAATAAATAGTTTTTCTTGAACGAGTTTTCATTTCACTTCTAATTTGACTTTAAGAAGTTAGTAATTAATCTTAAAGCTTCAATTCATTCGATTTAGCAGAAAATCCGGTTATTCCTAAATAAGATCCCCCAATTCATGTAATAACATAGTGTAACGTATCTGATTGTGGGTGTTGGAGCTCTAACAACAACAATTCTGTCAGAACAAAAAACCAAAGGGCAGGATCGGTAACCTAAAAATAAATCGGCGGTCAGGTGCTCGACAGATAGGTCGAGGGAAAAAACGGAATGTCTTTCGTCTTTTTACGTTACTCCTCGCCTGTCACGTGACGCCGTCCTGCGAGGCTCGGATTCGTCTTTCCGTTGGCGTCTGACCTTCTAATCGTCTTGGACATCTCGAGAGAATTTTCATTGTTTGTTAGTGTCCATTTCCTCGACTGGTTGGCTAGTTCTTAACACAATCTGTTTTGTGACGCTAATGGGATGTCTTCGCCCTTTTCGAGAGACATCTCGAAAAATCTAAAGGGCAAAAACAATTAACACATGATTTCCACCACTAGAAGCATGGGTTTTTTTCCTGTAACCTGACACTACATGGATACTTTTGTTTATTTGATATTTCTGTAAACCTTCGAACTTTTTGTTTGTATATATATTCCCTTTTGCAAGACAATTTTACATTTTTCCAACACATATGACCTACAATTTCCCTGAATATAACACTTAACACTTAAATTACAATACTTACATAAGTTATCAATTATTTTGGACTTTCTGTTTACAATATTCCCATTTTTCTGTGCATATTTTCCGTTCAATGCCCTATGCAGCTGAAACAATCGGCATGTTGATTGTCCCTACCGGCTTTATGGAAGACGGTATAATTAAACGGCTGTAGCGATAATGACCACCTCATTAGTCAAGGATTATTTCCAGCATTATTTTTCAGAAAAACCAAAGGGTTGTGGTTTGTTTCTATCGTGAATTTTTGCCCGTCCAGGTAATGCCTTAACTTTTAGATTATCCCGGCACATTCCTTTTCTGCAGTGCAAAATTCAAAATTTTTCATCTGATATATAAAATTGGATGATCTGAGCCATCCTGTCCACGTTGACTCGTGATAACTCCTATTCCTTTATCCGAAGCATCTGGATAAACTCTTTCTTGAAATCCGGGGCGTATAATACCGGTTTCTCTGTCAGTTTTGCTTTCAGAGTCACGAAGGATTCTTCACACTCTTTTGTCCATTGAACCTCTTCTTTCCTGTTTTTTCCTAGTTAAAGGCACCGCAATAACTGCATACTATTTTATGTACCATAACCACTAAGTACTAAAAACTGTCGTATTTGTTTTTGACGTTGAGGTAGGAAATCTAACACCTTCCTCTTGTTCGTTTTACACATATATATAAAAAAAATTCATTAGCCATATCAATTTTCCAAATTTGGCTTTTAAGCTTAACGCCAAAAGTTTAAACAATTTCTAACATCACTCGAAGAAATGACTCTTCACTTTTGCAATATTCATTAAGGTTCTATTTGCTAAATTGTTTCAATTATTTTAAACAAAAAAACTTTAATGCCTATCAATAACATATTTGCAGACAGTTTAATGATATTGTACAACTACAAATAATTTATGCACTACTTTAGTTTCCAACTTTTAATCTGAATTTTTAACACAAATTTAATGACTCTATTAGTGACGAAATCACTCTTACCTTTTCCTGACGA
This sequence comes from Pardosa pseudoannulata, assembly GCA_032207245.1. Taxonomy (NCBI): domain Eukaryota; kingdom Metazoa; phylum Arthropoda; class Arachnida; order Araneae; family Lycosidae; genus Pardosa; species Pardosa pseudoannulata. The sequence continues at coordinate 2,839,995 of CM063502.1, read as the reverse complement.
CTGGTAATCGGCATCTGGAATTATCACACTGGAATGAAATACATTCGAGAGGGTCTTCTTTTCACAAAGGAATTGGTGTCCACTTCTGTGCTAACGATTCACAAATTCTTTTCAGTCCGACATTGATTTCACACACTAGAGTAGATCTCCTTTTTACACGTCCACTTTGGTACTGAAGCTTGTTTCACAAATCTACACAAGATATTTCAGACCGACACTGATTTCACACTGGATCCTGTAGACCGCCACCAAATAATTGATCTGGATCCCTCGATTCTGTAGCGTCTGGGTGTTGGATACGCTCTAACATTAACAAACGATTTATTCTGGATTAAATAAGATTATTTACAGAGTTTACCAAAGGGCTCAGGATGAGCCGGGAAAGGTAACTTGAAGGTTCCTGGTACGTGATGAACCTAAAATTAAATCAGATGCCGGCCAGATATGTGGATGTATAGGGAGTACAACCTCGACTCTCAAAAAACTGGAGATAGGCTCTCCAAAAAACAGATCATCTACAGTTCCTCTCTCTCCGACCACTCGTCTTTTTCTTCTCCCTCCAGATCTCACGCTGCCGACGTTACCCCTCGGCTATCATGATTCCCTTTTTCCTTCATGTGACGCGAGGCTCGGATTCGTCTTTCGTTGGTGCCTCTCAGTCTCTGAATTTTCCATGGCGTCTGACCCTCTAATCGCTTTAGGGATCTAAAGGCATGCCGTAACGAATTTTCATTGTTAGTCCATTTCCTAGACTGGTTGGAGTCAAGTCTAGTTCTTAACACAACCTCTTTTGTGACGCTAATGGAATGTTGCGACTTCACAACAGTGAAATAAATCTGTTCACTTAAACGATAAAAATTATTTTTCAACTAATGGCGATAAACAGATTATTTTATTTGCATAAACGTGGAATTGGGTTGGATTTAAAATATTGTGCGTTGGAGCCGAAGCAAAAAGAACCCCGTGGTATCTCGCACCATAGGAAGACCACCAACAAGGTGGCTCAATGACGTTGAAAATGACCTCAAAATTTTAGGAATTAAAGACTGGCAGAGATTTGCGCTGGACCATGTGAGTTGGAGGAAGCGTACTGTTACGTTGTCACGCTATTAAAGAAGGAGATAACTAAGTAGCTCTTTGGATCTCACTCGTATAATGCAAACTTGTCTACTAAATTCTCATAAAATAGTCGAGCGCTAACTTATTTACATATCAACCCTGAAAAATTTTCTATTAAATGAGAAAGTAAGTTCACATAAAAAGTCAATATACAGGAATCCTTTTTATGGAAGTATTTCATTATCCATGTTGGAATAAAATATGTCATCAAATATTCAACAGCTTAAAAGGAGCATTCATATTATTTACTCGCCAAGTCCTTCAGGACTTTTTTTCCTACTCCTTTCAAAGAAATGGAAGAAATTGACCTTCACAAAAGAATATTTATTCTCAGATGTATATATTAATATAAGATTATATGGCCAAAGATCTTTCCCAAATAACTCTTGAAAAAAATCTTCAAGTGTATTTTCATCTCTAAAATGGTTTAAAGTTTCATTTTTTTTTTTTTTAATTTTTCCTAAACGCTGAAAGGTCCATTCTGCTTTTTCAAATCAAATACCAATCTTTAGATTAAATAAAAGTTCTCTCCTTTTCCTAGAAACTTGACTAAATACTAAACTAAACACCTTCATTTTTTCACCTAAACATGCTATATATTTTTTATTAAAATAAAACTGTATTTTGTTTAAATTAATAATCAATTGGGATATTTAGTTAAAAGGTTTTAGTTGATGTTGATTTTGGTTTGGTTTGGTTTGGAGCGCTACGGTCTACTGTTTTGCACACGAGGGCTAATGAGGCCGGGACCTACAGCTTAGTTGACGTCGAATTTTTAAGTTTTTTTTTTGTTTTTTTTTTCTAGGTATAATCCAACATTTTGGGAACTTTTAGCAAAGAATTTCAGATTGTATTTGAAAATAATTTTGTGCTTTTGTAAAAAGATTATGTAGTATGATATTTTGATGAAGAAAAAATATGTTTGATTTTTGACGTCTTAAATAGTGTGATTTTAATTTATAAGAAATCCTAGAAATTTGAAGAAGTTATTTCCTGTCTTTAAACCGTAATTTCGGTCCCAACAACGTTTTTTTATTATTATTATTTTGATCTAGAAATAAAGTGTGCTGTTTATTCTTTTAAATTCCGTTTCATTCTATTCAATGTCGATCTTCGATTCTAATTGTTTATTTATTACTCCACATATGAATTTTTGACAACAGAAGTTTGTGATTTTTTTTAAATTTTGATCTGCACCTAAATAAACTTTAAAAATCTTCTTTTTTGAAACATATAATTCTCAAATATATCTAGCAATTTTAGTTAAATGCGCCAATTTTTTTTTTTTTTTTTTTTTTTTTTTTTCAAGAAAAACATTTTCAAGTTAACAGTATTTACGATTTCAAATTATTTTCTACCACTTCAGTGTAGTAAAATTCAAAAAACACCTCCAAAGAATGTTACTGTTTTAGATTAAGGAAAAATTCATTGTTTATACATTTGACACATTTTAATGTATAATGGGAAGATAAATATAATTTATTATATGAAAAAATGTTGTTTTCTCATTTCCGACTCAGTTTTGAAAGTGTGTTGTGCAAACATAAAATCAGGGAATAAGGCATACGAACGGTTTAAGATTAAATATATTTCAATTTACAGCCATTTAAGTCATTGATTGTGTAACTTTTTAAGAAAATTTCCAAAAGTGTTGTATTTAAATTCCACAAAAATGTGTGATTACCAAGAACCATTATCAAGATCACAAAGCATTAATATATTGATTAAATGTTTTGTGTAACACTTCAGATCAGTTTTTACCTTAGTAAAATATTTACCAACAACTAAAAGTTTATTATATTTATCTTTTCTATAGTTTTACGCAATGTTTCACCATAAAAATTGCATTAGAAGTAAGTAATTAATTGATTTGAAAAAAAATGACCTCCGGAGGTAGGCGAATACCTTTATTATAATAAAAACAGTAATAGTTTTTAATATGAGATGAATATTTCATCAAAATTTTATCTGAAAGTCTTTAAAGGTATTCTCAAATTTTTATTCTAAATGAAGTGGTTGTTTGAAGTTATTGTTAACGTAGTCAGGATGAATAAAACCATTTTAGAGAAAAAGAAGAATTTGAAGGAGTTTTAATGTTCGTGTGAGGACAAAAATTGAACGTGATAGGTTTCCGAATCAAACTATTGCTAATTTCAAAGAACAATTTTAAAAAAGGGTTTTTATATATTTTGAATTTATTCCAAATTTTAACTTGAAAATGAATCTTGGAGAATTAAATAATCCACTCATTATTCAAAAATATTTTAAATAAGTACAAAGATTTCACATAATTAGTTTAGTCCTTAAATGACTATAATTAAAATGACATATTAAGAGTACAGCAAAATATTTTGTACAAATTTTGATCATTTGAAATGGAAATAGTAAAAAATGCTAAATTTCATTTAAAAAATCTTTCAGACACTTTAAGTAATAATGATTTGAGCTGAGCTAAACGATTTGACATTGAGCTTTAAAACTACACTTACAGAATCTTAGTAAAGAAAAAAAGAATTTCTATGAATGGGATTAAAAATCAGTTTGATCGAAATCTCCCTTCCTTTAGATATCTGCTATATATGGTAGTAAAGTTATGGTGCAATTAAACAGAGGAATTTAACTGTCGGCATTATTTTTTTGATGGAATGTCATTGACATTATCTACGAGAGACAGCAAACCTTTTCCAATTAGTGGACAAAATTTTTATTCCACCTTCAAATAAATAAATACAAACTATATATGTATAATTTTTAACAACTTTCACATGAGAGTTGGTTCTCAGGTTTGAGCGTTCGAGATATTTGCGCCTTGGGAATCCCTAGTATATTAATAACTTAACCTCTTACTATTCTGCTCCCTATAAAAAAAATAAAATTATCTACATCATATATCTAAATTCGTTTTATTAAGATAAATATGTATATAGTATTATATAGTATTAGAAGTAACATCCATAACGTTAGAAGTGCACTCTTCTTGCCAGTTAATTAGTAAAATCTGACAATTCTAAAAGGTTCAACTTTAGTTTCCTTACAATCCTAGATCGTTTAACCTTTCTTAGTTGATTGACGTTTTTATCACTTCGGTTTTGAAAAATACTTTTCACCTTTCCTAAATGCAGATATTGATCTGAAGGTAAAAAGGAAAATCAAAACAGTGGGTTAAAAAAACTATCATATTTTAATACTATTTATTTTACAGATCCCCCCTAAAGATTACTAATCCGTCTCCTGTATTAGGGACAAGCAAACCCCCCATTTTACTCTGTTACCTCATACCTGACAAAATAACAAAAATCACAAAATGAAAGAGATTTGGATTTGGGGGGTGCAAAGAACACACGGAAAATTTCGCATTTTTATTTAAGGCATAAAATCCCAACGGCGGAAAAAATTCAGATTTTCCCATCGTCTATCCATAAGATACTTTACGTACTATTGCATTTTATTAATATTTAGATGTTAAAGGCAGCAAACATTTTCCCATTAGTGGATAAAAATTTGAGAAATAGATTTAATTAAGGTAGTAAAATGGGGAGGGAAATATATTCCTAATCTATATATGTGTGTGTACCAATTACATTTTTTAATCTTTTACTGTTTTTTTTTAGTTAAAAGTCCAAAAGATTGTATGCAAGCAAAATGAAAGAAAATCATATCCATTGTTATTTATTTAAAGATACTTTTCTAGCTGAAATGAGAATAGACAGAACATTTTACTTTTTTTCTGGATAATCGCATAAAATTAGTGCATAGACGGATTTCGACATCCTTATTCATTCATTTATTAAACATTAGAAGCACTTTGAAATTTGAATAACTAAAAATAATACTTGTCTACTAACTTTGGTCATATAAAGAACCTTCTTTTAAACTTCAAGTTTCACCACTCACACACTGAAAAAGAAAAAAAGTACTATAAATGGCTGTAAATGATTTGTAACTTTTGCATAACATTTATCTGACTATTGGCAATGATTGGGAGATTTTTTTGTAAACATATCTCATACATTAGGTTTGGTTTGGCTTGGAGTGCTACGGTCTACTGTTTTGCACACGAGGGCTAATGAGACCGGGACCTACTTCTTAAAGCCGATTCCGAACGGCTACGAACATCCATGCCATAGTGGGATTCGAACCCACGAACTCTGGTTCCGAAGGCCAGCATCCTAACCACTCGGCCATCGTTCGGCTATCTCATATATTAAAGAAGATATAAATATTTCTTTAAACCACTGCAATCTCTCCCAGTTTTTATATCAACAGTTTTCGAAATTTACAGTTTCTTAAGAGGAGTGGATTTAGTACAAATTAAGTTTTAAAAAACTAAACTGACAACGAGATAAGATTATGTAAAGTAATTACTGAAATACCAATACTTTCGTTATAGATACTATTAGACGGTAACTTTATTAAAGTAATTTTCTCCCCAGCCGATGATGTCGTGAAGTGTTATGAGATTAGAATTCGATCCGAAAATTTGATTACAACTGTTAGAAGAGTTTAATTTTTTATAGGTATCTAAATCACCTCATAACATGTACGCACCTGATTGAAGACATCATCGGCTGGGCAGAAAAACTTAGAGGATTAAGGAAAGTCCAAATGTGTATTATAAAATTTGAAAAAGGGATCAACATCATCGTATTTAGCCTCTCTCTAAAACTAACTGCAAAAAGGAGGAGTCTTTGCTAAAATCAAATGCTTGAAAAAGGAATTTATAAATTTGAAATACTGATTTGCACCACGCAATGTGTTCCAATCGAGAGGGGGTGCCGCCAGCCTGTGCATTGGACTGTGTCTGATTTGCCCTAAAACCTGTAAGGGAACTAGACACATGCAGTTGGCACGAGAACATCACGGTCTGGGCAGGGATATCGCACATCTACAGGCGCGGCTTTGCGGTATTGAGATCCCATTGGGAAACAGCATTTGCTCCTTCGTTTGTTTTGTCCGTTTAATGGACGTCCTCTAGAGCTGCTGTCGTTCTGGAGAGAGCGTGTTTGGATTAATCCAATTGCAAATCTTTGGGATGTTCTCTGCCTCCCACTTTCAGAGATTAAGAAACCGCCCTATTCGAGGAATGGCGAATACTAGACTCCACAGTGGTTAACAAGCACTTTGCATGAAGGTCACATACCCCATTAATGTCGAGTTGTGGCTTTCTTTGCCTTTAAACGTCAGTTTCTTATTGACGCAAATATGACGTTATCTTACAGTTTAGGAAAATTCAATATTGTTTTATAGTTTTTTGTTTCGTTTCAGCTACTTACTTGCAGCATTTCGTATCAATCAAAGCAGTATTTGTCAATTTTTCGCATTTTACCTCTCCGTGCTTAACTTTTAGAAGTGAATATACATAAGGATCCATCGAAATGCAGAATAAATTTTATCCAGATATTTCTTAGTAGTAATTAAAATGTCATGTATCCATGTCTGCACGTGTAATTGGGAATGAATACACACACACACAAATATATACATTAGCCCTCGTGTGCAAAACAGTAGATCGTAACGCTCCAAACCAAACCAAATATATACATACATTCTCATAAAATGTATGCATATATTATGTGAATAAAAAATTATTTCCCTGTTGTAATGTACATACAACCTATACACCAGTGTTCGTTACAAGGGGGAAACACAGAATGAATATAATACCTTATATAGATTCAGACATTTATTCTATACATTTATTTACAAAAATATCCTTGGTTATAATGATCAATCATTTATATTTTCTATTTACAGACTAATTATCCCACAAATTCTTTACAAGGAATTAATATCATTAACAGAGGCCTAAGTCAAAGGACTGTAAATATTATTTATAAATTACCTCCATTGAAGTCGCCGGGGAGCAGGCAGGGGCTTTTCTCACGGGCATACGGGACGAGTTGGTGATGTTCCACTTCTCTCGACTGCCCACTTCTAACTCCCAGCTCTCACTCCGTTTCCAAAAACTTCACCTAGGTCCCAACGCCCCTCCTTTTCTTGTCATCCAATCCCTTCTCTTTGGGAAATTTTCCCACATCACATGCCCTTCGGGAGTGCAGGTGGGCTCATTAAAGTAGCCCCTTTTTGTTCAAGCTGTAGCCCCTGCTCCCATAATTCACGCTGACAGTTCTGTGCGAGCTTGACCGTTATGCTGCCATTCCTCTCTGCAGGGGTCCCTAAACTTGACGTAAATAATTGGGGTCTTAAATTCGTCAAGGAAAATCCTCCCACGGCTATGCATGCACGTGAGAAAGTACCTCGGTACATTCCCATTATGAAGTAATAACATTTTAGTGCTGCCAGGGGATAAGTGGTCAGTCTAAAATCTAATAAGAACGATGAGCAGCAACTTTGCCATATCCAAATTATCGGATGCACAAGTTTCGTTTATTTGATAGACCGTCCACGAAATGTAATATTTAGGCTGGAAAAAAAATTATAAAATTACAATAAGTTAGATGTCTTTAGTGACGTTTTACTTACAACGGTAGAAAATATGTAATTAAAATTCAAACTTTACACAGTGTTAAAGTACATACTAATGTAGATGAATGGTAAACCGATTAAAGAGGGAAGTTATACAGGACACAATGCAAAACAAGCATGACAGGGTGACCGAACAAATTTTTTCCCCAAGCATAGAAATTTGGAGAATCCAAGACAAACCGTGCTAAACACACAAATATACGTACTTATATAAATAGATTCAACGGTGAATAATTCTATGGAGATTAAAAATCTTGTAAAACTGGGACCCTTCATATCATTGATAAATATTTATGAAGATTTGATCCTTTCTTTTTATTACAAGGGCTAGATAAGACTACAAACATCCATGCCAGCAAAGGAATTCGAACCCATGGAATCGGGTACGAAAAGTTAGTGCCCTACCTACTCGGCCATATGATAAACATAAGACACTCTTACGAATAACATTTTTTAAAAATTTCAAACATTCTGTAAAATTAAAGGTCAGCCATTCACGTCCTTTAATCGTTAGTTCTAGAGAAATCTAACTTTTATGTCGAATCTTATTTTTTGTGAACTGCTGTGCATCCTATTATATAATAATGAATAACTGTTTTCTTTCCATTTAAAATGATTCTCACTTCTGTTTTGTTAATGAATAAACTATTGAAAGTCAGCCAATCTTCAAATACATCTTTGTTTAACAACTAGACCTATCATTCATCTCAACCTCATATGAGCTTTTAATTTAAGTAATAAAAAATAGTTTAAAACAGTGGTTCTCAACCTTTTCAAAGCTACGGGGATCGAAAATTTTTTCAAACCCTTCCTACTTATTTTGGAAATCGAATAATTTAGGGTATAGGAATAAAAGAGCATTCATTTATAAAGGGCAATTTTTTTAACTAATTTTCTTCAACACTTACACATCAAATGTACATGGTTCAACTCGACACATTATCGACATTTTCTTTGTGAAAATGTTTAATCTAAAAAAGTCTTGAAAATGTTTAAGACTTATTTATTCTTATATCATTTTTTTAAAGGCAAAAAACCTTTTATATTATAAAAGTAATAAAAAATATCCAAGTACCTGAATCAAAGGAATTATTGAGCTTGATGGTTCAGAGCCAGCTTCTTGACGTTCAGTTCAATATTTTTAGTGAAGTGAACTATAGTGAGATGAAGGCGCACGTTCGCTTTTTGGAATCAATTTATCTTTTTTTATAACTAAACCCGACACAACACGAATTCCTCCCACCTAGAGGTAGAAGGGGAAAAAAGCAATTAAAAATTTTTGACGATAGTCCACAGTCCTGGGTAGAGGCAAATGGTGTTATTATGCAGCCAAATAATAGCTATTCGTAAAATAATAGCTATTCTGAAAACTGAATTTGAATTTCCTTGGTTCCAAATTCTACCAATTCTTTCTGAATTCGAACCGATCCCTGTTGTCTCAATATACATAAAAGGGTTCATGACCATTTGAGGAAGGAGTTTCCAGTGGATAATACTTTTAAAAAGCCCAGGAAAACCCTTGTTCAAAGATTCAACAAGGTGAAGCAATATCTGGATCAGATCCATGAGCCCGTGTATAATCAAAAGAAGAGTAACTGCATCAGCACTGGAACATAGCTGCCTCTTCTAGCAACAAATGCATGTTAATGTAGGGGCATGAGTGCTTTGAGTGAGATTGGGATTCGAATAGAGGATAATAATATTAAGACCCGACATATAGCGTAGAGCACGCAGATGACACTTCTGAGCGTCGGATCGCGTTTACTGCACAAGGACGATCACAATCATAACACTCACCTGTAGGGCCTTTCCCCAAGAGAAGTGGATTTCTACTTTGACTTAAGTGAAAAATTTCGAAGAAGAAATAAAGCCCTTATAAAATCAGCAGAACTCATTAGACTGCCTCCCTAATCAATCCATTTGAAATCTCCTTAACGTAAACAAAAATATTATGTTATGAGCCCTAAAGAAACCAAATGCTGAGCAGTATTGCCGCTTCATCTGTCATCCTGTTTCAACCCTTCATTTAGGTGCTACATTAGGTACATTATACATTAGGTACATCCATTTAGAACTACAGCTATTGCTTAGAATCCAGAAGTCAGTATTGATATTGCCATTGACAGAATGATTCAAATCTTTTATTATAGCTATGAGTTATGGCCAAAAAAACTGAGGAGCAGTTTTGATATCTTCCACTAAACAACTTAATTTCACTCACCTGCCTGATGATCGCTACCCGAGATAGCGCCATCACTTTTGCTACCATCAATATAAATCTGTTTTACTATTTTTAATGGGAGCTATTTAAGGTAATGCCGGTACTGTGAGAGTGTAACTCAATGATAAAACCCCGCAGTAGCCCCAAAAGAGACGTTTCCTATATTACATTGCACCCAACCCTCACTTTCAGCACGACGAAGCAGACTTCTTCGTGTAAAGCGACGATTGTTGTTTCAGTTACGCACTTAACTAGAGGTTATGTACTGTGATCATGGTAACTGAACCTTTTCAGAGATAATCAGTCTACTACTAAGGGATTGGAGATCAACCTCAGACAGAACGATCGGACAGATATTGCAGACATTCTCGCAGCAAACATCTGTACTCTTCCTTGTTTATCTGCAGATTTTGTTCATGATTGCAGGAGCTCCATCAATGGTAACACATATAACGTTCACAAGAAGAATAGTTTTATTTCTAAAATAATATTTAACATTATTAAAAATAGATTCCCCTTTTGCATTTACAATCAAACTCCTTGTAAAAATCATCATTTGAATGCTATTTTCGTCTCATTATTTGGCAAGGTAGATCCGCCAACATGAAGAAAAAATTCAGTGAGTGTCAAAAGTTTGCATAAGGAGGACACTTCCACGATTTCTCAGAAATTTGTTATCTTACTGTATCGTTCTATAATGGGACATTTTTCATTAAACTGGACGTGGCTGGAAGGTTTAAAGCACCTCTAAAACTTCCTTCATAGCCGACAGTATCAATTATTTTCAGATGATAGAATTTTGTTTGATTTCGAAATTAATTTTTATATACCATAAAAGGCCTTCAAATCGTCACAATTTAGTGATGCTTTTGCTACCCTTCAGAAACTTTTCTTTGATGTCCATGAAAAACAACAAATCTTTATTTTGTTTGTCAGGGTGAACATTTTGGAAATGGTTCTGTAAACAATACGATTTCATTGGCTAATTAGATAGCACTATGTTACAAAATAAACACATAAATAGTTAACAGCTGTGAGTTCTACAGCAATTGAACAATTACGGGCATCACAGTATTAACTCCACTTCTCGTTAACCAACATGGTTTGAAGCAGCGAATAATGATGAGAGATGACTTTTTCTCAAAATTCTTAGTTAACTTTTAAATGCTAAAACTTGTATGCACTTATCCGAATAAACAATGGAAGTAAACTGAAAACGTTGGGAAAAAAAAGAAATGAAGAGTACAAAAACCAACATAAGAAACGCAGATATAAAAAATCATAACAGAAGGATGATCAACGTATGCACTACGATTAATAGCGGCAAAGGAAATTTTCCTATACTGGTAACGCCAGCTTAAAAAAATTACCATATATTGAAATCCGAAAAATTTGGCGCTGATACATCCTCAAACGACGCACTAACAACGTTCAAGGGAATAAATCTTCCACAGAAGAAATGAAGACAAACTACACATTTAGTTTGGATTCGATTTTTGTCGTTTTACTCAAAACAATTTTTAAAACATTATTTATAGCAATTTAAAATGTTAATGTAAGTATAAATGCATTTGCAGCTGTTTGTGGCTAAGAAGCAGATTATTTTAACATCCTTTTCTACTTAATAAAATATATATTAACGATAGAGTCATTTCTGCAGAATATATCCCGATAAATATCTTAAATCTAAGTTCACAGACAAAAACGAATATGAAATTTGAATAACTTTAAATAATACAGCTTGTTTTCATAAGCAGTCAGTTGTTGTTTTAAACATTATATGATGACATTAATATAAAAAAATAAAAGAAAAACTTCGTTGTAAGAGATTTATCACAAATAAACACAATGTTATAAAACTGGAGTTACCAAAATGAACAATTTCTTGGTCAAATAAATAAATAATATATACTTTTTTATCGGTTAGGATATTTTTAAATAAGTCATTTTTGTGCTTAAATTATATGCCAAAGAAATATCGTTGTATTGAGTTACATATAAATATTTTGGTTTTGCATTAAAAATGTATTTGAAAAAATTTATTGCTAACATCAATCAAAATTAGCCATTCTTATAATGTCAAGCTCCTGCGTTTGGTTCGAGTTAAGGAAACAGCAAGCAAGAATTATCTTCAGGAACTTTTGCTTTTCCTACCATTTTATTATGACAAACAGCACAAAGTTATATCACTATTTCACTCTGGAAGAACCAGGGGGTGCCAAAACAAAGAACGGTCGGCCGATGACTTGATACCTCCCCTCCAGTTTCTCATTACACATGATAAACTTACCTTAGTCTAGGCAGACAGGAACGTAGCAGAGTGCATCAACAACATAATCATTCTTTCCCCCTCCCTAGAGCCATAATGTGGGATTTTTGTCTGTGCCCCGATTAGAAACTGCTCTCACACACTAAAATATCTGCTCTAAAAAATACAAAATAATCCCAATTGAAATAACACAATGTAATCATAATACATTACCACAAATATATACATAATCTACATTTAAATTATTATTAACTTGCCAATTTGGTCAGAGACTTTGCTATTACTGGACATAATAATTAAACAGACCTAACAGTGATCTCAAACTTTTCTTCGATTGAGACACTTTCAATTTTTTATAATGGCAATTTTCCCTGGATCGGTCCCACGTTCTCCTGATACTACAATATGACCCTAGTATTTCACTTTTGACATGGCATTAGAGCATTTAGCCAAATTGGATGAAAAATTTAGTTTTTCTAATGTTTCTAAGATAATTCGAATATGATGTAAACGGTCATTCCAGTTGGATGAGAAAATAATGATGTCATCTAAAAAGCTTTCCGTGAACTCGAAATGAGGTCTTAATGCATGATTCATTATTCTTTGAAAAGTGGCGGATGTGCCAGATAATCCAAATGGCATCACTGTCCACTGATATTGTCCTTTTGGAGAAACAAAACTTGTAAGCTCTCAGCTAGCCTTTAAGAATATCTAGAGTGGTGAGGTACTTTGCGCCTCCCACTTTAAATCATCATAGCTGTTCAGAATTTTGCATTGGGAAGGCGGATATCTTGCTGTCAGCATTTAACACTCTTAATCACAGCATAAGGAATGGTTCGATCTTTCTTTGCCACACATACCAAAGGATATGCTATTTCAGCAGATAATAGCAGGTTCAATTAACCCTTTTTCCAGCACTTCTGTTATCTGTTTCTCTACTTTTGGTTTCAGTGACTCGGATTCTTTATAAACATGTGGTTGTTTCCTTTCAATGCATGGCTTTAATCGAATGACATGAGATACATTGGCTCGGTTTAATTCCCCGTTAAACACTGTTCCAAATTCACGGATTATTTCTCCCAATTCCCTTTGTTGTATCGGTGATAATCTCTTCCAATTTTCGGTAAAGAAACCTTATTCAAATACTTCTTCAATTCCTGACCTTTGGTCTAGAGGAACATGTTCAAATACTCCAAACTATCAATCAGCTTCATAAATTACACTGATTGCGTTAATAGGTAATACATACCTTCTTAGCTTGTTTTGGTGGAGATGTCACACATTTCCATCCGGTAATTTAACTACATAGGAATGTTGATATCTCTGTTCTACGATTTCTCCCGGACATTGAGAGCAAAGCTTGCTAGTAGAATCTGGTACTAAGACAATTATTTCCTCTCCTACCGAAAATTCCCTATTCTTGGATCTCAGATCATACTTCTGTTGCTTCTTGGTACCTCGTTAGCATATTTTACAGCTTCTTCCAAATTTTTACTCTAATTGGATAATCAGAAATTGATTCCCCGACTCCTTGAGGTAGAATCACTTCATCTTCCCAACTTGATTTCAGAATAACCAGAGTTCTCACTGGTGGTCGGCCATGAACAAGCAAGAAAGGTGCTACTCCTGTCATAGCATTTGGCACTTCTCTGTACGCCCATGAAAGGTAGGGTAATTGTTTATCCCATCCTTTTCCTTCAAACTTAACTGCGTGATGGAGCATACACTTCATAGTACCATTCCATCTTCCTACGAATCCATTTGATTGAGGTGTTGAAAATTTTGGTACACAACCTAACCGTTTAAGAATTTCTTGCGTCAACTTAGATGGAAAATTAGTACCATTGTCCATCGCAGTTATTCGAGGTATTTCTATTCTCATAAAGATTTCCATAAACGCGTCGCAAGTAGCTTTGGTAGTGAGAGACTTTAAGGGTATGACTTCTGGCCAACGACTATGCTTATGCATAACACATAAAATATATTGGTGACCCCTAGATGACTTAGGTTCAAGTGGCCCGAGGATATGAGAATCGACAACTTGAATGGAAGTTCTGGTCTTCCTACTTCTTCAATGGGTGTTCTGTTAGTTATTTTCGTTTTCCTTCTCAACTGGCAATCATAACATGACTCATAATATCGCTTGACTACTTTCGACATTCTTTTCCAATAAAATGACATAGCGATTCTTCTCTGATTTTCTTGGAACCTAAATGTCCCCCAATCGGTGTTTCATGAACTAACTTTAAAATATCTTTCCTTCGACTTTTAGGAGCTACGAGTTGTATATATTTTTGTTCTCACACATCTCCTGTATGATACAACAAATCGGAATCTATCAAATAATTGTTCATTTTATTCTTGGCATCCTCTAATGCTTTTTCTAATCTCAGGCAACTACGCTGCTCTTTTCTAAATTGATTTGACTGAGAACTACATTGATTTTCAATATTTTCTTCCTTGTTATTATTTTTCAGTCTTCCAGAGACGCTTACTCCCACCGACGAAGAAAAAACTTCAACATTGAAATCTTCTATAACTCTCACTTTTCCCTTCGGATCCTTCCCTTGGTTTCTGTACGACCTTCTCCGTTAGAAACTCACTATCCTTCCCGGCTTTTCTGATCTTTCAGTAATTGATACACCTTTGGGGGTGATTAGAGCTTATTCGTGTAAACCGTCTACCACGGCAACAGATACTAGAACTTAGGGCTGCACTTCTTCGCCATCAGTCCACAGCCTTAGAGGAATTGTTACAAGTTTAATCTCTACTGAAGATCTTATTGCTGGCCTCAAGAACAATGTGCCACTCGATTGTAGGTATTCCTCTGGTATTTCCACAGCACTGTTATTTCCGCACCACTATCAACGATACCCTCAAACTTCTGGTCTTTTAATCCTAAATTAATCCTTAGGAGTTTACCATCAATTTCGCTTACTGGAATTTCCTAAAAAAAGCAACCATTATTCATTTTGATCTCAACTTTATTTCGTCCCCTCTCCTCTAATTCTTCTCCCGTGATCTGCTGGGATACCTGAAATGCAGACTTCTTGCGCTGGCATGATCTTTTATTATCCTACCCAATACTTCTTTAACAAAGGTTTTATCCTAACATTTCGATGGAACAATTATTTCTTTAACTTAGCTATGGTCGGATTTGTTGGAACTGATTCTTCCAATTCCGTGAATAAAACCATCAAATCCTCCTTCCTAGCTTTCCTTAAGAATGCCATGATCTATACCTTTTACTCAATACCTATCAACAAAAAAATATTTAGCTTACACAAAAGACAATGCAAATAAGTATTAATTAATTAATGTCATTCCAAATTCCGTTATCAATATGCACAATATAAATATCCTTAATTTCTAATAAAACCAACCTTAACAAAATGAACAAAATACAAACACAAAATAGTACTAAGAGAAAAATAATATATATATATATATATATATATATATATATATATATATATATATATATATATATATATATATATATATATATATATATATTGATATATATACACTCATATCCATAAATTAAGGATAATTCAGAATCACAAAGAAATTGAGCTCTAAAATAAAAATTTCACCTGTAGAA
The DNA here is from genome assembly GCA_032207245.1 of Pardosa pseudoannulata. NCBI lineage: Eukaryota > Metazoa > Arthropoda > Arachnida > Araneae > Lycosidae > Pardosa > Pardosa pseudoannulata. The sequence goes on along the minus strand of CM063502.1, from coordinate 2,824,296 downwards.
TTATCACACACATCTTGAAAAAGAATATGCAAATTGCAGGAAACCACCAGATGGCGCGGATAGTACGTCACAATGACGAGAGTGTATGAAAGGCGTATATAAGGAATGGTAGCAAAGAAGTAAAATTGTTCACAAGCGCTTTAAAAGCCTTTCAGTGCAATAACCGCATAGTTATGGCACAAAGGAAGCATTTGGATGATTTTTTACGTGGTAGAATTATCGGACGACTGGAATGTGGACGTACCCAGCTGGAAGTATCCGAGGAACTTGGAATCTCCAGGCTTTGGCAACGATTCAAACATGATGGTAATGTGAGTAGATGTTACAGCACAGGTCGCCCCCGAGTTACTACGCCGAATGATGACCGGTATTTGGCAGTTACTGCCAAAAGAAACAGACGGAGCACAGCATCAGACCTGTCTCGTCAGCTCTCTTCAGCTACCGGTACGACAGTTTTAAGGCAGACCGTGTACAGACGCTTAGGGAACATTGGTCTATATGCTTGTAGGCCTGTCAGATGTGTTCCCCTTACCGCAACTCACTGTCGCCTGCGATTATGCTGGGCTAGAGAGCATGCATTGTGGACACCGCAACAGTGGTCTTGTGTGATGTTTTCCGACGAGTCCAGGTTCAGTTTACATTCTGATTCTCGCCGGACTTTCATATGGAGAGCGCCAGGTACCCGTTACCACCAAGAGAACACCATTGAACGACACCGTTACGGTGGTGCAGGATGGCTCGTTTCGGGAGGAATTATTCTTGGTTCTAAAACTGACCTGCATGTTCAGAGTGTAACGATGACAGGCCACATCTATCGGGATGTCATTCTGGAACAACATGTACGTTTGTTTCGGGGTGCCATGGGTCCTGAATTTCTGTATATCGATGACAACGCCCGACCTCACCGTGCAAACATTGTAGACGAATGCCTTCAATCGGAGGATATCACCCGTATGGATTGGCCAGCATACTCACCGGACTTGAATCCAATAGAGCATGTGTGGGACATGCTTGGCCGACGAATTGCAGCCCGTCAACCCCCTCCCAACTGTCTATCGGAACTTCGGAGGGCATTGCTTGATGAGTGGTGTAATTTTCCCCAAGATCAGATTAATAATCTGATACTCAGTAGGCGTTGTAACGCTTGTATTGCATCGTCCGGGAGACATACTCCGTATTAACCATCATACTAACCATGTTATACTGTTTTCTGTAAATAGGTTCTTTTTTGAAATTTGCTCCAGGGAGTAAAAATCGCAATTTTTATTAATTATGTCAAACATATAGCATCTTTTTTGCTCTTTACCTTTTGTTTAATAAATAGACTTTACAAATAAGTCAAATTTGTTTTGCTTTTGTCTCTTTCACTGCCTGAACTTCATTATCCTTAATTTATGGACATGAGTGTACATATATATATATATATATATATATATATATATATATATATATATATATATAGTAAATAACAAAATAACTTTTTTGATAAATTTTTCATTTAAATATCAATTTATTAAAAAATGGTTAACATATTTTATGAATTTTCTTTGCAAATAAAATAAATAAAAATGAAATTCATTACTGTTTATTTGAAGACACTTTTCTAATAGAATAATATAGAATTTTAAAGAAAAAAATTAATATAAGAAATATAGCTATAATGATGTATCATGAATTGATATATGCATCATGAAGTGATGATTCGTGTGATTTTTGTCCTAGCATGGAGTATTGAAAAATGTTTTGGTGATTAATCAATCTTATTTTATCATAGTTGAACACACAGTGAACTGTACCTGACCTATTTTTGGTCCGTAGTTCCCCCTTAAATTCTAAATTTTCTCTTTATTTTGTACTTTTGAATTTTTTCAATACATTTCATCGAAGTACAATCATTATTTTGATTTTTCTTTACTAAATTATTAATTAAAATCTCACGTTTTTTCCTTTATATTATCAAGATTTTTCCAAAGTTTATTGCATAGTATTGTCTTCCAATATCATTTCATAGTACTCATTAAATTGAATAAAGATTATTTTATTCAAAAAAGAAGGTTGATATTTGTTCAAAAAATTATCTAAATATTATAAATCAACTAGTTTTTGCTATACAAACCAAGTTGAGTGATATCAGTTTACCCGTATCAAGCTTTTTTAATTCAAACAGTAAATTTATTTCCATGCTTTTTTCTGTTTGTAACCAAAGGCACAATTTAGTGATCTTAATACTTTCATAACAATAGATCCAGTGACATTAAAATTGTCAATATATTGGGTTGGCAACTAAGTAATTGCGGATATTTTTTAGAAAATCAAAGACAATTTTTTGATGGAACTAAATAACTTTATTCTGTAATGTATAGCCCATTTTGATCAATGACCTTTTGCCATCTTTCAGGCAGCATCATAATCCCACGTTCATAAAACTTCTGGTTTTTATTAGCAAAAAACTGAATCAGGTACGATTTGACATCATCATCCGTATTGAAATTTTTACCATTCAAGGAATTTTGTAAAGATCGAAACAAAAAGTAATCAGATGGTGTAAGATCAGTACTATATAGTGGATGTGGGAAAACATCCCAACCAAGCTCCAATAATTTTTGCCGAGTGGCCAAAGATGTGTGTGGTCTTGCATTGGCATGATGGAATACAACACCTTTTCAATTTGTCAATTCGGACAGCTTTTTTTCAACTGCATTGTTTAATTTCGTTAGTAGTTTAATGTAAACATCAGAATTGATCGTTCGGTTGGGTGGTAAGAGTTCAAAGTAGACAATTCCTTTGTAATCCCACCAAACTGATAACAAAACCTTCTTTTGATGAATATCAGCTTTTGATGTTGTTTGAGTGTGCTCACCTGGCCTGCTCCACGATCTTTTCCGCTTGATATTGTTATAAACAACCCATTTTTCATCGCCAGTTATCAGTCGTTTTAAAAATGGATCATTTTCATTACGTTTCTGTAGAAAATCGCAGCTGTTAATGCGTTGCGTTAAATGCATTTCTTTCAGTTCGTGAGGAACCCATATATCGAGTTTTTGAACATCTCACGTGTTGTACTGTAACGATCCGAATCGATTATTGATTTGATTTGGGCATCATCAACTTCAACTGGACGACCAGAGCGTTTTTCATCTTTGAGTGAAAAATCACCAGAACAAAATTTGGCAAACCGTTTTGGACACTGCCGTTCTTTTAAGGCTTCGTCACCATAAACATCACATCTTGCGATGCGTTTTTCCCTTTGCGGAAATAAAAAAGCAAAATATGACGAAAATGTTCCTTTTGATTTTCCATACTTCAACGAAGGCCAAGAGAAATCTACGCAACCGATCAAAAAACTTTTTTTACTGATTGACAGCTGAATTGCCAACTATCAAATAACAAAATGCGTTTTACATTTGTACTACGTCTGCAAACCTAAAAATTCAACTGACGCCATCTATGAGTGAAATCCGCAATTACTTAGTTGCCAACCCAATAGATTAGGGTATGTCAGAATAAAAATTAATAGTCCAACACACTGTTAAATGGATCTAGATTTACTATAAATTTCTTGACAGCATATTATTGTTTTCAAATTTACTTCATTATATAAGAGTCCATACTTTTAAATCTGAATTCTCTTTCACTTCCTAAAAGTTGTAAATAACTTATTAGCTTCAGTCATATTTGTCTATAAGAAATAAATCTTCCTTCATAATTTTGAAATTTTCCTAGATGTATTTTTCAAACATGTACTGAGCATAAACTTCATTCGCATTTGTAAGTAATCGGAAGGTTGTGAGAATAATCCCCAAGAAACAAGCAGTATTTTAGGCAAGTTATCATTTTTTCCAAAACATTTACTTCTATAGAATTCTTATTTTCATCATTAAATCTTTCTTATTCATAGCAATTTTCCACCAAGTAACAAATATTTCAAAGAAAATACATGCACCTTTAAAGTCTAATATAGCTGGATTTGGAGTTGCAGCAGATTACAATGAAGGAACTTTTTTTTTTTCATCAAAAATTTTTAATGCAAGTTTTGTATGTTAGTTGCATAAATAACTTTTATTTTATAATAGATTGCTATATTTTACAAGAGATTTCTTACCAAAAAAATTTTCCAAATGCTTCAATTGATCTGATAAAATATCGTCCTTTTATTAAAATCAAAATCAGGAAATTTCACACCATCTTGTAATTTTTTATACCAAATTATTTTGTACAAATTTGATATGTGCAGAGCCAAATATAAAAAATAATTAGCGTGATGCATCATTATGATGCATAATACAAGGTTTTCAAGTAGTTTTAGCAAAGAAAATTTTGAATAATTTAATGATTACATTAAAAAGAGAAACTGCAAATCCACTATTTTCAAGTTTGATTATGTCTAAAATAATTTTTAATTGTTCTGCATTTAAATCTATATAACAAGTATTATGCAAATAATATACTTTGACAGAACACTCACAGTAAAGAATACTTGTGTCCTTTTGAGTACTTTGGTTTTGTTATTATTCACTAGAACCAAAAATTGTATCTTTTAAATATTAAAACAGGTTCAATGTAAATTTCATCTAATAACATATTTACAATTAATTCTGTTTTCTTTTAATAGGCTATTCTTGTTTTTATATAGTTTACCGCTTTGAACAGTAAAAATTGTTAATAATTTTTCTAAATTCCTTGGATGGGGTAAACAAAGATATTTTTCTTTAAACAAAATAAAATATGCAGAAGATTGCAAACAAAAGATTCGATCCATTATATCGCCCTGTATGTATGTATGTATGTATATACATATATATATATATATATATATATATATATATATATATATATATATATATATATATAACAACACTGGCTAATTTCAGCTGTTTTAAATAAACTGAAGATTCTTTTTTTCTTTCAATGACTGCAATAAGTTAATTGGATCCAAATGATTGCAATAAATTAATAACATTTAATAATTTACTTTCTTCTGTTGAACTAACAATATATTTCATAATATTAGTAACTTCATCAAGCACAATAAAATAAATTAATTAGCCTTAACAATGTATGGCCAATTTATTCAATGGAATTTTATCATTTTTATTGAATAATTTAAAATTTAAATTCTTATTATCATTTTCCTTTGTCATCAATTTGATTAAAATACTTAGTGACATTGTTCTTTCTTTGATATAATCTTTATAATCTAAAATACTTTATTGCTATGTTCACTTTCTTTATTAGCATTTTCATTCAGATTATTACCATAGTGATTATCAATTATCACTATATGAGTTGGCAAGTTCAGAAAAACTTTTGGTAAAGCTTCCTTACTTTAACCTGGATAGTTTGTGAAGTAGCCTATAAAAGGCTTTCTCAATATCTAAAAAAACTGCAAGGGCAATTTCCTTATCATGAATGCTTTTAAGCTCATACATAGCAGAACTCGTAGATCTGCCAGGCTGATACGCATGCTGCCGAGGCAACAAGCCGAGAATCCCGAAGGTATCTGTCGACAAGCTTTTCTAATGTTTTCAAAAGAAAAAAAGTGAGACTAATAGGTCTAAAAGACTTAGCCTAATAGTTATCTTTCCCAGTTTGGGGATTAAAGACAACCTTAGTATACCTCCAAGACTGAGGAATATGACCATAAGCAATGCAGGATTTAAAAATACTGTAAAGAATGGGGACAAGAAGGGTAATACCATTCTTAAGAAGGATTGTAAAAATCCCATCCAAACTAGGGGATTTGTAAGGCTTAAAGGTGCTTAAAGCCCAAACAACCCTATCATAGGATACCACTACCTTAGCAGCATCCCAATTCTCCTTGCCAAAAACTTGAGAAGGAGCAATAACACAGCTCCCATTGGGAATATCAAGAGAGCCCGGGAAGTGCACCCTTAGCAAATTCAGCCAAAGCTTCCTCCCCAGTCTCACTGAAACTCCCACTAGGGAACCTAATAACATTAAGGTTACACCTTTTGTTTTTAGACATTACCTTGACAACTTTAGCAGTTGCAGGAATGTCATTGATGCCCTCACAGAAAAGCTGGCAAGAAAGCCATTTGGCTTTACGGATAGCTTTACTGTAAGCAGTCAAAGCACAACAATAGGCCTCCCAGTCTCCAAATTTCTTGGCCGTATTGAAGTGCTTCCTACACTTCTTACGCAAGTCACTAAGCTCAACTGACCACCAAGGCACGCCTTGGGGAGCTAGTGTGACATAGCTTTACAATTGCGATGACAAGCATAGAGAATGGCATGTTGCACCGAGTCAACGGCCGACTCTAAATCAGCAATGGAATTAAACTTGCCCGGAACTGCATTGAGTCTGAACTTCAAGTCATTATAGTAGGAACGCCAGTCAGTAGTATGTGGGTTTCTACTCTCCGTTTTAGTACATTCTAGACTCTTTATAGAAAAAACAATTAGTTGATGATCTGAGGCAGTAACTGCAACAGCCACCCTCCAATCACTAATCAACACAGTTAGAATTACAAATAGTGAGATCAATGACTTCCCTTCTGTTCTTAGTGACAAAGGTAGGTGCATTGCCTCTATTAAGGATATACATATTGGCAAACAAAATGTAATCCAAAAGTTCATCCCCACTCTTGTTGCAATTACTACTACCATACACAATATGGTGAGCATTAGCATCACAGCCAAAGATGAGCCTTTTACCAGTATTACAAAAATGAATAATGGCCTTACACCTATCGTCCAGTGGATCAATCTCCTGAAAAGGAAGATAGGCAGACACTAAGACAAAGTCACTTAATGATCTTTTGTCAGAAATCTTAACAGCCACCATGTCACCACAAAAGTAGCTGGCATGGTTGAAAGCATCAAGCCTAGAGCTCACAAGACTGCAAGCCCTAGGTCTATTGCTAAGAAGGTCATAAAAGATATTAAACTCCCCTGGCATTAAGACCCATAACCTTACCGTTACTAATCCAGGGCTCTTGTATATGAGCAATATCAAGTTCCCCTGCAACCAGCCTTTTAACAAGGAGAGCAGAGGCTTCCCTGCTGTGGTGGAGATTTAGTTGGCCCACTTTAATGTCAGCCATGAAGGCAGAAAAAGAAGTAAAAAAGGCAGAATAGGATCTTACCCTTACTGCTAGAAGGCAGGGGGGGGGCTCACCCTCCTCCAGTTGCTTCAGAGCCCTGTCAGTCTCTGAATTGAACACTCGGACACCCCACAGACAGTATCCGGCTCCGAGGTGACCTCAAGACCCTCAAACTCTGGTAAGCTTGAGGATCCCTGGGCAGTAACAGCATCAGAGGCAGTTGCCTCGGGCTCATTATCTAAAGGCTTGTCCACGGAGGGCTCCCCTTCAGTATTTTTCTTCCTACTCCTAGGGTCGAACAGGATCTTAACCCGCCCCCCCCCCCTTGGTCCAACCCAGAGTAGGCTCTCAAGTTGAGCTGTTTGATGGAATCCACATCAGCTTCTTCCACCTCAAAAATCCATCTGAAGCTGACTCAGAGGAGACATGTAGAGCTCTCCAGTGGCTAGTACTACGGCCTTATTTAAACCTTTGAAGGCGCCTTAGTATGATGCTAGAATCAGTGGTATACACGTTCCTAGCCCTGTAGGCAATTTTGCAAGGCTTCGGTAGATCATTAGCACTCCATCATTAGTACCTCCCCATCCAAAACCTGCCTATCGCCATCAAGAGAGTTGGTTTATCCAGTCCACTGTGGTACAATCCCCACACTGGACTATCAAAGCCCCTCTCCAAAACACTGTACCAACAATTTTGAGTGGCAGATTGTCGACGGACAGAATCCATCCGCTCAAGAATGGCATGTCTGATGACATTGGTCTTCCCCCCCCCAGTTAGCTTGTTGGGTAACTATCCCCAACAACAGCCAACTTTATGGTCTTCACTGCACTCGCATAAGAGCTAGGCCGAAGATCCTTCCTAGGGTTCTTTAGGGGTGCCTTCAGACCAGGAGATGGGGTTGAGCTGGACAACAAAGGTCGCTTAGAACCATCACCACTCCCAGAAGAGACATTGGACATAGCTGCATTGCCTGCAGACTTCAGCTCCGATTTCGCTTCCGAGTCTTGGTTACACCAGAAGATCCAGAGCCTCCGCGGTCAAGCTACTTGCCACTAGGGCTCGCATGCTTTCCCAGTGGTGGACCTTGGACTTCAGTCCTTCTTTGACTTGAAGCTGACGGTGTGATGCGACTCAACTCTATCCTAGAGCTGCCCGGTTGACAAGTGTCACCACAGGCAACATCAGAGGGAAGGGTGGCCTTCTCACTGATTGTTACTTTCTCTAGCATAGTAGATCTTAGAGTTGTCAGCTGCTCGTGAAGAACCAGCTGACCCTGGAGACTGTACCATATTTTTCAAACAGGATCCCTTTTTTAACTGCTTGACGGACGATGCAGAATCCTTATTCCTTTTCTTGTCTTACATCATGTTTCGTAAAGAGGGTATGCTGCAGTTCGTCAGGTGCCTCACTGACAGCTTGTTCGACATGGGTGACCCTACCAGTAGTAAAACTACCGTCGACATAGCCCACTCACCACGACAAGGTCACAACACATGAGGGGATCTAAAGAAATTTAAATTAACCTGTCAAGTAATAGTTCTAAAGTAATGAAACAATGAGCATCACTTTAAGCAATAAGAAAGGACCTATGGAAAACCAGGAGTCATTAAACTATATTTTCAATGAATGACTTTAGTCCTCGGAATCCAAGCAGAGATTAGAGGTTTATCCAGTTATTTTTTGTTGATTATAAGCAGGATTACTACAAAAGACTTTTTAAAAAAGGCAATTTCAAATTATTTCCCATCAGTCGATGGATAATACATACTAGTCAGGATATTATTCTGCATTGCCTTATAATATACAGGTTTCACTATTAAATTTCTACAAATACAATAAAATAGAATGCTTTTAACATTATATCAGTGTTATATTGAAAAAAAAACTAGTTTTATTATGGGTAACATTTTATAATCTAATGAGTTTTTGCTTGTTTGTTGTACTTACCTCCGTTATAAAAACTGCAAAGTATTATTCCAAGTTATGAATTTTAAGCATTTAAAATTGCATGAATTTTATAGTTTTTTAAACTTTCAGGGGCTGAAACATGAAAACTATATTTGACCTAGAGGGCAAAATTTGTGTCATTCTCTTCAGTTTTTCAGTGCTTAATAAATTGTGTAACAGAACCAAGTCATACATATAATTATACAAAAAAAATTGAATTTTTGATTGTTTTTAAAAAAATTTATCTAGCTCCTATTTCAGCAACATTTATGGCAAAATTTTAGGCTGGAAATCACACAGTATCACACAGAAAAAAAATTTCTATTTCAAAGATCAAGTAAGTTTTTTTGTAAAATAATCATATGTGAAGTTAAGATTCAATTCCAGTAAAAAAGTGACCTATTCATGTTTAAAATACTAATTTTCAACTCATGTATGAAGAGTTTAATCTTAAAAAAAATACATTACAGTAATTTACTAGTTTTATTATTTTGCTAAATATCCAACATTTAAGATGGTAATTAAGATAGTTAGCATTGCATACAACTGATAAGCAAAGTATTTTTTAATATAAAATTCATATAAATTTAATAAATTAATAATATTAGAATGAACAAAGAATGTTCAACACAGAAAATATTTTTGGCTAAAACCCCTAGAACACAAACTATGGGCCGACCCAACCTTACATGGGTCAACTGCCTAGAAAGGGATCTCACCATTTTAGGCATTTAGAATTGGAAGATCATGGCCAAAAAAAAGAGAGGACTGGAGGATACTACTTGGGAAGGCCATGGCTGTAGAGTTAGTTATTGAAGGAAAAATCAGTTAATAAAAAGCAAATCACTCAAAACAGAATTAATGCTAACATTTGCAATAAACAATGTTGCTGCAGCAGTAGAATGTTTTAACAATAACAATGGTTTGGTTTGGAACACTACAGTAGTCTAAATTTTTGCTTCAAAAGAGCTTGTGAAAGTTTTTTTTTCTCACCAGAGACATATTTTGCCTAACTTAAAGCTGTACTACTTTTCTGATAGTTCCTGAGCTCAATGTAAAAAATGTAAAAATTTTATAAATCTCTATCATAAAGATTTTGATGGAATTAAAGTTAAGAAACATTTTATGCCATAGTACTTGGAAAAGATGGAAGAGATTGCACAGTAAAAAGACTTGCATCTAAATCCAGTCACTAAAGTTCAACCAACAACCAAATATTGACACTTTTTAAATTTTTCTAGTGGAGTGAAAAGCTTATCCACCACTTTTTTGAGAGAAATAATGAAGAATATATTCAAAGAAGAAAAGATTTTAAAATTGGAATTTTGGCCTCTCTCTCTATATATATTATATTTATGTTTGTTTATTAATAATTTCTCAGCCCAAACTCAAGCATTCTTTTCCATGTCTCATACATACATTTTTATGTTCAAGCCAAATCATATGAATAGTTTTGTTTGCCAAATTCCAATGTACTGCAGAACTTGAGGATTTGGCCCAGGCAGTTCTGTAATACCTGCATCCTGAGAGATTTTAAAATCAAGATTTAACAAAGCTGTAGCAGATGTGAACTCTACCTCTATCAATAAGACAAAGTCAAATCAAAAAGATTTTCTCTGACAGTATAAAAATATATAAGTTGAGATGAACCCTAGTGATGGAGAAATTGTGAAGCATGTATCAAATTGTAGCCTATGCCTATGGAGAATCAGGGATGGTTAACATGCGTTTCCACAAAAGATCAGGCCAAAAAAGTTAGTTTCTTACCTTCATCAACATGGAAAATCTATTTTTCCCTTATCTATGAAAAGCATCATTTTGGATTATCAAATACCAAAATACTTAATATAAATTACATTCAATCACTGCAAAAGGTGTGTGAGTGTGAATGTATGTGTGTGTGTGTGTGCGCGTCCATGCATGTGTAAGTTTTAATATAAAATATTTTAACAAATCTTTATCAAATCTTCTTATAGTATACATAGTAAATAACTTTTAATTTATATGTAACTATATTATTACATGCTCTCTTTCTCTAGAAAGTTAAAAGAACTATAAATGAAGAACATTATTATCCTTATTACTAATGTGAGTAATCTATGTGAGCTAATAAACCACTTTGTACCACAGTTAATAGTACTCAAAATAAAATCTTTAAATTAAGAACACAAAGACAAAATTCTAATAGATAAAATAAGATCTAGAAGAGCATTGTTTAAAAATTCATCTATAAAAAATCATTCTATTTATGTGTTAAATGATTCTATGTAGTTGATTTTGCCTAAGTTAGAAACTTTTTTCCCATGACACAGGTCCAAGGTTCGATCCCCAGGCTGGGCAATATTGACTCAGTCTTCCATCCCTTTAGTGGGTAGATAAACTGAGGACCAAGAATGCTTGGGAACTGAATACTGAGGGTTCCACATAAGTTGACCACCTAACTGGAATATATATACTTTGTACCCTAAGGTCCTTGGTCTTGGAAGCAAAGACAGCACCATAGGCACTGGCTCCCTAGGGTCTGTTCTGCCAAGTAGTTTAGAAACTTTTTCCAGTAGTTGTCAAAATATGGCTGAATAGTGCTCATTGGTACTGGTGTTTGTGGGCTCAAATCCCAATGAAAACATGAACGTTCATAGCCATTTGGAATTGGCTTTAAGCAGTAGGTTTTACTTTTATTTCTCTGTGTAGCAAAAAAGGAGAGCATAGCACTCCCTTCAAATCTCTTTCAGTAGTCTATTCAAAACAATGCTCAATGCTCATGTATCATCATTTTAGCTAATAATATATTTTGAGAATTATCTTCTGCATTGCAACACAAGAATGCTCATATATATTTACCTTCCCCTTATCACATATTGTAGTCTTTAATATTAACTCGAAAGTATAGAAATTTCACAATCTTACAATTTGACCCAAATCCGTATAATGTATGACTAAACCATATTTGTTGACAGATATGGAGAACCACCACGAAATTTGTCATAAACATTGCCACTTAACTTATTTTGACATTTTACCAAGTTAATTCTTACTAATTTACTCATTTTATAAGATAATTTAAATTAAAAAATGTAAATTACTTAAATTTAAAAAAATATGTCAGAATTTCAATTGCACCTAATATTAGCTAATTGGATTACTAAATTACTGTTAGACATTTAAGAAAATAAAACCTAGCAAATTACACAAATATTTTATTTGAAACTTAAACTTGACCTACATGAATCGAAAATATGATTATTTTAAACACAAATAGGTCATTTTTATACTGTTTCTTAACATTACACAATGATTATTTTTACAAAAATTACTCAATCATTGAAGTAGAAAATATCTTTTCTATATGATACTATAGGATATTAACCTAAAATTTTGACATAAATGCTGCCAAGTGTTAAATATAGTTTTTCAAAACAATCAAATAATCAGATTTTAAAATTGAAAACTCTACAATTTTTGTACAAGAAAAAAAAAATCGAGCACTTTAGGCATAAATTTTATGAAATGCCAAAACTAAAGAGAATGATTATAAATTCAATTCCCTAAGTCAAATAGCTCTCAATTTACAGCCCCTTAGAGTTTAAAAACTATACTACATTCATGAAGTTTCAAAACACTTAAACAGTCAAAAAATAATAACTCACACTTTTTATCTAATGTAGTTATACTACATCTGAGACAAAAATCAACAAATTCTAAAGAAAGGACTTTGGTTGATTTGATATGGAATCACTCTTATACAATTTATTACATTTATAAACAAAGTGTGCAAGACCACTTTTAAACTTTCTTTCTCTATTTATCCACTTTTCATTTTATATTATACAAAAATAAACAGTAGCTAGGTAGAGAAAAAGTTTAAAAGGAATGTTTAGAAGTCTAAATTTATTTCTTAAATTTTGTTCAACCTATCCGTTTTTCAATTTCTATTATACCTGTAATCATAGAGAAAATTCTATGAAACGGGTATTATTGCATAATATATTGTTCCAATGTTAACTGTGAAGCTAAGGGCATGTCCATTTCAAGAACACTTGGAGATGGGGATAATCCAAGTGTATATTTTAAAAAAGTAGTTATACCCAGCAACTTTTCCCGACTTTGTCATGCTTCTATTATATCAAGTGACAGGACTTTCACGCTGGCTCTGATCTATCTTAAAATTATTCACTACTTGAACATAAACCAATGCATATAACAAATTAATTCATTGATAATTCAGTAGAGATAAATGAATTATACAATAAAATTCAATTGTCAAAATTTGAACTTGAAAGCTTCCCTAATTAAACACATATCCCAATATGCAGAAAAATCCCTTTTATAAACTTTTAACAAATATTTTCTGCTATATAATCCTTTAATCTTGAATATATCCTGCTTCAGTTAAACCAACCAATAGAATTTTTTACAAGGGCTAACTCTAGGAACTAAATGTTGAAATACTTGAAAGAGTAAATTTAAGGAGGCATAAATTAGGGTAGTTCTGAAAGTGCACCATGGTCCTTCTATAAATTAATTTAAACAGAGAAGTAAAACTAAATCAGTAAAATTTCTTTATTATAGTATGCATACTTATATCACAGTACAATATCAAGAAACTTTTTATACACAAGGGGCAGAGAGCCATTTCAAGAGCCCCAAATTAGTGTTTCCCCCTTATAAAAGCAAATATTGGATCAATAAATGGACAAGTTCAAAATCATGCACGGCATGAAACTATTCAATTTGCGTTATCCCAAAACACAAAACATTTCATTCATAATCTGAATCAGTAAATCAAAATTAAATTGTCAATGACACAACAGAAAAACATCAGTGACTTTATTACATCCTATCGAAATGAGAAGGAAGACTGTTTAAAAACTAGCCAGCTGAGGCTGAATGGATGAATGTTCAAGTCCAAAATTTCAACTACAAATCAAATTTAAATAGAATATTTATTATATAGGGTATAAAAAAGGTAATACATATCTACATACACGAATCAAAGATAAATATTTCTGTGTAAAATAATTTATATTCACAAAATATACAGTTTCATTCATTTAATCATACATATGTTTAGTAATGTACAGAGAACAATATGGGAAGTACTTAAAGTCTTTTTCTCGTGGCAATCAAGTATTTTCTACAATTATGACTTTGAAAAAACCAAATAAAATATTAATGATAGTGTATACCTTAAACAGAAGATCAAAAGTAATTAACACTAACTTACCAAATTACACATAATCCACTCTACAAGAATTAAAAAATTTTTACATATTGAAACTTACATAAGGATATTTACATCATATTACAAATACACAAAGGTTGTTTTGATTTCATGAAATACAGGATATTTTTTTAACTAGTCTGTTTACTATTCAAGCTTCCAGAAAAACTAGTAGAGACCCTACAGCAGACCAAAAATAAAGAATATAACATCAATTTAAAACCATTTAAACAAATTGGTAAAAAATTTTTAATTCATTTTCAAGTCTTCCTGCATAAGAAATTAAACAGAACATATTTTTATTAGATATAAGCAGCTGGCCAGTTCAAATTTGTTCATCAAACTCTCTTAACTAAAATGATTCAACTGACTGTGTATGGGATAATGGCATTGCTGCATTTCGAATGCACTAACAATTTGTGGTAAAAGGCAATTAGAACAGACTAATTATCAACTCATCTGGTTCTTTTTGCATCCAGCAGTATCATTGTGATTTGATTGCAGTCATTGGACCATAATACAGATCATTAATTACCTGTGCCAATTTTTTGTAAAAGAAATGATTATCAAATTTATAAATGTCTTTAACAGACTAATCTGAATAAAGGATAGTTAGCTTATGTTTCAATACTTTAATAACTTATACAAAACCTTAACCTATGAAGCATATTTTATCATTGCTTCCTAACAAATGACATAACACACAGAAAATAGTATGAGGTATTAAATAAATACTTATGTTAAAAAAAAGAAAGATGCAGTTTATCTGAAAATGATTTATTCTTCTAAAATAACAGAATGTAATTGGGTAATTCAGATTTAATTTGAAATTTAATTACCATGCAATGCAATATTCATGTTTCAAAGGCACAAACAATCAAAGGTTTTATAAGTTCATTCTGCACCTGGTAACAACAATAATTATTTTCTGCTTAGACAGTAGCAGCATTTTTTCTTGGAGGGGGGGGGGAATTCTCATAAATGTTATGATACTTAAGCTTTCTGTTTACCTGAGTTCTCATGTTAGATACAAAACTTCAGAAAAAAAATTAGGAAATTTGGTTAAAATAATAATATTGCTTCATGTAACAATTTTCCTAACGAGAAAAAATAGTAAGCTATAGGATGGAATGTAGAAATTACAAAATAAAATGCATGAGTCAGAAATTTCTGTTCACCCAGGTACAGTATTGCAAGAAATTTCTACCATTCTTTAACAAACACCAGGATTAGATAATTTCCATTCTATTCATATAAACTAGAAAATGCTACAGAAACAACTTACAAAAATTTTATAATTTATATATTGTAATTAAAAGGATAATTCATTCTTCTGTTTATATCATTTGGGATGTTCTCATAAATTGCTTAAAGTTAAGAAACATTAGTACAACTTTCTTTAACCATAAGAAATCAGTCAAAATAAAAACTTAACATTTTATTAAAACAAAGAATAAGATTCTCAAAATATCTCCTCACACATTTGTATAATTAAATAAAACATATACTATACACAAATAACATTTAAATTGACAATGTGCCAAGCATATCAACACAGAAGAAGCTTCTTAAGATATGATGTGAGACATGGCACAGGAGCAGAAAGCTCTTTCTGAACAGAGAAAACAAAAAAAAAAAAAAAAAAAAACCATGACCAAAATTGATTAGCTCCTGTTTCACAACGGAAGATGAAACTCAAAACGTCTCAAGTAAAACAATATATTATACAGATGAATTAAATGACTAATTACAAAGCACATTTATTAAAAATGTGTGACACCGGATGTATCATGCAAACTGCACTTTAGGAACTAATTTTTAAAAATCACACATACATGATTAATACAGTCAGTATAAATTAACCTTTTTTACCTTCTCACCGGATATAATGTTTTAAGATAACTGACTGCCTCTTCATTCCTTTGCTTGGCTAAAGCCTGTTATTAAAACAATTTCCACACAAAAGAACTTCAAGCTAAAGAAAATAAGAGTTGATTTGGTTTACAGTACTAAAGTCAAATTTTTGGCCACACAGAGACTGGAACTTGTTACTTAAAGCTGATTCCAAACATCCATGGCAGCAGTAGGATTTGAACCTGTAGACACTGATACTGAAAGTCAGTGACCTACAGATTAAACCATTGTCAATTTTTATAAAGGGAACAGTTTTTATGTTTATATATAAACATAAATATATATATATATATATATATATATATATATATATATACATATATATATATATAGTTTAGTATGTAATAAAAATTTCGCACAAATCATATACAACAAAAACTAGAACTGTGTCAATTTAACTTCTACAAAATCTTGTAGAAAAAAACACCATGGCAGTTTAGGTATAACTTCAACCTGTTTGAGATGGCAGCCCACAGAAGATAGCGCTCCCACAGGAGTTGGACAACACTGCTCAATCAATACAATACGGGAATAATGCATAAAAAGTAGCATGAATGATAATCATGAAAAAACTAATTTCAATTACAGGGAGAGGAATAACCTAAGTTTATAAGAAAATTATGAATACATTTCAGTATACTTATTTCAACGCTTTCAGTAGTTTCTGCATGATACACAAACAGTTCAGAACCAGGCTTTCATGTAACTTATTACAGTTTGAGCAATTTTTTAATGTCATAAAAAGGTTATGAATATAAAAAAAATTAGTTAGATTTTAGATTTTAAACTATTTAATCCCATATCACATTCTGAAATGTGAAAATAATTTGCAATTAAGCAAATAAAAATGTGAAAATACAACATGCTATATGTGTAAAAACAGATATAGCTCATTGGGCATGTAATAAACTGCCATGGTGTGTATTCCATAAATCATGGAAAAAGTAATAAATTTAATAGTGATATTGCAATAATAATAAAATAAATATATATTAAATTCAACAAAAAATTACACATGTTTTAAAGTGCATAAAACTTTTAAAAAATTTATAAACAGCAAAAATAATATATATCACTTTTTCAAGTACAGTATGTTCAGACTTTAAGAAACATACTCATCTAATATAAAGCAGTAAAATATAAATTTATAAATAAATGTAATTTCAAATAATCTTCAAAATATGAATAGACAAAAAGATGTGTGCTATGCACAAACACAACTTGTATATATTAACAAAAAGAAATTAAACATAATACTTTTTAAATATACAGCACCGAGCTTACTTGAAAGAATAGAGCAGAATTTTCTAAATAATCTGAAACATTTGACAGAATTATTTAGTATCTTTTACATTCATCCATTCTTCCCTTAATTTAGTGTAATTTTACAGGTAGCATTTCTCACTTTACAAGTGGCATATCACATACAGAACTTCAAAATTAATAATTGTGAAAAGCAGCCTTTCAAAGGGAAAAAAAGCCAATGTAATTAAGAGGGCAATTTGGCACCAATATATAATTCCAAAGAGGAGAAATGTTTACTGTTAAGCAAAGTTGTCTGCTACCTTATCTGAACATTATCCAGTTCATTTAACGAAAATCAATTTGAGTAGAAAGAAACAATGTAACAACACAACTGATGTTCCAGAAAAATATAAGGATGATGGAGTTACACAATTGTCTATCTTGAATGTCGTACTCAAGTTACAGAAAATAGTGCAGTTGCAGCATGATATATAAATATTCTGTGTGCATTCTATGTTTATTAAAAGTTACATAATGCACTTGTCATTATCAACACTTTGCTTTGTCTTCAGTTATAAAAACCACAATCTCCACAACAAATGGTATGGATGACACCAAGCATTGCAAATATGAGATGGAAACCCAAGAAATTCCTTCAAAACTTAAAGCCATCTGTTGGAATAGCTGCATTGGGATCAAATTGGTAACCTTGATCTGATGACTGAGGCATGAGTGTAGGATCTTCATCAGTCTGCTAAAAATATAAAATTATAGGTTTATTTTACTTATTTTTACTTTTTACTTTACACAAAGCCTTACTTTAGTCAGTCAATACAAATCTTATATTAAAGGGCATAAATACAGGTCAGGAAGCTCATTTTATAAAATGGGAGTTTCATAAAAAAAATCAACAACGTTAAAGCTTATATCTAAAAATATAAACATGTACCAAATTAAAAACTAACATTGTTATACTTAATACTATTGATTTGATATTTGACATACCAATTACATCTACTTTATTACTTTTTTTGTTTTAAAATTTGTAAAAACCTAGCCCAAACACTAATCCTTCCAAAGACAGACGGCAGAAAGGAAGTATAATTACGAATACCACCTTCAGACCCAACATACATAGTCATAACTTAGGAAAAGGAAAAGTGGTTGACCTAAATACACCTGGCAGCAGATTATCATTAAAGAACAGAATTCTCTTGGGTGATCAAGCTTGAAAAAAGTGATGTGCTGGTAATAACTTGCAAAATATCATATATATAAATGGGATAATTATGCAGTCGTTTCCATTCAGAAAGGAAATTCAATTGCAAAGACATTTTATTTTGTCTGTAGTTTAGCGAATCCATGACTTTCCATAACAAAATTCATCCATTGTCTAAATCCATGATTTTCCATGACTTTCCAGGTGAACAGGAACCGTGAATACTGGTAAAAGTAACTGTAAATTTATTTTTCAAATTTTATTATATATTTCCTCATTTTAAAATTTTTTTAAATTCTATTTCATTTTCATCATTATATATTTTTTCCTTTATTTTATGCCTTAAAGAATTTTCGTTTAGTTTTGCACATTTGGTGACATCTTGTTGCCAATGGCAAAAAAAGTCATCAAGAACGGCATATACTATATCTGTAGATCCAAATATGAAAGAGTGAAGATGACACTTTTGTACCCAAAATATTAGCTTATTATTATTGTGAAATCTTAAAGTAAAAATTGCAAATAAAAATTTTCATTTTGTATGAAAAAATTATTTTTGCATTTTCCCCCTAAAGCAAGAATTTTAAGTTAATAGTTTTGAGATTTTAAGGTAAGCAATTTATAAATTTGAAATTTTAACAGACATGAAATTATTTTCAGCCAAGATCAAATACAGATATGTGCTGTTACTGGATGTCTCGTCTTCTATTAAATAATAAAAGGGGGGAAGCGATAATATGTGACAGTGAGACTTTTTTTTAAATATATATATATATATATATATAATCTTTTAAACATATAATACTTACATACTGACAACAGTGAGTAAAAACAGACAAAACCTTAAAAAAAGTACTGTATAGTTCTAAACATATAAGCTAAGAGTGTGATTTACTTCAAATATTTACCCAAAATTCTAAATCCGTATAAAAGTTAAAATTTAAAAAAATTCAGTAATATTTGAATATGTTGCAAAGAAGGTAAATTGGGAGACTTTTTTCAAATAAAATAGCTGTAATGTAAAACTGCTAGAACAACACTTTTTTTATGTGGCATACTATTTACACCTCAAGACATTTTTGCCAATGATCAGGAGAAACTTGAATTTTAATTTTTAAGAAACTTCATGCAGTCTATATTAATTTCACAATTTTATGCTGATTTATATGATCATGGTTTACAAATTGCAGCACTAGACCATGGGGCCAAAAATTCTTTTACTTAAACACTAATGACAATGAAGCTAGCTAATCCTATATGAAAGTAGCACTTTTTCAAACATCTAAGCAGTAAACTAAAATATTTAAAAATTACTATTTTAAACAATATATAGATTATTTTCAACAACATTTATTAGAAGATTAGCTGATCTGCTGCAGATTTACTATTGCTATTTTGGCATGATTATAAGAAAGGTGAAAATAATACTAAACTTTTTTCAATTTTCTTATATTTTCTCTTTTTATAATTTTTGCAAACTTTATTTTTGTCCCTTTTTCTAAGCATTTTATTTATTTTTGTTGATGGTAAAAACAAAAGAAAAAATGATGAAAAAGGACACATTTGTTCCATGGGTCCCTATATAAGCTAAAACCCTAACTTTAAGATTTATAAAAAGCCCTAAAACTGTTTCAATTATACATGGAAATATATTCAAAAGAAGAATTTTTAAAAATATTTTTGCATAAAAACTAACACCAAATAATGCATAAAATCAAATTCTTTATTACTTATTTGTGCATTTTCAACATTGTTCCCTTATTAAATTTTCAGTCCCAATTTAAATTATCAAAATATTTTTCCATTTTGGACACAAAATTTACATATCAAATCTAAGCCTTTGTATTTCAAATTAAAAATAGAAGTACTAAAATAAAATATGTATAAAAAGAATGCTGCCATTAGTTCAAGACAGATTATACCATAATTTTGACCACATAAAAAAAAAAACCTTAAATTTTTTAAAATATGCTAGAATACATGAATATTGTGTGTTAAAGAGGTGTGGTACCAAAATCTAAAAATTTATATTAGAGACCATACATATACATGAAAATTATTTCATCGAAAGAACTTTGACTTAGCAAAAATACAAAATTGACTTAAGCAATTTAAAAAAAAAAAAAAAAAAAAAAAAAAAAAAAAAGACTACAAAAGAATTATTTTGTGCAACTTTTAGTTATTATTATTAGTTTAGAATTCAACTTATTGCATAGTCAGGAAAGTAAAGTCTAAGCAGTTAATTTAATTAAAATTTTAATCTTTAAAAGTTTCTTAAATCTTTTTAAAGTTTCAAAATTTAATGCTGTTACAAAAAAAAAAAAAAATCTATTAAGGCATTTTAAACAAGACTCAGCATGGACTTACTGCTGAAATAAATTTTTAAAAAACAAAAAATTTGACAGCAACTGAACTGAATATAAATTATCACTCACTCCTTACAGTTTTATTCTATACATTACATAAAATCTGTCAACAAAAATTTTAACATTTGAATCTTAAAATTGCCTAGCATTTGTTCTGCATGAACTTAAGAAAAACAAACACAGAGACAGAGCCATTTCAAGTTTTTGGGGAAAAAAGAGAAAAGGAGGGTGAGGCCTTACTTTTCAAATATTTAAGATACAAATTCCAAAGTTTTGAGTGATTGGAACAATAATTTAAAGGCTAGTGACAAATATTGGATTTTGCCAAATAAAATATAATTGATTAAACATTTAACAGTATATTTGGATGAATACTGAACAATTTGGTTATATTTTTTCATAATATCTCTATAATATGCCTATTAAATATATAAAAATTCAACTGCACAGTAAATGCACAAATACAATTTCATAATTACTTTAACACAAAGTTACTTATTATTAAAATCTAACTTTTTCAGCAAAATTATTTTTTAGAGAAATTATAGAAATTATTTTTAGAGAAATTATAGTTTAGAGTTACGTTTCTTTATATACAAAACAAATTCTAGAACAAATACAGGCAGTCAGCACTTTAGTTTGGTTTTCCCCAACATTTCTAAATTATATAAAAAATTTCCCAGATTTCTGCTGAGATATATTTTTTCTCTTAATGTACAGTCACATCTGGGTTAATTTTCCTAATTGACAAATTATGCTTACTGCAAAGCTTAGTTTACAGAAGAATTTTAAAAATAAATGTTTCATACAGCAACATTTTAAAATTACACTAAAATCTCACCAAAGAATAAATCAGACTTCCTGATATATATTTAAATCTACACTATTAAAATTAGAGTACATATAAATTTAATTATGCCTGTATGCAAAACCTTAAACACTGAATGCAGAAAAGCATTAAAAACAAAATAGAAATAATTCATGGAATCCATTTTGACTATTTTAACGGTGTAATTATATTTAATTAAAAATATACTACATAAAAAATAACTGATGCCAAGATCAATTCACTATTGTTAAAACTATCAATACTTTCAAGAAAATTTAGAGTAAATATTTATAGCAGCTATTTTTATCAGTTTGTAAGTCATTGAAAAAAAATCAACTTATTATTCCTATCATATTTTCTTACCTACATGTTTCAATGTTATTCTTGATACATTATTCTATTAAAAGATAAGTAAATAAATAAGACAGTATATTATTTTTTTTCCAGAAAATCTATTCTGTTGTCTTTGGTATTTTTTGAAAAATAACTTTGATGCTTTTTCTAGACTGCATTTTCTAAGTGACCTGTAACTATCCTCATTCTGATTGAGTTTAACATCCTAAAAATGTTCATCCACTTTTCTCTGGCCAATTTACAAAAGAAAAAAGGGTTTAAAAAACTTTTGCTTTGCAATTATAAGAAAATTATTCACAATGCAACTTAAATATTTAATAAAAGTGCAATTTCTTGAAATAATTGCTTAATTTATAGTTTATATATATTTTTTTAGTTGAAATTACTGTAGTTATTGTTATGAGTGGGTGAAAAATTTTTAAGCCCTTTTTAAAATTTTATCCATAAACAAATTTTAAATTTGATGCATCTGTGAAGTATATTTACTATTTAATTCAGTGACCAACATATAACCCCCAACTCTAAAGAGTTAACAATGCATTATTCAAGATAATTTGAAGCAACACAGTTAGCCTTTCTGAAAAGTTCTACTCCACTAGACCAGGAGTCAACAGAATGGAAGCTAGCAACTCTCATTCAGCTCTACACATAGGTGTATGTAGTTCTTTTGTCTCTATAATGTGTATCAATAGCAATGCATATAAATCACACACTGACACCTTCATCTTGTTTCCCAAACAATTTAGTTCTCTTTCAAAATTCTGCTACCTGCTACCCTAGACAATTCTGTTCTAGTTTCCTCTTTAGATGGATAGCATGTGAAGTAAATGGCAGTTTTTATTGGCTACAAACAAATTTCAACCTTGAAGTGAAAAGGGACAAACAAAATATGCTTGATTACTGCTACAGGAGCTTGCATCTGCTAGGAGTCAAGAAAAATTTCCTACTTTTTCCTGATTTTTCTGAATGTCTCAAAATTTACTATCAATTTCAAGTTCTCTTGGTTTCCAGGTCAGTGAGGAACCCTCTACATAATATATAGTGTGAAAAAAATATTCATAGATTTTATCTAATATTTTTTTTATTAATTGCCTTTTTGTTTATAGTAATCATTCTTTTCTTTTATAGCAATGACTTTCAGTTGTGCTATATATTTTAAAAATAACTTTTTGCTACTAGAATAATTTGAATATTCTTCCAGACAGTAGAATAGGCAGTATACCAATTATTAACCAACTATTCATTGCATCCCTATTTGAGGCAGATTTTTTTTCTGTCTTTTAATTGAACATAATAGGTGTAACCATGTTCCCTTAATCATGCTGCTTTCCCTGCCTGTACTCATTATTTGGAAATATACCATTTTTCTGTCCCTAATTAGACTATATTTGATAAATACTCATTGAATCTATTATTTCAAGAGGTATGATTTGGCCACTAACATTGATTTCTATCAGCTGTTTAAAAAAAATGTTTAAATTTTGATCAAAAGATTTATTTGGGAATTTTGAATTTGTTTTTTTGTTCATTTACCTGTATGTGTTTTTAAATGTGTTTCATTGCATTGTTCCATCTTTATTGTTATATAATTTTAACTTGTAATGCATTCAGTATTTTATATCATGAAGCCTGTTGAAATAGTCAATAATATAAGTTATTCAAAAATTACTTTTCAATCATTTCCTTCACTTGATGTTGATTTTAATATAATATATTTAATATGTATGATATACAACATGAATTTACATATGAACATTTTTTATAAGAAATTTGACCTAAGTAAAAGTACAAATTCCAATAATTATTATTTCAATTAATTATTATTTTCATTTCATTTCAATGTCAGAAATTTAAAATAACTTAATGCTTGACATACTAGTAACCTCACCTTCAACATCAAAGAATGAGCAAGGCATATATTATTAGTATAGCAATATATAGTAACTTGTCATTCAATCTTTTTTTTTTTTATTCTTAGATTTTAATTTTTCACATTGTAATGAATTCATTAAATTTAAAAAGACTAAAAAACCCTAGTCATAAAAAAAAGTTTCTTCTGTCTGATGAAACTAAATTTTTAAAAAATCTAAAATGTACTAATCATAAATGCAGGCATGAAAGTAGACAATGACAAAAAAAGCTGAAGTTCTCCGGGTGGGGTTGGGGGGGAGAGATGTACAGAAGATGATTACATTTTCTCTTACATAACTCTTTTTCACAATATGATTCAGTACTACATACAGGAATGTGGCGCTCCTTCAAGCATTTTGGATGAATTTTCGTAGCAGCCAAAATGTAGATTTGGAGCAGAATAGTGTTTTTGTAGCAGTTAAACTAACATTTTAAAGGATAAACCGTAGTTTTTGAGGAGTCTGCCTAATAATTTAGAATGATTGGTTGGTAGCATTTGGAGCAGCCAAATATTCAATAATTACTGATATAGTTTGTTGGTTTGGTACATGCAATATATAGTGCATAAAGAAAGAGGGGAGATAGTTAAAATTACAATAATAAAAATATATTGCATGCTAAGGGATATTTTTAATACTTTTTGGATTATCTATTGGGTTAATAGATAATCCAAAATCTATCCTTAAAACCAATAGATAATCCTGTTTGGATTATCTATTGGTTTTAAGGATATTCCTTTGGTGTTTAAGCACCTGCATTTTAACTGCATTTATGCACAGTTTTTCCATAGATTCTTTTTACAGCCACTTTTATTTATGTTGTTTTAGTTCCTTTATTCTTCGCTCTTCCATTTTTATATTTTTTCTTTTTTATAAGGTTTGCAAGAACTTAAGTGTTAAACTAATTTTTTTCTACATGCTCAAGCAAAACTTTTTTAAGATATTTTACTGGAGTATCACCTTCAGCAAGAAGGTGATACATAAGACTTCTACCACCTAACGCTCTTCTATGAATAGGTTATCCAGGATGGTCGCAAGACGTGCACTACAATATTACCTGACTTATAAATTATTTTAGTAAAATAACTGCATTTAAACTACCTTATTCCAAATTACCTAAATATAATTAAAAATTGAAAAATAATGAGACAAGATGAAGACTTTAATGCTGATATAAGCAATTTTAGGTAAATTATAACTGTTACATTGAATAATTAACTATTCAAATATTTTAAAAATATTAAAAATTATTTTCCTTTAACTTTTTTTTTTATTTCGCTGTCTAGTGTTTGAAATAAGTCAACATTTTTTTATAGTGCCAATCTCTCATGTAAAATCGTCTTTTCAATATTATGACAATATTTAAGGATACAAGGTATAGTGTTCCCAAAAGCTATGTTCCAACATGCAAACATAATCTTTCCGATTTTGCGACTTGTAGTAAGGCTGTATGTACAATAAAACATCCTTATATATGGGCGCCGAACGATGGCCGAATAGATAGAGCGCTGCTCTTTGGTATCCAGTATTCGCGGGTTCGAATCCCCCTATTGGCATGGATATTTGTAGCTATTCGAATCGGCTTTAAGCAGTAGGTGACAACCTCACTGTCCCTCATATAGCGTAGTACCCCAATTGATATTTGACCATCATCTTTCCGATTTTGTGACATTGCGAGAAGAATATGCGGTATATCAGTGATCGGCAATTTATCTACATCGCGAAATCGTGTATTCCGCCTATTAACTGTAGAATCTTGATGCCAATCATAAACACTGGAAATAAATCAGAGGAAGACGCACGAAAAGGAGGAAAACATCGACAATTCACAAATACGGAACTCCGAGTTCAACTGAGAGCGGCTGAGTGGGGTCTGCATCAAGATATTCTTGTGACACTATTGTACACTACTATAAAGGCTAAGTTGTATTAAGATCCGCATCTGACTAGTGCAGGAAATTCTTGTTGTGACATGTTTGTCCATGCTCGCTTTGAACCAATTTTTTTTTTCGCTCCATATCCCGGCGGTAAAGTGCGGAAAAACGTAAATTGGTGTTACAAAATAAAAAAAAAATAAATAAAGTTAATCTGAATATTTCGTACTGCCCTAATATTTCCATATTTTCCCGATCAGTGGACACCCTGATTACCAATTTTAATAAGACTGCTAACATTACACTAAGGGAGCAGTCGGAGAGAGTGCTGGATAGCTGATTTCCCAGAAGATGAAAACTGGTTTCAAGGGATGATAATCTCACCAATACACAAATTTCTTTTCTATTTCGAAAAATTTACAAATGGCAAGGTGATTTTTGAAAAAGCAGAATTTATTAAAAGAATCGGAAATTCACATACACGTACAATAACGTACGAAAAAAAGGCGGAAATCGGCGATGCAGAAATCGGCTGTAGAAATCAAAGAAATGAAATTCCAAACTGCGGAAAATTTCCATCCTTTTTTTTTTAATTCATGTTTAGCCATTTAAATTAATTTTTTTCCGTCCGCAGCATTGATGGTACTAATTTTATGGTCATCTTTTTCACTGATTTCCATCATAAATTCTTGTAAACACAGATGCTCTTAGAAGTAAAACACGGTAATCCAGAATAAAACGCACGTGCAAACTATTTTCTCGAACACCCGTTAAGTACAGAATACGATACGTACGCTGGCTATGACACCGCTAGGAATAATGCCGCCGCCTTTCAAACCTGGAACCCATAAACATAACGCGATCATCATTCGATCCTGAAAGAATAGCCTCGACTTGCTATAGTACGTTGAGCCAATCGGAATGGAAGTGAATCAGTATGCGTAGTCATATCTCCGCAAGCGTACATTTCAGCGAAAACACGCATTAGAAGATACTGATTTCGACCAGAATTGGAACCCCCTCCCCATTTTCCAATCACGATTTCTCGATGGATTTGCATCGATCTCAGAAACAGTCCTAAAAGCTGTCAAAAAAGCAGATTTCTGCTTAAAAGCGGAAAACTTTCATGCCTGTAAATGTTGTAATTAATAAAGAAGAAAAATGGACAAAACAGATAAAGCTATAGTTCACTAATTCCTCAAAATACATATAAAGCAAACAATCAAAACATTGATTTTACTTACATCATCAGAGAAATACTGATCCATTATTTCATAAGCTATCTTATAAATTTCTTCATTCTCATGATTCTGGAGATTTTCAATTTTCTCTAAACCTATAAAAAAAAATTTTATTGATATCTTTGAAACAAAGAGTAAAATATCAAATATGAGGAATGAATAGAAAAACATACATTATACATAAATTTTGAATTTCGGAAATTACACATGAAGCTCAATTTTAAAAGGGGAAACTCCTTATTGTGAAAGTTTATTTGGAGTATATTGGAGTATATTGTGATTTATTTGGAGTATATTGTGTGGAGTATACTGTGAAATTAAATTAGGATCTTGACAACAGAAATCCTAATTTAATTTCACAGGTGTCAGATAAGTAATTGTGGGACAATTTCGTTTCAAATTAATAGGCACAGTACCATTACCAAAAACATACTTCAAAGAAAAATACAACCTGAATCTACCCCTGAAAAATACAAATGAAAATTTAAAAATAAAGCAATATTAGAAAAGTATTCTTTAGGAATTATTTTGAAAAATATATAAATGTAGAGGGCTCATACCCATTTGAAATAAGAAAATTTAAGTACCTGTTACCTTGTTAAGTACCTGAAGTGTACACACACTTCATATATGTATACATATATGTCAAGATAAAAAATTAGAATAAATTATTAAACTCAAATGTTCATTTGGATATTGGTTTATTCTAGCTTAAATCATTGATGATAATATCAATACCACCATATAAAACATTTTGAAACAGAAAAATAAGGGGTATATATCCATTAATATATACCACTAATCCTTGGTTCTTCTTTTGAAGCTATCTATAGTGAACAGTAAAAGCTGTAATGTTCTGTTCAATTTGAAAAGGATTTAACAGGTGAGTAAAAAAATCATTTACATTGTGACTTATGAAACAAAAAAAAAAGTTGCAAGCTGAAAAGTAATCAAAGAACTAAAACCAAAATTCTTTACATTTTTAAAAAAGGGCAGTTAAACGAAGGGTCATACAATGTATAAAAATTATATGGGGAAAGGATCCTTAGAAAAAAAAACTGAAAAAGCAAGAGCTCTGTGGGGCCTGGAGATCATGTTAAAGCAGCATAGAAATTTTAGTAATGTTTTTAAAAAGGTAATTCTGCAAAGACTTAGTTTTTCGAAATTTGTTATATAACATCTATGTAACATATAACCTGTCAGCACATTTAATACCACATATTTATTTTGTTGTTAAACACATGCAGAATGAATTTCCAGTACCTTCCTGGATGGTAAAAGATACAGATGAGTGTAAAAAACAAATATTCAGATAGTTTACCCATTGTACCTCAGACTGGCTTCTTGTTTTACCACTACTTAGTTCCAAGATCTAACACTTTTTTAAAAATATAAATTAGTTATCCATGGAAACATTTCATCGTTCACAAATAATATTTATTCTTTTATTTCCTCATACCTCTGAGCACATCTGCATAAGACTATTCTGTATATCATTAGAGTAAAATTTGTTTATTGTAACTAAATCTCGTTTTTACATGATAAAGTATATAATTTATAATTTAAGAATTTGCAAAATATACAAAATAACAAATAATGTTATACTTTGGTCCTACCTGAACTTTGCAACTACAAAATGCTTAGAAATATAAGAATGGAAAGTATAAATAGCATAATACAATATTAAAACTTACCATTGTATTTACTGCATATCTGAAATTACTCAACAAATAATTAGACTTACCATTATATACACTCACTAACAAACAATACACTATATAAAATGATTTTTTAATTGTGAAACTGAAGAAAATTGCAATAAAACCGAAAATTAGGTTGCTTGTATAATAGGTTTTCATATATAACTTCAAGTATAAAAAAGTTCACGAGTGTGGAATGGGGATAATGCCACATAGCATTTGCAGAATTAAAAGAGTTGAATCAGATCCCATTAACACTATGCATTCTTCTATTTAATAATTAAATATAGATGCAATAGGTTTTAAATAGTTAATTTTTGAAACATAATTTTTATACATTTACATTTATTTTAAAGCTTCTATAAGTTAAATTTAAACACTATGCTAAATTTTTAATACTACTTATTCTTTAAATCTACTAAAATTCTACAAGAAGATTTATATTTTTAATTCTACTAAAAACATGTTTGCTTAAACCTTTAATGTGCAGTGTTTATGAATAGTTCAGTTTTGTTCATTAACACTATATATATATATAACCTTAGAACCCACTTTACTAAACAGCAAATCTACTAGTGACAACTACAGCAAACATCATACACTTTAAAAATTTTACTTATATACATATCTTTATTAATAATAATCTAGCTGCTTCGCATCCAGTCTTTGGTCTGGGTTTTAAAATATTTTGATGAAAGATTTAGAACCCCTATTAAAGATAATAAGTCATCAAAAATGCCATCATATATTTATATACTTACACTAGAATTTAAATAGCGTAGATACATTTTTGTGTTTCCCAAATACCAAATATCTGACGATAATAATGCCAACAATGAATAACACTGCCATATTTAGATGCCAACTCAACAATGGAAAGCTCGTGTCACAAAATTAAACTGGCATTTTGTTCGGTTTTTCGTCAATATCTTTCGAACTAATTGAAATATTGGAGGGGGAAGGAATGGATTTCGAATGTTAAAAATTTACAAAAACCTTCCCAGGGATGTACCTAATAATTTCCCAAATTTTCACGCCGATTGGATGCATGGTTTTTGAGTCTATTGAGTACACACACAGACAGACACAAATTCATTTTTATATATATAGATATGCATGTGTAAATAAAATATTTTAAATTTACTATTGAATAACTCTAGGATAAAAAGCAATAATTTCCATAAATAAATTCATATTTCCATACAATACTTACTATTACATATTTAAAACTGGAAACTTATTGCCTAACATCTTTTGTACATAAAACCCTACTTAAAAATGTCTGAATAGTGATAAAAGTAATAAACTCCACTTTATTGTAATTTTAACACAATGAAAAACTTAATGTAGGCTATTTTTTTAATCCCTGTGGTCTCCAATTTCTAAACTGCATACAAAATTTTAAGAATTACATCACTTATTTAATTTGTTATAAACAAATAGGTTGCATGCAAATATACTGACCTCCACACTCTTCAATTTGACTTGCTACTGAGAAAAACTGTGAACCAGCCAATTTGAAAATATTATTAATGGCATCCAAAACAACTTGAACAACTTGAGGATCTCTAACTGTGAGCAAATTACAGAGAGGAGGTATTGCTTGTTGACTGACTAAATATGCTACTTGTGCTTTGGTACCACTGATGGTAAGATTACTAATGGCCCAGGCAGCTTCCTTTTGGGTTTGAAATTCACCCTAAATGCATTAAAGATAAATGTGTAAAAACAACTAAATATTCAGAACTCATATCAATATGATTATACACACAACTTTATATGCCTTAACATGACTTCAAAGTTGCTTTCAAAAGCAAAATAAACTTGATCCATGAACTAAATAAAAAGAAAATTAGTATAAATAAAATTTAGTTGTACAAACAGATATTCCCCAGATTATTCTATAATCCAAAATTAAGCTCTCAAATGATATGAATGTTTCCTTAATAACTTTCTATGCAAGCAACAACAATATCCAGAGATGCCCACTCCAGAAGGATCTAATCAGTACTCCATTTTTTATTAGCCACTTTCCAATCAGTCTAATCAGAACACCATTTTTTATTAACTTTCAGTAACAACATATAATTTATGTTAAATAACTCACTTTTGCACTAATAAGTGCTATAATATTAAAAAAAAATTTTCATCATTAATCATTAAACCCTTTTATAATATAAATTGCTTGCAACAATATTAAAACTTGCACTTCAAAATTAAAATGTACTTCAAAAATTAAAACTGTACTAACAAATAAAACAAATAAGTAAACAAATAAGTAAAATGGCAAGAAATTACTCCACAACTGTAAATCTATGTAAAAAATGAAAAAAAAATATTCCTTAATATTTTAATTACTAAAACCACAAACACAATACTTACCACTATTATTATACAAATAAAACAGGAAAATATATATATATAAGGTTATTTCCAGATTGCTCTAGCTTTTTTTCCTGCATTAAGATATGAATTTGAAAATACTTTCATAACATACTCTGGTATCAAACACTTTTAATTTTTTCGATTAACAAAGAATTCATATTTTGTTTTTCTTCTTTCTGTTTTAATCAATGAAATTTTATGCCAGATTTCATCAATTCTGTCAAAATTTTCAGATTCAAATTCTTTATTTTGGTAAAAGGAAAATTCTGTTTCAACTCTATCCAATTCCTCCATAGTGATATTAATTATAGATCCTAAGTACTGTTTCAAGCTAAATCTTATGTTTTTTTTAATTGCACATCAGCTGCTTCAA
Source organism: Pardosa pseudoannulata (assembly GCA_032207245.1). Lineage (NCBI taxonomy): Eukaryota > Metazoa > Arthropoda > Arachnida > Araneae > Lycosidae > Pardosa > Pardosa pseudoannulata. The sequence continues at coordinate 2,792,654 of CM063502.1, read as the reverse complement.
TATGCATAAGCAATTCATCATTTAGTAGAAAATTTTTACAATATATGAATATGCAGCGCCAAAACTCCCTCAGAGATTTATAAAAAGAAGAACTGTCCCTTTAGCTTAGTGAGTCTTTAACATCTTGCGTTTTACTACCAATAATTAAATCACAATCATCTTTAAGATTTTCCTTTTAATCTATATTCAAATTCCATAAATCTTCTGCCTTACTGATTGCTCTTGGTTTAATAAATCTCATTACAATATCCACTAAAAGAGAATTAAATTTATGTTTTAGCCTGTGCACCTGTGGAGCTTCTTGCTGCAAACTTTCATTCAATGAAGTAAACACAGATATCACAGAAGACAAGAATAAGCAATATAGTTTTGATAATGGGTTCATAAACTAATGATATATTTCAGTTGGGTTTTCCTTTCAAAAGAAAAACAGTACAATTTTGATCTTTTTATAAAATGGAAATTTGTTTATAACAGCGAAGCAAGAGAAAGGCTTGTATGTAATCAAACCCACTTATCCTAAGAATGTGAATAAGAAAGCGAGGGCTATAGGATTACATACACAAGAAATTACTTTTAAGGATTGACATAGGAATTATTCCCACATCAATTTTGCATACATAAGAAATACATTTAAAACAATCAGTGTAATAGGATCACTTAAAATGCTAGGTCAGACTAAAAATTCTGAAGTATACAAAGAAGCAAAAAAGGTAGAAGGGTGAGTTTTAAACCCATTTTTAAAATACTTGGACAACCAATGTCAGGGTTAGAAAAAGCTAACCAATCATCGCCAGGCTAAACGTTCGAGAAATCACCTAATTTGGCGTCAAAAGCCAGGTTGTAAATATTGCATCTATACATAATATAGCTTTGTTTCAATTTATCCTTCGTTTTCTAAAGCTTTTAACTCAATCTAAGTTGTTTAAATTGCCTGTTTCTCCATCATTCAAATGCATGAAATGTATGCTGTCAACTTCCATTCTACAACAAATTTTGTAAACACACGAAAGACTGGCATGTTGAGGTGTGTTTTGCTGCAAATCACAGTTTTTTTTTTTTTGTTTTGTTTTTTTTTTTTGTTTTTTTTTTTTTAAACAAGAAGGTTCTTAAGTAGCAACCCTTATTATTTGTACAAATACCAAGACTGGTATGTTTAGATTGTTATTATTTGTTATTTGCTCTAGTCATCATTATTTTTAGCCTGCTACGTTCCTCCTTGGAACAGATGCATTATAGTCGCCGGTCCCGTCCGCCATGTTTTTTTTTTGGCGACCAACAGAAAAACGCATGATTTGAAAAGTCGCCATGTAGAAAAATATGGCAGCAGTGCGTGTTTTCTGAAATATCACACACACACACACACACACAAAAAAAAAAAAAAAAAAAAAAAAAAATGGCGGCAGTCACATTGCATATTTGAAAAAAAAAAAAAAAAAAAAAAAATATGGCGGCAGTCACGTGGCATATTTGAAACACAACATTAACAAAACTAAACTTTAAAAGGAAACAACAGATTAACAATTTAAAGTATTATTAAAATAAAATTAGCATAATAATCATCATTTTTTACGTTTTTTAAAAAATAAATAACAGATTAGTAATATTTATGATATGTGTCAATAGAGTAAACAATATATATCATTTTAATAAGCACTAATATTATGAAGAATTTAACATGTGAGGGGTTGGGAACAAAATGAAAATGTTCCAAGCTAATACACTTAGAATATCCTGATACTTTTTAACTATTTCAAAACCGAAATAATTGATACTTTTTAACAATTTCAAAATCGAAATAACTTACCCGTCTTAACTATATTAACTAAATCCCAGAAAATGATACGAACAAAAACAAAATGTTCCAAACCCAAACATCTTTTATGATTTAGAATATTTTGATATTTTTTAACAATTTCAAAACCGAAATAGTTGATACTTTTTAACAATTTCAAAACAGAAATAACTTCACTTGTCATAACTAAATTAACTAAATCCCAGAAAATGATAAAAGCAAACGCCAACGCCTTTTCCGGTTAAATTTTCATGTTTTCCTCACATTTAGGACAAACATAACTCTTTTTTAACAAACCTACATCCCTTAAAAAACTTTGAAATAGCTCCATTTTACTAACCAAATACATAAAAAAACTCAAATTCGGAATTCCATCATCCCCACAAACGTGCCGTTTTGAAAGAACTGCAAATCCAACCTCAGGTCTAAGAATTTCCTGATATTTTCACAATGCTACAAATAGTTAAAACAGAAATAAGAACATCTGCCATAACTAAATATCAAAAATAACTTACCTACCTATGAGACAACCTACTACTGGAACGAAAAGAACATTTAGAACAGAAAATTTGCATAGATAGCCAGGTAATGACGTCAAAAATCACGTGCACCAATAGGATGCAAGAACATATCGAAGCTTCCATATTCCTTGTCAAAGTTAGGGCATATACAGCAACCTAGTCATCACCCCAAAAATCGCCAAGTTTGGCGAGAAAAAAACACGGCGGCTATAATGCATCTGTACCTCTTCTTTTATAAAAGAGCTTTTTTTCATTGCTTCCACTGACAACAACCTTTTTCATCTATACCGATAACCTAGTTATTTATATCTCACACTTTTTAGAGAGATAGGTAACAGATTTATGATACAATTCAGCTGATATGTTTACTATTTGCAAATCGCGTATAGCATTGTGATCTCGGTTCAAATTGCATGTATGCTTCTTTGCAGTAGAAAGATGCTAATTTTCATTCTGTGTGGAGGTCTGACAGAATAGCCAACCAACAGGATTTGTCCTTTTCCTTTGAGGCATGCAAATCACCTTTTGGCAGTGTTATGGATAAAATTAAAAATGTTAAAAAATTTTCCCCTTATGCAGTGTTTATTTAACTAGAATGGCTTACGAAAGTTAAGTCAAATTGACAACGATGAATACTTCATAAAAACAAAATCCTTTAATTTTTATTTGCTTAAGAAAAATATTATTAACAGTAGGTAAATTAAGTTTTAGTTATTTTGCACTGCTTAATTTAATTTCATACATTCACATTGTAAAAAATAAATTAGCTGGTGCCTTTGCACAAATTTGGCATAGCTCAAACTAGTCGAATACCAGATACAACTAATGTAACTTTCAAATGCAGATAGCTGCCATCATGAACTGTCGATTGTCTCCTCAGCTACCTGCTTATATTTTAAAAGCTTAACCTAATATTTGCATATTTTTGTTAGCACTTGGGTGAAGCATAACTTTTACTGGAAAACCAGTCATGCCCATAAATCATGCACATATATCTTTTTCACCAACAGCATGAACATAGCCCATTCCACAGTAACCAGTGTTCACCTTGATACACCATTTGAATAAATGGCAGCAAATGAAATGACTGACAGCATTAAGTCTTTTTTGATAAGGTTTAACTTCACGGAATAATAAGAATAACTAGGATAAGCTGAGATTTCCCAACAAGCAGCTAGTATAAAAGCCATAGTTCCTTTAGGGTAGGTTTATTTATTCTCCTTTTAAGAACCAAGTTGGGAAAGCTGCCATCTTTGGTCCTCGCTGCTTGGCTCGGATTTTTGCACCTCTTGGTCTTTGTATATCCCTCAAATTGATGTTTTTCATTTTAAATTAAGAGTATTTTCCCCATTTTTCTTTTAAATGTTAATTGTACTTAAATTTAAAATGAACATATTCATAACTTAAATTTTTTAAGCCTTTCTTTTTGATGTGTGTTCTATTGACGTATAACAGACATGCCAACATTCAGACACTTGTGTCAGAACCAACTGCATGGTTTGAAATTTTAACATAATTAGAGATTATACATAAGTTCAAATTAAAAAGTAAATTTAAAATATTTACACATTAGTAAATTATAAAAGGTAAAATTTATGCATTTAAAAATTTATGAGTACCTTTTTTAGCTTTAACAACTTATTTATCAGAACAGTGTTTCTTATAGCAACATTGACACTGATTAAAATATTTCCATTTTTTCAATCATTATGGATGCTAAAGTTTGCAAACTAAAATTTGACCTAAATTCAGTTTGGACTGAAAACGTTCAACATGCAGCATTACTGTGTGAATACAGTAATATTCAGCATTATTTTTTGCAAAACTTTGTATTTAATTGCTGAATTGTAAACTTTTAGCTGTTCAAAGGTTTTGTTATTTTCTGGAGCAATATGAGGAGTTTCCATTGTTATCAAAATTTCTCATTTCTCTGAAGCTGCTCTGGAGAATCCAGAGAAGTTGGCATGTCTGGTTTAATAACTGTTTTTAGCCTGCATTTTTCAACGTAAAAACACCTTTTTTGGGGAGGTGGACAAGCATTTTTTCAATCTTATTTTTGTACATAAATAAGATTTAAATAGAAGTATTTGATGTTTTTAAATTTGAATTTCTTAATGTATCCTTTTTAACAGCAGTTTAGTTTTGTAAGATGGTTTTCATTTCTCTAAGTAAACACCATTACAAATTTCACAGGTTATTTCATAAAGAAATCATTCCATAAAATTGTTACATATTGTAACCATCTTACAATTCTGGCTTTAGCTTTTCGACTCACAGACATCAAATGATAGCAGAGTTTCAAAGAATATTATATTCCATGTATAAAGTAACTAAGTTTAAAAGAAATGTTTCAATAACTATGTACCTATATTTGAATCATTAATATAGCTCTTAAAATATACATCATTCAAATCAAATAGTTAATACATGTTAAAATGATATCTACAACAGTTTGAATTTCAATTAATATTAATTTAGAGGGAAAAGGCTATAAGTACTAAGAAAAATTTGCTAATATTCACATATCGCTTTTAAAAGATGCTGTAATTGAAATGTCTTTAACTTATACATGCACAAATATAAACGACTCTCAATCAAAGGATTTTGGTAGGTTAATTATGCTAAAATATAGGGAATGAAAATAAGAAGGATTGCAGGTAATTTTATCTCACATAGCTACCATTTTCAATAAAATAATCTGAATGAAAACTGAATCTGTAGTGTACTGCCTTTTGGTAATTCAGGGTTTGAAAATGCCACTACTCATATGGCAGTTCATAGCAAATCAAAATCATCTTAAAGCAGTAGGCCACAGTTTCATTAAACCCCATGAAAATTGACCACAGAGTTCCAAACCAAACTAAATAAGATGACATGGCCAAAAAGGTTTAAGAAACATTAGTGTTTTTCTTTAAAGAAATTTGATTAGAAAATACATCAAACATTTCACATGCTTGGCAACATTTTTGTCTTCTTAACAACATATTTAAACATTCTAAAAATTGTTTTTTCAATTTGGTTTATATACACGTTTGAAGTTACAGTAAATTCTTGAAGAAAATTCACACCCTCAGTTTATATATGCATTGATTTTTGTTTGGAAATATACAGTATGTAGATATATAAATGGCTGAACATGAGCATAGCAGCAGAGTTTCAAGATACAACAGTGTTATCCATCAACTACTATCAAAACATGCGAAATCAGAGGAATAAAATCTAAATAATGATCTCCTGCCTATGTAGTTGTTATAAGTATAAAGGTAAGGAAAATAAGAAATAAATTAAGTAGCCAAAAAATAAAAAAGAGACAATGAAACATCATGTAAATAAAGAAAATTAGATTAATTTACCTAAAGATCAGCCCTAGGTGCCTACACTATCAAAACTGCTTGAAATAGAGCAAAACAAATAAAAAAAATTAAATAACCCAAAAAGTTTATATAAATTAATTTAATCTAGTAAATAAATGAGAAATAAGTTTTTCCTAGTTTTTAAGGTAAAAAACAATTTTGCAGAATCTATTCAGATTTGTAATTTTGATTATATCCTTTTTCTGAAGAAGATACCAGTCTCTTTCAGTGATGCTGTTTGCTTTGTTTTTACTTTATATATTTAGTTTAGGCAATTTATTTCTAATCTGGTTACTGTTAAAAAAATAATGTTCCAAAATTAAGCATTTTATGTGAAAGTCATTAGTTTTAAGGGTCCTATTTTAAGAAGCAACAAAAATTAAGGAGTGTAAGAACTTTGTAGTATATGCACACATTGTTTTGTTTTCTTAATATTACACAGGACTTCTTTAACAACTACTTCCTTAAGAATAAATTCCTGTACCTTGTATTTCCACAGTTTTCCAGTGTATACAAAACACAATACGCAGAGTTATGGATTTAAATCATGTTCTCCTAAAGATTACATGAAAGCTGCAAATTCAGTTTATATTAAAAAAATATTTAAAGACAAAATTGGTCGAACAACATAACTCACGTGAAAAATAATATCTTGGAATACACTGGGTTACACAAGTATTTAGTAGCCACTGGAAGCCTGCAATTATATCCAATGTTGAGCCCTTGAGACAAAAATTTGCATTAAACAAAAACTACTTATAATTTTGATAAAATAATATATGTAATATTCAAATACGTCAATTCAAAATAACATCCAAAATTATACCATTATTTTATGACACTTAACTCTGCTGGATGGTTTTGGTTTGGAGCACTACAGTCTACTTTTTCAACATGAGGGTTAATGAAACCAGGACCTACAGCTTCAAATTGATTCTGAATGGCTACAAACAACCATGCCACAGTGAAATTCGAACCCAAAAACTCTGGTACTGGAGATCAGTGCCCTGACCAATTGCCCATTGCTTGGCTTTAACCCTGCAGGGTTGGGTAGCAATGAAGCAATTAAAACAATGTGACTGAAAAAGCAACACAGTAAGTAATACATTAAATGACCAAGTCAAAATAAACAACTTTCTTTTTAAATATGATTTCTTAACCATTTTTAGTCATAATCTTTTCTGTATTATATATTATTACCATTTAACCATGTCAACCATACTTTTCATTTTCAGAATGCATACTATGTGTTGTGTGAGAGTGAAATTTCTTACGTTTGCATGGAGCAATTCGAAGGTATAATACAACCCTAAAAGATATGAAGTAAAGATGTATGGGTATTTTGCCTAAAATCAGGATGCTGGAGAATTGTCTAAATTCAGAAAACAAATTTAAAAACTGTAATCAGTAACCAGTAATCTGTTACAGTATACTGTATTATGTTGAACATTTTTTTAAAATTACATCAGAATTTGAGATCATGAGAACAAAGATAATATTTTAATAACCTAGAAAATTCAATGAACATAAAAGATATTTTTAATCACACTTAGTAAAAACCTAAATTAGCTAATGAGAAGAAGTAAATGTTGATTTAAAACTATGGACATTAAATCATAGTGAAAGGCGTACTTTGTTCAAATGGTGAATAATCATTGGAATTAATCCAGCATCTATAACAGCTTGTACTTGCTGTTGATTACCAGCTGTAATATTTGATAAGAACCATACAGCTTCCTGAAAAATAATTAAAATATATTACATACACTGATGGATATCAGTTATTTACACATTATTATCTATTCAATTTAATACAATACCTATATAATAGGATTTCAAATAATTACTATCAGAAAATCATTCTATACCAGTAAAACAAAGGAAAAGTTTTAAAGCAAAATTTTATTAATATTACCATATGTAAGGTATTTTAGGTCACTTTATTAACAATCAGTGCTTCCTATGCTACAATTACAGGGTTAACATTTCAAATTTACATTACAAAATCTTCTATAAACAGATAGCACACAGATTTTAAGTCTTGACTTTGAACACTACTCCTTCATTGGATAGGTTTGGATTTTTGCAGCATTAACCCTTTAGCGGACAGTGGTTTTGCAGCAAAACCTGTTAAACTTTTTTTTTTTTTTAATCTTTTTGACATTTGAAAATTACAATAAATGATAGTACTACATTCAATTTATTTTTTCTTTTGAAATATACGTATTTAATTTTGCTGTACCTGGAAAGTTAGTAATTCTATTTTTTTCACTTATGACCCCAAACAAAAATATCTATTCAAACAACACTTATAAATTGTTAAACTATTTATTTATTTTACTTTTTAATAACACTCATTTTTTGTTCTTCCAATATAATTAAAATTTTAAAATGTGTTATGTTAATGCTGTACAACAGAATGGATTTGTCAGTTACCCCCCCCCCTCAATCCCTCTTACCGTATCCTGTAAGGATTGTAAAGATTGTAAAATTTTAATACAATTTGCATTTATAAGGTTCATATTTAATATTTATAAACTAATTTCATTAAAATCCAAAGAGTTTATGTAGGTGACCTTTAAAGGGTTAAATCTCATTAGTTAATAAATGCTCTAGAATCAAATATCAGGTGCATGTCTAAATCAGCACTGCATTTTTGTAGTAAAAATCCTGAAATTTTCTCAGTGTATTAGTGAGTTATATACATAATATTCCTAAAAACCACTAAAAAACTGCAAATACTCTAAGAATATGCTTATAAAGCTACTATTTTATGTAATATTCAGATTATTTCTTCCCATAACAGATATTATTTTGCTCAACAATAATGTCTTGCATTGGATAAATTCAAGCCTTATCAATTGTAATTATATTTTCTTATTTCATCTGCCATATAATTTTCAAAAAACAATCTGCACACAATTTTATACTGAGAAAGATGTTTTGGCATTAGGTGCATCATATTTTTTGTTGTTATGATCAGCTTCAAATCAGATTTTAGAATTTTGTTCACAGTTCCTAAAGTGATATTTAAAAATTTTGTTGTATCTCTTAGGAAAGCGGGAGGTATTTTCTTTTAAAACATTAGACACAACTGTACATTTAACAGCAGGCATACATACCTTTGCTGAATTGTTTACATATATTGCTTCCCCCCCTTCTTTTGGTTAAATGCAAACTGATTTTTCTTTTCTTTTATTAATTATCTCACTTATTTTACATACAGATCTATTAAGGTCATGTTATATACATCTCTTTTTGAAAATCAAAAACAGGTATTTTTTTATGGGAAGTACAAAAATATAGCTTCAATCCATTGTTTTTTAAAGCACAGAATACTGCAGACAATAATTAATCTTAATGTGAGTCCTGTTTTTATTTTAACATTTAAATTTGAATTCATGGAAAAAGACAAAATGTGTAAATACCATCTATAATTTCTTGAAAAAGCACTTACTTTATTAATCTTTTCTTTGGGATGGCCCAATAGAGCAGGAAAATGGGATAGAGCATCACAGTTCAGAACAACTTGGGTTTGCTCATCAGTCCCAGTTACAATATTACCTACTGCTCGTAGTACAGCTGTCTATTATTCAAAATTCAAATTAAATTACAAAAACCACAGATAAACACAAAAATCACCAAAAAACATTTGGAAATAGTTATTTACCTGAACTTTATCTTCTTTATGACTTAATAATGGAACAAGATGAGGCACAACCAATGAATCTATCACCATCTACGAAACAGATGTGAAACTGGTAATTAGAAATTATGCTTTTCCCCCTTACACTTTCTAATCATAATTCAGTTATCTATCAAGGTAACACTTAAATTATGATACATCACATCTTTTAAATACTTTTGAAATACAAGTAATTGTTTTTAATATTCACAAACAATAGCCATCAAAATATTTCTGTGTTTTGTATTCTTTTTCTCAAGAGGGATTTGTGTGTTTAGTGTCATCTTATGTTCTAAATAAAAGATGTTTTTGTAATTGAACGTCTGCATCAATCTACTAGGCTACTACATTTAGTAATTGCTTTACTGTGATGACTACAGTATTTTTAAATTATGTGGACGTTCTACATACATACATACATACATACATACATACATATACATATATATATATATACACTCCAGAAAAATATTGTTCAGAATGGTTAAAGATTTACAATATTTTTCTATGAAACATGGTTCCCACTCTTTTGCTTCTGAAAATTTCAAGCACTTTTCAATGACTTTTCCAAAACCTGATATTTTTTAAAGTACTTCTTTGATACACTGTTCATAATTGAAAAAAATTAAAATAACTTCCCAAAACAGTAGAACTATATATAATAATGTTCACTCTTTTCCCAGAAAAAAAAAATCAGGCTTCTGGAATGGTGTGAAAAAAAGGAAGGGCTATAAGTACATGAATACTGGTTTAAAAATATACAGTTTCTTTTTAAAGCATTTCAAACTTTTTATTTTTATATATATTTGACATCACTAACTAATCAGAAATAAGCAATCAAAGAAAATAAGTCAAACTTTGCTTCGCTACTCAGGCATCAAGACACAAAAGGGGGAAAAAAAAAAGCAAAACACTAATGTAGCCTAACCACTATGGCCAATTGTTCACCACTTTCTGATGATGACCTTGAAAGATGGTTCACGGGTAGCATCCACACGTTGGGCCACTAAATAAGCCGAGCGGATTGATTCGTCCATAGGGTCTACTGCTCACTTTAGTTGCACATCTGGCTGCCTTTGATCTTTGGAGAAAAACCGCCTTGGAAGCCATCGTCCGCTAAGGCTATTTTATCATCTGCAGCCATCAGCCACGATAAGCCAAAGCCCCTCCAGGCAGTGGTAATAGCTTGCAGTGGACTATAGTGTGAAGGGGCATTATCTGCCACCATCGGCCATGATAAGCCAAAGCCCCTCCAGACGATGGTAATGGCTTGCAGTGGGCCATAGTGGGAGGGGCCTTTAAAAATCTCTTTCAAAGCCCTTATCTTTCTTTCATCAAATGAAAAGCAAGAATTTCTAATTTGGGATGACATTGAACTCTGAGCTTGTCTCCCCCTCCTTCCAAGCCTGCGACAGTAGCTAGTGCAGTTTGCAGTGCATGAAAGATGAGTCCTGTGACATGCCCACAATTACCGATAACAATCCTTCTCAATTTTCCAGTGCAGACCAGAATTAACATTTTACAGGGACTTGAAAAAGAAAAATCAAGCACCAGACTTTAAATTCAATGACCTCAAAGAAAATTCAAAAACTTTTAAGGCCTTAAAAAAACAAAAAGAAAATTTAAGCACTTTTCAATGACTTTTCATGACCGTGGGAACCCTGTGAAAGAATATTCATAATATATTTTACTATTATTCAAAAAGTATGGAGCGATTTTGAATAATTATATCACACAGTAAATCAAATATTTTAAACAAAAGTATACTGCATCTAAGAATAAAATTCAATTTTTACTATCACTGAAATAATCAGTTTTTAGTCTTTCTTTTACACTAATTGAATTCCTACATATATTTTATAATTTACATTAATTGTATCTACAATTATTTTGAATTAAACCAAAAAAAGTGCATTAAATATCATATTGTGTTATGTTTATCACTATATGTCTGCATTGTATTTATGAGTTCAAAAATAGTTTTTAAAAAAAATTTTTAAAAAGCCATTTGATAAATTCACACCTTTCTGACTTATGATTTAAAAAAATAACTGCAGTAGATTCTTTTATATCCTACATGTAAATTAAGTTTGTACTTTTATTTTGTATGGCCCAGATTATGGCAAAATATAACTTTCTTATACTTTTATTTGGTCAAAAGTAAAATAAAAAAATTCTAATAAGAAAATTATGCAATTGAATATATTTTACTTTTTAGTTCAATTTTATTTTATTATTATAGGATAAGCTAATATTCATCAGTTAAATTAGATACTGATTAAAATATTCATTAAAACTAATGAATAATTTAATCACTAGAATAAATAGTATTTCAAACAACACATGGTACCAGCACTGCATTCAAAATATTGTAAGAGCAAGTGTGTTGCTCTAGTCCACTCTGGAAAAATATTATATTCGATGATTGCTAATGCTATGTCATAGAAGCATATTTACACATCTTTATTATTTATATAAATTCTGCTGAATTTATATAATTTTGCTGAAATTACATTTTTTAATATTTGCAAAGTTTTTATGTGAAAAGTTAATCGTCCTTTTTCTGAAATTATAAATTTCATCTTTAAGATGCAAAAGACACAGCAATTCTTGATCTCTCTGCATGTCCATAAAATTAAACCGAAGCCCAATAGTTTTACAGATAATAAATTTGGCAGGTATGATGCTTCTAAATTTTGTTTGAATAGAGACTACTTTTCTCACTCAGATTTAACTTTGCCTCATTGAAGAATGAAATATTAATTTATGTAATATGACAAACTTCACATAAATTAGATACATATTATTCTTAGTTATGTTAGCCAATTTTTTAATACTCACCTGGATCTGGTCATTTCCACCATCTGTCAAATAGGAGAGAGCCCAAAGAGTATCAACAAGAATCTAAATAAGAAATACAGTTTAAAGGAAATGCAGGGTACTTTGAACAGTAATAAATATAAAGCATACATTTTAAACTAGAATTATAAAATCAACAAAACAAAATACAAACACCCAAAGTTTGATTATTATATCATTTTCTCCTTGTGAACTTACTGATACAAACTTTCCACATAAACATAACACTAATTTTAATATATATAAATATATATATTAAAAATCTATTCACTGTTAGAATATAATGTAACACAGAAAAAAAATAAAGTTTTCAGAGAGCCTTTAGCATAACTTTCATTGAGCTAGCATTTCAGAGAATTCGAAAAATTAGAGCTATAAGAATTTATATAATTAGATTTTAAAGCAAGTGCCAATGGTCAAAATTAACTGGAAATTGCAAAGATTTGGAAAACATTACCCACTATTATTAAGTAAAATATAATGAATATGTATGTGAATAATAAAAAATGTACTTTTCTGAAACTTACATTTACATCTGTGTGATGAATTAACATACAAAGAGCTGGGAGCAAATCTTTTATAGTTTCAACAGGAGGTGGTGGATCTTTACTTCTACACAAATTAACAATTACCCAAGTAACATTTCTCAGAAATGGCAAGGGAATTTCAGGTTTTATAAATGAGAGAAGTGGAGGCACCACTCCTAATCTTATCACATAGTCTCGAAATTCAGGACCATCACCTGAAACAGAATAAATAAATAATGCAAAATCAAAACTCCTCACTTGGAAAGATATTTTCAAAATTTTCTTCTTTGTCATACATTTACGAGTTAATAAATACTCTACTGAAACTAAAAGCAAAGTTATGACATAATAATCCAGAAGTAGGCATTCCTATAATTCTAAAAATGCAAATAATTAGTCTGAACTAGGCACAATCAGAAAAATCAGACAGCTGTTTCACAACTTCAAGTGAGCTGCATTCTTAATGCAGCTCACTTGATGCAAGATCAGTTATTCGTGAAAACAAGCTGAGCCTGTATCTTATGTTTGCTTTGCATTACTGCTATATTCTGGAACAAAGGTTTTACTTTCTTCAGACACAGAAGCAAACTCAGAAAAAAAGAAGGAAAATGCAGAAAAAGAGGGAAAAAACAACTATTAAAAAGAAATGTTTTAGTTTAATAAAAAAAAAAAAAAAAAAACAAGTACCCAAATTTCTTAATCAAAAAAAATATTTAAAACAGATTCAAATCAAAAGTTTCTTCAATATCCCCCCCAAAAAAAATTCACAAATACAGTTTAAACTCATTATATTAAACTTTGAGGAACCATACATTTTGTTTGTTGTATCCAAACCTTTAAGAAAAATGCTAGATCTCGCTAAATTACAACTCAGCAGTACAGACATAATTGAAAAAAAAAATAAGATTTTTTTTTTAATTACTGTTAATGATTTAAATTGTATAAAATAAAAAAATGACCAAATGCCAATTAAAATTACCAAAAATGAAAACATAACTGTAACTTTAATCATTGCTTGCTGTTTTAATACAGAATTAATCTGTAATCACTTGATGTGATGCCGATATGAAGACATGTTTAACGAAATTTAAACAAAAGATGTTTTCTTTCACTGATTATATGGACAAAAAAACTTATTACTTTGTTATATTAAAATTAAATTTAAAAACATCTTTTAAGAACTTTTTCGTAACTGCAAAAAAGTTCTTAGAAAAATGGAAAAAAAAACTTAGTTAATGACTGAAAGGATTGTTTTATCTAATTCATAAAATTTACTATAACTGTATAAAATGGAGATGAACTATAAATAGGTTAGCATTAGAAAACAATAGGAAAATCCCGAGTTCAAAATTTTTATCCATTTAACAGCTGGTTTACTAGAATAGGGATTTTGGTAGTATAACAATTTAAATGCCATTTCAAATAGCTAAGCTTATAAAAACCTAAAAATTTTAAGATAGAAAAACATCTAAAAAGTAGTAAAATTTATTTTTAAAATTTTGTAATTTTTTTTAATTCCATCACAGGAAATAAAAGGAGATAGCAAGATATCTCAGGGGTTTGCGAGTTCTCACTTGCTTAGCTGATGTATGTTTTGTCAGCATATATTTTTTTCTTATAAGTATCCCCACAATGCAAGCTCTGTTCTGGTTGATTAGTTATGTCTTTTAATTTTCATTATTTATGCTATTATTTTTAAGTTCGAAATAAAGTGTTTTTTTTTTTTTGTTTTTTTTTACAACTCATTAAATTTTCATTTCTCTTCTTCACACTTTACAACATCCTACTCCTCTTTACTTAAATAGATATAACTTTCAAGAGAAGTGTTAAAACATTGTTTAATAAATAATGATCCAATATTTTATTTAATTTAGTTTATTAAAGCTTGAATATGTTTTATTCCTGGGAAATGTCATTTTTTAAACATTAGGCCTAATCCCAAAGATAATTCAATACTGGATGAAGTGCACAGACCCTCTTTCTTTGCCCCCTCTTAGGCTCAGAAACAAGTTAAACAGACTTCTCAATAGGGTGAATATATCAAAAGAAAATATTAAAAAAAAAAAAAAGGTATTAACACTAGAATAGCCAATGTGGTCATTTTAACCACAAATGTATTTATTTTAATCTTGTATATCTCTCCTCTGTTTTCACATATTGCTATAATTTTTAACCTTACCTAAATAGTCACTGGAAATATACAAAAAAAATTTCATTCAGATTTTTTTTTTTTTAATATACACCTAGAACAGCCAGAAACAGGAAAAATGACCACTGTCGGAAAAAGTGTCCTTTTTTTCCAGTAAAAGTGTTTTTCAGACAAAAAATGTAAGTATGGGGCCAGGAAAAATACCCAGAAATATGACTCGAGTAGTGCTCATTTTATTAATTAAGTGATACCTGAATATGTTACTTGCATTTCAGAATTATGTAAACAATATTAAACTAATATAATTATTGTTTCATCTGAAAATGTCTAGAACTGTAGCGAACTGTAGAACTGTAGCGAAGAATTTTCAAACTGCAAAAGAAATTGTGAAATCAACGAAAGATTTATTATTCAAAAATTTTGCTTTTGAAAATGAGAATGAAAATGATATTCCTCCATATGCGGACAAGTCTGATTCAAGCTTTGAATAAGATATACAACAAATAGATAATACGCATACTATTTCTTCTTCTAGTTTTGATAATGAAGTAGATAATAATTCAAATACAGTATGTAGAACAAGTAAAAAAGAATTTATTCCAAGACATAATCATATGCAAAAAAGTACTTGTGGAAGATTTCAAAATACAAATAGTGATAAAAATAATTCTAATGACGAAACAGCTACAAATAGATCTATGGTTTTATAGGATTGCAATTTTTAATTGGATACCACAGATTACCTAGAACTCACATATACTGGTCATCTGATACAGATACTTCAATAAATGGAGTCCCTCAAACAATAGCATGTGATTGATATTTTCAAGTATACATCGGAATGACAATTTATCAATGCCGGAAAATAACTATTGAAATGTACAAGCTGAGACTCTTTATTTCTAGTTTGAATGAGAATTTTCAGAACTTTAGGATAGGCACTCAAATCCAGTCAATTGAGGAAAGTATGCTATGATTCAAAGAGAGGTCTACTCTAAGTACAACCAAAAAAAAACCCCATTTAGCATGGTTTCAAACTTTGGTGTTAGGCAGATATGTTGGGATATATATATGAATTTGACGTATATCGAAGGAAGCAGACCAATAGTGACAGCTCAAAGAGAGGACTTGGACTGGGCGGGACAGTAGTTGATGAGATGACAAATAGTCTGGCAGGTGAAAATCATATCATCATCATGGGCAATTTTTCTTCCATGCCACTATTTGAGTATTTGAAAACAAAAAATATATATGCAGGGTATCTGCCAAAATAAAATTTTTCAAATCCATGACTTTCCCTGACTTTAGCAGATCATTTCCATAACTTTAAAAATATTTTGTTAAAGTATATATGAATAAAACTTCTGATGTACATACAAATAAAATGTATGCTTTAAGAGAAATTACAAGAACTTATGATAAAAAAATACTTTATAAATGTTTATAAACTCATGTATATATATATATATATATATATATATAAATTGTTGTAGCACCTACATACCTAAGTTTAATCATATAGCAATTTTCTGAATGCAATCAAAAAATTTCTAATTTGAATTCAGGGTATTATCAAGGTGATCATGAATAATAGCCAAACATAATAACCCTATAATGTTTATATATAATAGCCCTAAAGATAAACTTATATTTTGTACAAAAATCTTAACTAATTTTCTATAATTTAAGAAAAAAACCAGAATAATAATACTTATATATTTACCCACAAATTAAGCTTGCTTGTTTTCAGTTTCTTTAGCGAACAATTTTACTTGGCAATATAGTCAGTGGGATAATACATAAGTACCAAACTCAGTAACTTTAGCCAAATGACAAGTAAAAATATTATTAAATAATTCAATGCAATGATTTTGCCAAAATATTTAGTGCCTCACCTTCAATAATAATTAACATTTCCATAAATCTCAAAATAAAAATCTCTTATTTACTGAAACTCCTAGTAACTCTTTACAGTAAAGATTTCCTATTTTCCTCCAAAGTATGAATTTTCGAATGGCTGTGAATTTCCATGCCAGCAGTGGGATTCAAACCTACGAACTTCCGTGCCGAAGAGCAGAGCCTTACCCATTTAGCCATCGATTGGCCGAATGGGTAGGGTGTTGCTCTTCGGGCAGCCTGATATTTGTTGTGGCATTGTTTATCACACAATCACTGTTACTGCTGCTTTGCCATTCTAAAACCAGTTCCTCCATGTTTAACAAATTTCTCCCTTTATATTTTAAGTGAGCTAGATAAGCTATCATAATATTTAATTAGAAATTATGAGCAAAAATAATTAAATTAATTATAATAAAATTTGTATTAATTCTAAAATTTATTAGTGTACCCCCAAAGTGTCCGGCTTTCTGTTTCCATGTTTAATATTCAAATATAGTTTCTTTCTGAAAAGTACATGTAAATAATAGCTTTCTATACGTGGGGTTGCACGGGTATACACTTAATAAGGTTTACTTGTATATTATGTAAACTTGTATTTTATACCAGGCAAACCCCCTCTTCACCCATGCTGATGTTTGCATTGATTTGTGTTCCTAATATTTTAATCAAGAATCTTATGGATCCCTGGTCTCTGAAAACAAACTGGAGATCATTGCGTGGAGGCGACGCCGGACTGATACAAGTGAAATTGCTAAGTTGTGTATAAGAGACGGGTTAATGTTTCTCGTGCTTTCTAAACAGTGTATCTTCAAGCATAACAAAAGACAAAAACATACATACGCATGTTACATATTAATATTGTTTGAGAAAAAAAAAATTCCCCTTCTTCCAAAAAAAAAACCCGGATTTTATACTCCCCCCACTCCCCAAAACATCATTGTTGTTTTTTTAAATGAAACTTGCCAGGGCTAGAATTTTAATTCAAAAACCTGGGTTTTTTACAACCCTGATCAGATTCTCGGAAACGAATGTGGAGGGAAGGGGGATCCTAACTGATCGAATATACGGGTGAGAAAGAAGCCTACTCTGGTCTTGCCTCATTAACACATGAGAAAAAAAACAGATGACTGATCGAATTGTACTGCTGCGATAGAAATATTCAACCCTTCCGGTGCAGTGTACTCTGCCCTAATGAGTGTTTTTTTACGCTCGTATCTTCAACAGTTTCACTTCTCACAACGAAATATATACACGATCACCGGCTGGGTCAAGGACGCTCCGGTATCATCATTTTCCCTCCCACTCCTTTGTTATATCATAGGACGATGCATACTTTTTTTTCTTCTCAACTATCGGCAAATCACGTGTAACATGACACTGCATATCCCAGCACTAACACTTCCTGGTCACCCCGTAGCAATTGTCTCGCCATGCAGTTAAGGCACCATAATATATTATGTATCTCAGTGTACAAATAGATGAATGGGAGTCCTGCGCTATGGACAAAAGGGAGAAGTATGCAGCCACTTCCGTTCAGAAAGGAAATTCACTTGCAGAGGTATTCACTTGCAGAAATTTTTAGTAATTCGTAATGTGGTCAATAAAGAGTTAACTCCGCAAAGTTTGAAGAAAAAAAAAAGGAATGGCAGAAAACGGAAGAATATCGGAAATAAGCAATTTCTAAGGGGGAAAAAAGAGCACAGCAGTGCCTGTTTCCTGTACAACTATTTCATTATGCACATTGTATAAATAATAAACCACAAGAGAACCAAATATAGAAACATCAAAATGTATCAAAATTTAATTTTTTAAGTATACTTTATTCTTCTATTTGTATCTGTAAACAACTAAAATCTTTAAATGAGCAACAAGAAACTCTTCTCAATAAGCATTTTGTAAAATGATTTTACAGTATCAAACTAAAATTTTTTTCAGATTATTTTATCCATTTTAAACTGATTTAAACTAAAATCCTACCAACTTTGTCTTTACTGATGAAACTTTTGAAAGAGTTATTTTAAGTAAAATTAAGTAGTTTGTAGTACTTCAATATAACTTCTAAAAGTTTTGTACATTAAACAGTTAAACATGTTTTAGGCCATATAAAGACTGCTAAAATATAGATGTTACAATTTAATATATAGGGGGTTTGTCATAAATAATCATGGTCCAACTTCTCTTAGTCCACAAATCATAACTCAATAAACATTCTGGGGGCCAAAAGAGTCAGGTAAAAATCAATTTCTTACTTAATTTTCACAATTGAAAAAAACATGAAAATAAATTCAATTATTTTTTTTTACTTAAGAATATATACAAAATTCCAATTAAACCTTTATATGCAAAATAGTTAGGCAATGATAACATTTCACCCAACACTTTATATCTCTATCAATATTTGTTATTACAAGTCAAATTATATTTTCAAGTATAAATCCTTTAATGAAATTATTTTATTTTCATATAAAAAAATGCACTTTCACAGATGCAGGCAACTTCAAAATACAGAAATAATCTAAAATCATATAACAAGGAACATTTTTCTTATCTAAAATTAAAGACCTCTATTCCTGATGCTCGACTAGACAAAATAAATATGTTGGCTTTAATGCCATATTTGATATTTATATTCAGCATAAAGTAATATTAATATATGAAAGATTGCTGAATAAATTGAAATTATGTTTAAGATTGTGTTTAAGAAATCTTGTTTTCTTTGGAGGGCAGTAAAGATCAGAGTGACAAATGTTATAAAAAAAGATTGGCATAAATGAATTTTACTGAAATTTTTGAAAATAACTTTGTGCAAAAGAATAAATTTTTGAATCAGGATTAATAATAATCTACAGTAAAGGATAATATAACCCTGCATTATGTATCGAGCCAAGAGCAAGCAGAGGTGAATCAAATTTTTGTAACTCTGTCCAAATTCTATTCATTCAAAGAGAATATATAAGCTCAATTCCTTTGCTTAGTTTGGTTTTCCTAATTTTAAAACAATTGTTACAAAATGCTGATATACACCACTGAATATTGGAAATATTGAAGATAGCACCAAAATCCTACATAAAAAAAAATATGTCTAACAACGTAAGAATTAAAAGATTGCATACAAAAGAGTGCATACTAGAAAAATTTTGTCTTCACATGCCACATGTAAAAGTAAAAAGTATGTTTTTTAAAAGATTAGCCAATCTGCTACAGATGTATTGCACTTATAGCACAGAAAAGACTCAAAAAAAATTTCAAATTGTTTGTTTTCATTCAGTTTCCTTAAATTTAATTTATTTTCACCATATTTTCTTATGGTTTTCAGCACTCTTTAATGTTTTATTAATTTTTGGCAACTTTTTAGTCACAAACAGAAACATTGCTAAAGACGTACACTACATCAGTTCTGCAGATTCATATACAAAACAATTTCCTCACTTTAGCTCTATAAAAAGTCCCAAAAATTCTCATCTTATATAATAGTTATATAATGACACATAACATAAAAAATTTTAAAAAATTAAACATACCTATAATATTACCCAATGCCCAAACTGCTTGTTCACATACGTTCTGATGAGGAGAATTTAATAATTCCAGAAACAATGGAACAGCACCTGTAATGAAAAATAATTTATACAAACATGAAAGAAATTTTTATTAATATTATTATTCAGGTTTTGCAAACCCACAAAACCATCCATTTTTTTCTGAATAATTAAAAAAGTAAATACTTGTGTCTTCATATGATGGAACAATATTACAAACACTACCTATGTAATTGCAACCTATATAATTGCAGCATGTAATAACAATGTAGGATATTACTCAAAATTTAGATATAAAATGTTGATATTTTACACGTAAGACCATTATTACATCTCTTTGTGCTTCTCCCATTTTGATTGCATTTTGCACTCTGTATAATGAAACATTTTAGAAGGTATTTAAAACGCTGTTAAAGGCTGATATACAAGGATAACTATGTCCATGTTTACTTTATAATATTTAGTTATTACTTTTAAGTATGAGCTCCAGGTTAAATATCTCTATGTTTGTTTATTTTATTATAAACTTTAAATATTTGTTCTTGTACTCCCTAGTCTATGTTTATTTTCCATTGACATAAAGATTATTGCACTGTTTAATTTTAGGTTGTTTTAGATTTTGTGTTGTTTTCAAATCATTGCAACAAATAAAAGGTTATGGACTTGGCAGAATTGTTTAAATGCCTTATAAGATCTCTTCTGATTAAAAAATGTTAAGCTGTATCAGCAGTAAGGTAGAGATAATTTAATTTTGTAAATGTTTTTATTCAGGGGTGATTCTAAATAAAAAAAAAAAAATTCTGAACATCACACAAAATTTTCTGAAAGTGTACTAATTTAAAATAATATATAGTTTTTATTAAGGTAAATTTCCATATGTCAGAACTAGAACTGAATAATACTTAAATTTTAATATGATATACTGCTTACCAAATATTGATATATCAAAATGTTCTATATTATAGAGTTGCAATTATGTGCTCTGTATAAATTAATACAAACATATATACATCAATTTGTGTTGATTCTCTAGAAAACAAGAATTCAATTTTTTAATCTTGATACATAAATTTAAATTTTAACATTTTTTCCTGTAGATAATATTTCTCTACTTATTTCATCTAAAATGAAAAATGTTCAAAAGTTTCAGAAGGCAAATGAAATTAATCAGATGAAACAAAAAAATATGTGTGTATTTTCTTGTTTCATTTCATTCATATATATTATCTAATACAAAACATATATTATGTGAAAAGAATGTACTACTATCTTTTTTTGGTAACAGTTGGTAAAAACTTACCAAAAAAAGATAGATAACAAGATGGTACTTTGGAACTGTGATTGGCAAAAAAATGCCAATCACAGTTCCAAAGTACCATCTTCTTTATCTACAGTTGCAATATAAGTTGATATAAACATATTATAATGCGAATCTGAATACAGATGATTGCATATTTTATGTACATGTAATTTTATTATGAACAAAGTTTTTTTTATACTATTTTATTAAATGTTGGATGAGTAATTTAGCATAGTGTTTAGAATATAACCCTGAATGTCAAAAAAGAGTATTTCAAGTAATTTCTTTTATTAAAATAGAAATTAAAAAAAGACACTAAATACTTTTATAAAAAGTGACATAATTTATGTAAAAATAGAACTATCAAAGAAAATTAAGCAAAAAGGAAACACTACTCTCAATAATTCTGTTAAAAAAATTAAACTCAATTAGATATAGTTTGATAGTATACGTTTCCATACATTTTAGTAAGTTACAATGTACAACACAATACTCAAATCTGATATTCTTCTAATTGAGAATTTTTAAATTCTAATTGAGAATTATAGAATCAGGACTTTTGCTTTTAAATATATGTATATTATAAAGAAGTGTACACATTTTACAAGTTTTAAAATTAAATTGGCTGATGGCTTTTTTTTTTTTTTTTTTTTTTTTTTTGAAAATTTGCTGCTAAAGCATACAATTTTTCAGAATTCTACCAAAAAAAAAAAAATTTTTAAATGGCACTGCCCCAATGCTGTAAAAATTTCTGATCGAAAAAATACCATAGAAAATCAGATTTTTGTGGGCTTATTTGTTGTTAAGATATTTAATTTCTGATCATATCTAAAATTTTGTAAGTTATTTGTAAAAGTGTCTCACACCCCTTCCTACATACAGGGTATCTGCCAAAATACAATTTTTAAAATCCATGACTTTCCCTGATTTTAGCAGATCATTTTCCATGACTTTAAAAATATTTTGTTAAAGTGTATATGAATAAAACTTCTGATGTACATATAAATAAAATGTATGTTTTTAGAGAAATTACAAGAATTTATGATAAAAAAATACTTTATAAATGTTTATAAACTCATTACAGATTACAGAATCAAGTCCAGACCACATTCACAGGCTAGCAATTGCTGTGGTACTTTGAAAAAGGTGACAAAAGTGACAAATAATATAGATAAGTGACTAAAAAATGACTAAACGTTGAAAAAAAAAAAAAACGATTTTTTTTCTATTTCTTTTAACATGAAATTAAATGATTCATGCAAGACATGATTTTAGTGTCAAATACAAAGAGGTTAAAAATTTTGTTTAACACAACTAAACATTGCATATTATTCAAGAAAATCTATAAATCAGATTTGAATACATATAATACATTAATTTTACAATCATAATTTTCTGCATATATTAATGATGTTTTGAAATATGTACATAGCTAGATTAGAGTATCTAAACAAAAATTGTGAAGTAAAAGAAAAAGAGAAATGTGTGCTTTGACGTAAGTTCCTGAAATGTACAATTAATACATTAAAGCAACTTTTTTACGACTTTTTAAAATCACTAAATTCAGGAAACCATATGACTAATTACATTTTAATACGAAAAATAAGATTATTAGAGCATTACATTTTTGGTCTTTAATTAAAATATTTTCTTATTAATTCAGATTTTCTTTTTTCAACAATAGAAAGAACCAGAAACTAGATCAACGGGAAATCCAGGCAGAGTTCGGAACAGCCCCATGGGGTAATGGTACTTGGAAAGAGAGGTGGTTGCGAACAGCCGAGGAGTGATGTACTTGTACAACGTTATTGCATTCACCAAGTTTTTCCCTCCCACCAGTAGCTGTAAAACCAACGATTCAATAATGTACTTACCCAAGGTCATCTGCCAACCTATGGGAGCCACACATACAATTAGATCATGCATGCAAAATAATACAGAAGGTTTCGATTCGGTTGTGTCGAGTGATTGTAGCGCTTGTGCTAAAAACGAAAATCAGCACATTGTCGGACCCCGTGATACACCATGAAAAAAGTGACTGTTTTCTTAAAGTGATCAATTGTAAAAAAAGTGACCAAAGGTGAGAAAAGTGATGGAGTTGCAAGCCTGCATTCAGATTCTCCCAACAATAATGAACATTTTCCAGACAAGCGTAATTTCCTTCTAACTCAAGTTTGCCTTAATGAATCCAAAAATACAGACACTAGCTGGGATTTTGACACAGCTGCATACCATTTTTTTAAAGACAAAAGCTTATTTGTAAATTTTGAACTTTAAAATAATGAATATGTAGTTGTTGCTGCAGTAGACAACATGACATTTTCTACTGAGGGAAAAGAAACTGTTAAATTCGGTCAACAAAACTGTAATTTTTGTGATGTGATGTATTTATTCACCTAAAACAGCTACCCTGCCCTTTCCCTCTTATTTAACTTTTAATAAATTTAAAGACTTTAAATCAAAGTAAACTTCAATTCATTCCTTCATTAAAGCTGTATTAGACATTTTTAAAAATTGTGTTTTTGCATGTAGCTTTACTTCATTCATTGCCTCAATTCAGACAACTTGTGTGAAAGATTTCTTCTTTTTAATGATCTAATGGAGGCTCTTTAGAGAGGTTATACTGCACATATATATACACACACCCACATTTATATACTTGTTTATACACACACATAAAATATACATATAAATTATATACACATATTTATATTTAAGTTTAAAAACTTATGTAAGCATAAACAATGCACCGATTTATGTTGAATGGAATACATTATCTAGCAAGAACATTTTATTTTCAAAAGAACAATACCATACCAGTATTCACAACTGCTGTAGTTTGTTGAGATGTACCAGATGCAATATTTGTTAATGCCCAAGCTGCTTCAAACTGTAAGGAGGGGCTATAATAACAAAATTGCAAACAATTAACAATTGAAATGCTTTCAAAATAACACTTTTATTACTTTTATAACATGTGACCAATTCCATAGCGTATAACACAGCTGAGATATTTTCAATTATCAAGTCCAGTTATTTTCTTATAACCATATAATTTCTTGTAGCTTAAATTTGATAAGTTAAGTTTGGCCAACTTCAAAATCCTAACAAGGTCTTTTCAGTGAGTATACTTATAAAATCTTACGTAATGAAATCCAATTTCTGGTAATAAAGGTTTATCCTGAATACATTCATTACTTATGTAATTTTAATAATAGTTATTGATTATTGTCAATTTTGAGGAATTTTTTGTTTTTTCAAGATATGTCTAAGAAATTTAGATCATTATTTTAACTTCAAGTTTATTTTCTCTCTACACATCAGTAAATTACAGTTTAGTTAATAGACTAAACTGAACATTTCTTATATTAAAATTGAATTTACAGCACAAACTGGCCATCTCTCTAGATCTTCATTAATAGAGAAAACACACTTGTAACAGTTAGTCACCATTTATGATCAAACTATTTTCTAGAAGTGTCTCCCAACCTTTTGTGATACTATTCCATTTAAAGTGCTACAGAAAGCCTGTTAACAGTCAGTGATATATGTAATATTTTTATTACAATTTTTAAATAAGAAAATACATGTAATAATATTGGAGTTTTAAATTTTTCAAATAAGACATATAAATTGAAAAAAAATATATTTAATAATACAAGAAATTAAGTATAGTAGCTTTTTAATATAAAAAAAAGGAAATGCAGTTGAAATGTGTAGCAAAAGGTTAAAATAACACAAGGATGCAAATTTAAATATTCAACGTTTAAAATAAGATGTGTTCTTATATTCAACTTATATATACTAAAATTTGTTACATTTCACTTAGAAAACATTTGGGATTCAAAAGCTTAAGAACTATTTCTTTAATATATATATATATATAGATAGATAGATATAGATCTATATATATATATATATATATATATATATATGTACACAGCTTTCCTTTCAAGTCATATAATATATTCATTAAAATATCGCTCATAAACTCAGAATATTCAAGAAATACAGTTTAAAAATTAAATTTAATTAGAATTTAAATGATGCATAAAACCTAACAGTCTAAAGGGAAATATTAATAGTACTTACTTATCATGGCGCTTCAGGCAATGTACTAGAACAGGCAAAATTCCTGAATTGATTAGATCATCAATAGGAGGATTTCTGTCACAAGATAGCAGTTTCCTATTTTGAAAAAAAAAATATTTATACATTTATCTAACACATAAAATACTTTGTCACCACATTTGGGCCTACATTCATAAAATTTCAAACTAAGGAGAAATTTGTCTTATCCAATCAGTAGTTTTGTAAATATTAACACTTCAGAATCACTGACAAATGAACTTTTTTTATGCTTTATACAGGGTATCCGCCAAAATAAATTTTTTCAAATCCATAACTTTCCCTGATTTTAGCAGATCATTTTCCATGACTTTAAAAATATTTTGTTAAAGTACATATGAATAAAAATTCTGATGTAGATACAAATAAAATGTATGCTTTTAGAGAAATTACAAGAATTTATGATAAAAAATACTTTATAAATGTTTATAAACTCATATATATATATATATATATATATATATATTAGTCAGGATTCAAAATATAGAATAATTTAAGAGATTTTAATTAGGGATTATTTTAATGGGAGTAACGCGCCTCGCGTTATTAGTCACATAAATACGGCTCACGCTCCGTGATATGGGCAGAGAGAGAGAGCAGTATGCACTGTCCACGGTCAGAATCTGTGGCTCTTCGAAGCAGTGAAAACTGCCTTTGTTAGCAGTTGGGCGCCAAATGAGACGCATTGTTGAGTAGCATGTGAAGTGAATTTAAATAAAGATATGAAGCTGATGTCAGGACTCTAGTGTGTTTACTCGGATCATGTCATATATATATATATATATATATATATATATATATATATATATATATATATATATATATATATATAATGTTGTATCTACATAACTAAGTTTAATCATATAGCAATTTTCTGAATGCAATGAAAAAATTTCCAATTTGAATTCAGGGTACTTATGTGTTATCGAGGTGACCATGAATAATAGTCAAACACGATAACCCTATAATGTTTATATAATAGTACTAAAGATAAGCTTATATTTTGTACAAAAATCTTAATTTTTAATAATTATTATTATATTAATAAAAATTTAATCTATAATTTAAGAAAAAACCAGAATAATATACTTATACATTTACCTACCTATTAAGCTTGCATGTTTTGAGTTTCCTTGGCAAACAAGTTTTACTTGGCAATATGGTCAATGGGATAATGCATAAGTACCAAACTCATTAACTTCAGCCAAATGACAAGTAAAAATAAAATTAAATAACTCAGAGCAATGATTTTGCCAAAATATTTAGTGCCTCACAATCAATAATAATTATAAACATTTCTATATAAGTCTCAAAATTTAATGCCTCAAATTAAAAATCTCCTATTTACTGAAACTCCTAGTAACTCTTTACAGTAAAGATTTCCTCTTTTCCTCCAAAGTATGAATTTTCAAACGGCTGTGAACATCAGGCATGAAAGTGGGCAATGACAAAAAAAGCTGAAATTTTTTTAAGCCCGGGGGGGGAGTGGGGGGGGGAATTTAAGGAACATACATACACACATCAGTAGGATAATACACAAAAGAAAATTCTTACCATAGTAGTACCAGGTTCTTGATAATATGCAAAAAAGAATGTTTTATACAAAAACTTTTTTACAAATTAAACTCACTGAGAGTAGAGTTGCACTGGATAGTAAAGTGAAATAATGAAATTCGGTCACAAGATTTATTTTAAAAGATTAACACAAAATTGGAATCAGTAAACTTAAAATGATTTTAATGTATTCAGTAATATTGTCAAGTGTTCAGCTAACACAATATACCAGCAAATACCATAGTATGTAATAGTTTCCAGTAAATAAGTTTTTCAGCAATTAGGCTAAAAACTTATTTAACAAATTTAATAACTACAAGTTCTAAATCCCTAGATGCATGCAAGATGAAAAAAAATCTGTTCGATTTATAAAATTATGATTAAACACAACAATAAAATAACCTTACGAAAATGAAATCTTGATAGAATAATATGTAACATTCTTGATGAAAGAAGTTCTTCAGCAAATGCGAAAAGGAATGCTTTTTATTTCAGATACTAAAAAATTGAAACACTTTTAAACATTGTAAATTGGTTAAAAGATTTAAAATAAAAAACTATATAATATAAAAGACTACATTAATTTTCTTTTTTTTATGGGCTTTTTCGTGAACTAATTTCTCTAATCTTCTTTTATGAAGAAGTCTGAGATGGTTTTCTCTTTTTTTAATTAAGTTAATAGCTTCTTTTTTGTTATACACATTTATACTGCCATTTAGCTGCTCTTTTTTTTTCTAATTCATCTTTTTTCTGTTTCAATTCATTTTTGTATTCTAGATATGAGTTTTTCATATTTAGACATAGTTTTTTATTAATTGATTCATGTAAGAAGTCTTCTTTCTTAAAAAAATTAATTGCAGATGTATTTTGACTTAAAAATTTATATTTTACAGTTTGAATTGATGAAAAGGTATCAATTTTCATATTGCTTGATTCTTTATCTAATACATTTCCCATCATACTAAAAGAACTTTCAACTTGAGGACCATGGAAGCAGCTTAATAGTGCTCTAACCATTTTTGAAAGAGCATTATATTTGCACAAGGAAAATACTGCGGCCCACCATACATCCGTAATATATTTCCATCTTGATCCAGATAAGATGGCAGAGATTTATCTACTTGATAAAGATGAACGTCTAGTGAATATTCTGTTTTTTCCTCTTCTGTTAAAATATTTTTTACTAATTTTGGCAATTTTTTTAATCTGTCAATCGTAACAGAATGTCCTCTAGCAACTGGATCAATAGCTGAAATGCATTTTAGAAGACTATTATCTAGGGGCAATTTCTTTTGCAAATACTGTGCACATTGCACATATGCCTCATTGGCTTGTTTTAAAAAAGTTACTACTGCAGTACACTGCATATCTTTTGTTACAATTGATTCTGAAACACCTAAAAACATTTTGTGTCTTTTCAGCATATTTTCTTCTGAAGACACATTTAAAGAAAGAAGCTGATTGATGCATTTGTCTTTCAAAACTTCTTGCTTCAAAAAGCAAGATAAAAAATTTATAAACAACTGTTCTTGTTCATCATAAAGTTTATGAATTACCGGTTCCTTAGTTTGAAACAAACATACATACTTTTTTAGAAGTGGTAACACAGCAGTATAAAAATGTAATATAAGCTGTGTTTTTATTCTTTCGAAAAACAGCTTTTGCAAAACTCTTCTCTTCATACATACTCCTTTTGGAGTAAGTTTTTTCCCAGCAAGATATTTATGTATTTCTTTTATTCTTTTTTTACCTTCAGCACTAACACTTTTTTTCTTTGTATATGGCAGACAAAATAGAGAAATACACAGCTTTATCATTAGGAGAGAGAAAAGCATAGTAGAACACTGAAAGAGCATGAAATATTCTCAAATGACTCAAGGAAACATCATAACATGATAGCCATCTGAATGACACCATGTTTTCTATAGCACTGAATTTAATTCCCAATATGAGACATATTTCCATTAAGCACTCCCTTTGATCTGAAGACCATTTGAAATCGTAGTAGATATCACTGAAATATTTTTCCACATGACCTCCAAATGGCTTGCAAAATCTTTTAGCAGCATTATGAATATGGTGACAAGAATCACCATCCACATCTAGCAAATGGGCTGCTTTCTCACGTATTCTAGTTTCCAGGCCAGATTTTGATCCCTGCATTACACTGCATGAATCCATGAGAACTGACATTACATTATCCCATGGAATGTTAAGTTCCTTAAAAATTTTTTCTATTTCATTAAATAGAGATTCTGAACAAACTTTAGTCATGTTAATACTTTTTAAATGTTTAACTACTACTTTATTTTGAACAGATGAGAAATAGCTGACCAAAATAGACAGGACTCTTTTAAAGTTATTACTAGTAGCTTCATCAATATTTAAAGAAAACTTGGAGTGTCGTAAATTTTCTGTTGTTTCTTCTGTAAATGTCTTTGCTAAACCATAACGCATTTTATAGGATGCTGCTGTTCTTGACATTTCCAAGTGGTTTAGTGCCTTTTTGTCACTGGCAAGAACTTTGCCTAAATCAATTAATACTGGAGACATAGTAAATGGCAAATTATGTTCAGCCAGTACACCCAACACTAAGGATTGTGCATTCGTAATCCTGTCACACAAAGGAACATTAACAGGTAGCTGGGTTGAAGTTGAAGGTACAGATGAAATCACAGACGATGACGACTTTGGGACACCAAAAAAATTAGCAGGTAAAACATAATTCATCATTTTAGACTGCACTTTTGATGCATGCTTACTGGTCTTTATATGACTTGATATAGCAGCAAATCCTCTTTTTCCGTAATAAATGGTATCAGAACAAAGTCTGCAAATGACTTTTCCACTTATTTCAATTTTTCTAATACAATCTCCTACCTTGACGGTTATTTTTTCACATTTTTCAGCAGTACTTGGATCATCTATAACTACAGATTTGTTTAGCCATTCAAATTTAAATTTATTTTTTTCCGCAGCATCGATGGTACAAATTTTATGTTCATCTTTTTTACTGACTTCCATCATAAATTCTTCTAAACACAGCCGCTCTTAGAAGTAAAACATGGTAATCCAAAATATAACGCACGTGCAAACTATTTTCCCGAAGACCGTTAGTACAGAATGCAGCTGGCTAGGGTACCGCTAGAAATAATGCTGCCCCCTCTTTCAAATCTGGAATCCATAACATAACGCGATCGTCATTCGACCCTGAAAGAGTAGCCCCGCCTTCATATACTACATTGAGCCAATCGGAATGGAAGTGAATTAGTATGCGTAGTCACATCTCCGCAAGCGTACATCTCAGTGAAAACACGCGGTAGAAGATACAAATTTCAATCAGTACGGATTTCGATTACCCCCCCCCCCATTTTTCAATCACGATTTCTCAACGGATTTGCATCGATCTCAGAAACAGTCGGAAAGGCTGTCAAAAAAGCGGATTTCCGCTTAAAAGCGGAAGACTTTCATGCCTGGAACATCCATGCCAGCAGTGGAATTCAAACCCACGAACTTCCATGCCAAAGAACAGCACCCTACCCATTTAGCTATCGATTGGCCAAATGTGTAGGGCGTTGCTCTTCGGGCAGCCGATATCTGTTATGGCATTGTTATCACATAATCACTGTTACTGCTGCTTTGTCATTCTAAAACCAGTTCTTCCATGCTTAACAAATTTCTCCCTTAATATTTTAAGTGAGCTAGATATGCTACGATAACATTTAATTGGAAATTAAAAGCAAAAATAATAAATTATAATAAAATTTGTATTAATTTTAAAATTTATTAGTATCCCCCCCCCAAAGTGCCCTGCTTTTCTGTTTCCATATTTAAAATTTAAATAGTTTCTTTCTGAAAAGTATATGTAAATAATAGATTTCCATACGCTGGTTTGCACGTGTATACACTTAATAACGTTTACTTGTATATTATGTAAACTTGTATTTTTATGCCAGGCGATCCCCCTCTTCAACCATGTTGATGTTTGCATCGATTTGTGTTCCTTACATTTTAAGCAAGAATCTGATGGATATCTGCAACGGCATCTAATAATTAAATCTAGTGTTTAAAAATTAAAATAAAACGTTCCGATCTCCGATACTCCATATACGATGCTGGTCTCTCAATATCAACCAGAGATCATCACGTGGAGGTGAAGCCAGCCTGATAAGAGAAATCGCATCGTCGCGTATACGAGACAGGTTAATGTTTCTGGTGCTTTCTAAACAGTGTACCTTCAAGCATAACAAAAGATAAAAAAACATACATACGCATATTACATATTAATATTGTTTGAGAAAAAAAATTCACCTCCCCCCCAAAAAAAACCCGGATTTTATACTCCCAAAAAACATTGTTTTTTAATGAAACTTGCCTAAACTGAGATTTTAATAAAAAGATCTTTTTTTTTTGTTTTTTTTTAAACAACTTTTATCAGATTTTCGGAAACGAATGTGGAGGGGGAGGGTATAGAAGACCGAATATATGGGTGAGAGAGAAGCCTATCCTGGTCTTGCCTCAGTAACACATGAGAAAAAAACAGATGACTGATCGAATAGTACTGCTGAGATAGAAATATTTGACCCTTCTGGAGCAATGTACTCTGCTTTAAATGTATGTTTTTCTATGATTGTATCTTCAACAGTTTCGCTTATCACAACGAAATTACACATGGTCACCAGCTCAGTCCAGAACGATATCATCCCCTTCTCTCCCACTCCTTTGTAACATAACAGGCCGTTGTGTACTTTTTTTCTTCTCAACCATCAGCTAATCACACGTAACGAGATACTACACATCAGAACATTAACACCCCCTGGTCAGCCCGTAGCAACTGTCTGGCCATGCAATTAAGGCGCCGTAATATGTCACGTGTCTCAGTGTACAAAAAATAGATAAATGCGAGTCCAGCGCTATGGACAAAATTGAGAAGTATGCAGCCGCTTCCGTTCAGAAAGGAAATTCACTTGCAGAGGATTTTCTTGATTTTTCTTAATTGGTAGCTCAGCGGATCCATGACTTTTCACGACTTTTACTCATTTTACTTAGAAAATCATGACTTTCCATGACAAAATTAATCCATTGTCTAAATCCATGATTTTCCATGACTTTCCCTGATTTTCCAGGTGTGCGGAAACCGTGTTTATATAATTTGCCATCACATTTGTCTTTTTATATAGAAATACCTTTTTAAATAGAAAAACTTTTTTCTATTTAACCAAGATTTTGAATTCTGAATTTCCATATATTTTTAAGTATTTTTTTTATTTCTTCTATAATTACATTTTATGCAAGATTTTTTAACCTGTTCAGGATGGGAGCTATTACATGCGAACTGTGTGTACAGACCAGGCATTTTCTCCTGCTTAGCCTAATACTTAATTTCAGAAAGTACACATTAAATAATAATGGATAAAATGTACACTTTACTTAAAAACCAAACCATATTTAAATATGTGATTAACCCCTTCCTTTCCCCCTGAAGGTTATTTGAGGTACTATTCACTTAATTTTTGATTTTCAGCTAGCGCAGATTTTTTTTTCTTTCTTTTATCATGTGGATTTTGTTTAGTTTTGATTTCTACAGATTTTTTATTCGTATATATTTAACAATTATTTTTTCCTGTTAATTGTAAATTTTATAGTATTTTAATTAGTTTTCTTTAAACTTTAAATTAGTTTTAATCACTCCTAAAGGTCTGAGTATTATTGAAACACTGCAAATTCTTTAAGAAATACCTTCAGATATTGAGTCTGTAGTAAGAGCAGTAAAAGTGCTGGGCAGTAAGTCCTGGCCTAATTTGCCTCAAGTGGAAGGACAATCAATGTATGTCCCTTCGTGTTCTGCAGTTGATCACATTGAAGTTGAGAGGAAAGAAAATGTTGAAATAAGTTGTATTAAAGCTATCTCAGCTTGACAGAGAAATAAATACAGTGAAACAATTTCGTTTATCTTTGTACTATGCACTTTGCACAATGTGAAAAATTAAAAGTCCATCTTTAAAAAGGCCAATCTCCTGAAATTTCCAAGATGCTCTCCAATACAAAATCCATATTTCCGAGGAAAAATGATTTTCTAACGTTGAACTCATGTCAGTGAAGGGAAATTCCATCAGATACGCTTACTGTAGCGCTAAACAGAAGCCCCACATATTGATGTATATGTGAAAAATGTGCAATGTAAATTAAGTTTCATAAAAGGTGGTAACACATGTTTCGAAAAATACAAAAAAAGATAATAAATGTATAAATATTGATGTATATAGTGTAAATAGAGGTAATACCTTAATTTTATTTACATACCTTCATTTAATTCATTTAATCAACAATTTTTTTTTTAATTTAATTTTTTAAGGAGGGGGGTGTAGAATAACATTCCTGCCCGTGGTGCACCCTGGCAAGGCTAAATCTGCTATGGAGATCAATTTATACTGTTATTAAATCTTGGACAAAAATATTTTACTGTAATACGTGCTTCCCAGCAATGCTCACCTATCGAAGCTCTAGACGCACAGTGTGTCCGCTCCGGACACACCCATAAAATTGGAACGGCTTATGCAATTTTCACAAAATTATATATTTGGACTCTCCTAGGCCTAAATAGAGTGCTTACAAATTTTTTTGGCAAAATTCCTACTTTAAAGTGTAGTGTGCCGGAAAGGGTTAAAGATATCATAATTTCAATCATACCAAAAAAGTTTAATTAAAATAATTATTTAACAATAAAAATACAGATTATTGTATTTTACTATAACTAAAAGTACCTAAATGTAAATGTAAATACAAAATATAAAAAGACATTAAAAATATTTACACTTAACATTATAAAATACTTGAAGAATATTGTAATAATTAATATTTCAAAACCGTATGAAAAATGTCAAAGCATGGATGAGTGCTGAGACAGACATTGAACATTATACATTCATAAGAAGTGTCGTCTTTTATTGTGCTTTGAGCAAACTACACACCTCCTAAGTTTTTTGCCATATTTTTCAGCGCACAATTTAGGAAATTACTTGAAGGACAGTTTTCTTATAATACACATAAGTATAATGAGACCCAGACAGACATTCATTTCTCCAATTTTATAACATCAAATTTTTTTGACGATCGGCCTGTAAATATGCTCAATTCATTAATATCTATTTCACAGTTTTTTTTGTTTGTTTTTCTTTAGGAATTAGTTTCTTTTACAATAATTTGGATCTTGTTTTCATTGAAAACAAATTTAAAAGTTTAATTCAGTCTGCACAGGCACAATTTTTTTTTTCATATAAAGTCCCGGTTTTGAATTAAAATTAATTTTAAGAAGCTCCTCTTTGTCAGAAATGGAGAAATCAGAACCAATATATTACTTTATAATCATCATCTAATTTAGAATCAAAAGATTTAAAACTAATATATAAAAAATTTATAGTTGTTTCAGTGTCATTATCTGAAAGATCCACAGATGGATCATTCATAACTTTAGATATTTCCTCATCAGAAAGATAACGTGGTCTTTTAGCCATGGCTACAGAAATGATTCTAAAAGTAAAACCTATGCTGGAATATATCCCATAAAATTCCATCCTAAAGTAGAATCGAAACTATAAACAACCACTTCAAAATGATTTAAAAGGCTCTTTAGGACGTGATACCCTTTTCATCTGCTAGCACGTGTTTATGTTTATATTCACAAAAATCAAATAAATCACAGACACTTGACAGACTCCATTCTGACCTCACAGAGAGAAATACTAATGTACAAGAGCAATCTTTTGAAAGGAACATGGATTAGTAACGCCATCTGGTTTGGTTTGTTTTGGAGTGCTACGGTCTACTTTTTGCAACACGAGGGCTAATGAGACCGGGACCTACAGCTTAAAGCCAATTCCGGACATCCATGCCACAGTGGGATTCTAACCCACGAACCCCGGTTCCGAAGGCCAGCACCCTAACCAATCAGCCATCGTTCAGCAGTAATGCCATCTGATAGTAAATATTTCATTCCAAAACCCTGATGCAAGTGTTCTGCATTCATCCTGAATGGGTTACTTACTCTATTACTTTTTGGCTCTTGCATCAATATATTAGCCTGTTTTTATAAGCGTCTCAACTGATGTGTATATATGTATATACACATACCATAATATTCACATAAGTCTTGGATTATTCTGATGTCAAAGTTTTGCATTCAAGATTGCTTTTACTTTTTAAACATATTAGAAAGCAATTGTTATAGTAATTTAAGAAGTTATGTTTCATTTTAAATAGAAATAAAAATACATGAGCAAAAATTTTTTGTTCCCACTGCCTTTCCAGAAAAGCAGAGAAAGAGAAAATATTTGAAATTTGGACTGCACAATGTAAAATTATCTCAGATGTTAATGCTACTAATCTAAGAAACACATTTTCAAGAAAATTAGTAAGCTTGTTTGTTTTTTAGACCTTAAAGACACATTAAAAGAAAAACTTTCATGTCATAAAAAAAAAAAAATCCCTGTAGTCACAACCACAGCTTCAAATCAAATTTGAATCAAAAACTGGAAAGAGCTTATTTGGGTCAGAATGAAAACTGGAACTGAACAAAAAATACCAGTTTATTTCAGTTCGATATATCTTCAGTCTTTTTGCTACTGTAACAAACTTATCAATATTTTCTAATTTCACACCAACCATATAATTATTGTTATTACATGTACACTGTACATATGCTGAACGATGACTAAATGGTTAGGGTATTGATCTTTGGTGCTGGAGTTCATGGGTTCGAATTCCACTGTGACATGGATGTTCGTAGCCATTTGGAATTGGCCTTAAGCAGTACGTCTCTGTCTCATTAGCATTCATATTGCAAAAAATAGGCTATAGCACTCCAAACTAAACCAAACTGCATGTACATTACTGTTTTAATGTTCACTACTACTTTTCTGTTTCATGAAACTGCTTGTAGAAGGCAGATTTAATTTGGTTAAATGTTCAGTTATCAAATGCGATTTTGATAATGGATAACAATGCCAGAGCTTGCCCTTCTTTGCTCACCGCTCATATCATATATGGCAGTTAGTTGTATCAATTCACATAGTATACCGATAAAAGAAGAATAAAATCTTATTACATTGTTAATAGAACTGTAACAATAAAAATTGAGGCTCAAAGCCCTGATCACAACAGAAATTAGTTACTTCTCAACAAATAGCTTTGAACTCCTTTTGCAATCAGTCTGAATATACCTAAATTAATGAATAGACCTGTGCAACCTGTGCAGGAGGAGAAAAATATTGAAGATGACCAAAAAGATGATGGAAAAACTGCTTTCAAAAACTAGTTTTTCACCAAACACCAAAGATAGGCAACATGCATAATTAAAGTGTGCATTGGATAGTTATCACTCTTTTGTAGCCGCTGTTTGGCCACACTGGCCTATTAAATAGCTTTCGGATTTATAAATTAAAAAATTGCCTAGAATAATAATTTTAATCAACCTCATAAAGTAATCACTGGGTACTTCTTAAAATACATGAGTTTTGATTTAGATAAGTTCTTTTTTAATATTATGTTTATAAAGCATACAATCCTGAATTAATAAAAAACTAAAATATCAAAAGTGTAAAATTCTACCACTGATACCCTTTTCATACCCTCTTTAATAAACAAAGACCTAGTTTAGCATTCTTTACAGAGGACATTTTTGAGTAAACGTTGAAGTACTACATAAAATTAACACAGAATCCAAGATAAATGTAGGATGCAAGCTATTACAAGCATATTTATAGCCTCCGATTTATACGTGGTTTTTTTTTTTTTTTTTGTGATTAAGTGATCAAATGACCTCTAAGTCTTTGAATTTTACAATTTTTGGAAAATATATATATATATAAAAATTCCAATTCACTTCTGTGATATGATTAAAAATTTAAGTCACTCTTGTGATTACTGTGTTTGGTAGTAGCATTTAAAGGTAAATAAAAATGAAAGTAACATACGGTTTTATAGCTATTAGTTATGTTTTATGATGCTGTATAGTTCAGAATACTATTTAAAAACTGACATTTAAAATACATCTATAATGTTATAACAATAACATATTGCCTTTATGATTCAGACTTTTGAAATAGCTATGTCTCGATTATTATTTTATATATTCTTGAAAATTAAAACTTTTTAATTTCATTTCTTCACTTACATGTAAACAGCAAACAAAGCTGTAGCTGTGATTTCTTTAATCCAATTTTTGATACAAATGTGGGGGAAAAGAAACCTAACTGCCATTGTAACTCATTTGTATCCATCAAGAACAATGGCCTACCTAGAGGTCCATTGTGGGAAGTGAGCCAATCAAGGTACTGTGATGGCTGCCATCTTGGTGACAATTTCAATGGCTTTTACCTCTGAATATTGAATTTGATGCAGCTAAACAATGGCTGTATGGATAAGGTGCTGCACTTTGGTAGCAGAGTTTATTGGTTTGAATCCCACATGGTTGTTTGCAGCCATTCAGAATTGGCTTTAAGCAGTAGGTCCCAGTCTCATTAGCTCTCATGTAGCAAAAATAGTAGACCATAGTACTAACCAAACCAATCTCAACGTTCAAATATCTGGATCTTTAACTCAGATATCCAGTACACAACTGGATAGTTGAAATTCAATTAAATAGGCCAAATACTAAATTGCTACTGAATATTTAGATTCATCCCTAAGAGAAAGTATAAATAAAGTTTAACCCTTTCGTGCCGACTGTCACGTATATGTGCTAGCAAGAAACGTACTCACTTTCCAGACGACATACTGGCATACCAGAGCATTTTCTCATTTACCCTCAGCTGTCACATATATGTGCCAGTGATCTGGAACGTTTTAAAATCTATAACTTTTGACACAAGATGGCACTGTTTGTACATATGATTTTAGATACATGTACATTTGACATTCTACTCAATATGAGAATAGCACGATTCCCATACACAGGGTTTTTGATTATATAAACATAAACATAAGGGGAAAGGAAAGTTTCCAAATGGCATGGTTTATGATGGCTCTTTAAATTCACATGTGATGTTTGTTTATAGTAATCAGGGAAGTTTTTTTACTTTTCACTATAACATTGTGTATTTCAGTTTGCAGTCCAGTTTTTAGTGGAGAATTAGATCTGATATTTTTTTTTCTCTCTTTACTGTTAGAATGTCAAAGCGTTGAAAGTGTTTAACTGAGCTTGAAATAGCTGAAATGATGCAAAATATTTCAGATATTGATTCTGAAACAGATTTGGATAGTAGTAGTAGTGGCACTATAATATATTCTAAATGTTCTATTCATAATGGATCTAGTGAATCTAATGATGAGGAAGACATTTGTGACAAATAATGATGACATTATTTCGTTTGTTCACATTCTTGGAAAAATCCTCCAAAACAGCAAATGAGTTATTGCGAGTGCAAAGACTGTAACGTAGGACTGTGTGTAGATCCCTATTTTCAAATTGTTCATTAAAAAAAAAAGAATTTTAAATAACATAGTATTCAGTTTTGTAATGTTAAAAGTCATTAAATAATAAGTAAATAATGAAAAAAAATGTGTAAAATAAATTTTTAAATAAGAAATAACTTAAGTAAACAAAGTACCTATAAACATATAATATAAATCATGTGCCGCTTAAATACTTTACAGAACATTATTACAGAACGTGTTGATGCTTTGTTAAGTTCATGAATTTAGGCTTAATAGCAAAAAACCCTCCGGCCCAGTACATTCATTCATGAAAGACTGCCGGCTTCAGAAAAAAGCGTGTGTTTACACTTCCCATCACGAAAGGGTTAAAAAAATTTAACTGTGACATTGCAAATTACTGTCTCTATTTACTTTAAAACATATCTGCTCAGAATAAAATTAATGTTTTTAATAAAATGAGTGGCTGCAGAAAATGATTTGGAAATCCTTAACAAATCCTTCTACTTAACAAATGGAATTTTTTATTATCAGTGGATGGAACAACTGATTTAAAAAAAAAAAAATGCTATCCACTCAAGATATCATTAGTTGGTTAAAGTGAAGAATCAAAATAAAATTTCTTCAAGGGCTGGAAAAGAGGAAATTCAAACTATAACTAATAAATAAAAAAAAAAAAAAAAAAAAAAAAATTAGAGTAAATATGTTTTTTGTTTCAGAAGCAAGAAACTTACTTGAAATATTAGGCATTAAAGACACTATTTTATAAAACAAATTTAAAGAAAAACACAGCAATGTAAATATGATACAGAAGATGTAAAAGATAATCCACTTAAAGAGGAAAACTTAATGAAAAATTAATGGGTTATTTTGCAAGTCATTTCAAAAAGTATAATTATCACATCTGAAATATTAACACATCAAAAATATTACAAGCTACAAAAACATATCTCTGTTTAGTCTCCATATATTTTCACACAATTTAGTTAATAAGCAAACAAACAAATGTGCATAAATCCCAATAGCCAAACAAAAGAGTTGAGAGATACAAAAACACATTATAAAAGAATTAGAAAATGCTATAGATCTTAGACTACAGAACATGCTGCATATTACATTATTCATCAACCATGATTAAAAAACTTTAAGAGCATAACATCTTTTGTTAGCAAGTTTAAAGAACAATATTTTAAAAAGACATGCTGAAAACAAAGAAGCTAAACACAGAAACATAGCAGTATTTCTCAAAGAAAAAATTTTATATAAATATACAGGTATTAAAACTTTTTTAGATAGAAATTGCTCTTAAATTTTCCTTAATATTAACTTCAAAACACTAATTTAAAAAAAAAAAAAAAAAAAAAAAAAAAAAGAGAGAGAGAGGAATAATGTGGTCTATCTGGAAAATTCTACCAGTAATTATAACAGATTTAAGCAATTCTTTGAAATGAAATTCCATGTTCCAAATATAGAGGTTATACTAACCTAGCTCCTTGAACAGCTGTTAATTGAACGTCAGGTTCACTGCTATTAGCATTTGATACAATTAGATCTAAACTCGTATGTCCCATGGCCCTATCAACCTCATCTTCATCAACTGTATCTGCATGAGGAACATTCCTTCGCTTTAGTAAGGATTCATCTCGCTTATTTTTCCTCAGCTCAACTGATACTTCATTTCTTCTCCTCCTCATTTCCTGAAACAGATAGATTTAATCAGTGATAAAAGATTTTTACAATATGAGCTTCGAAGAACTAGAAAATGAGGCAGACAACAGTTAAGATGAGCTTATTCTAATTTTTTTTATCTATTAATAATGAGAATTGGCAATCAAAAATATGAATAAATCATGAAAAAAATCTTTAAAGGGAGGCGATTGATTTAATTATAATGACAGGGTATATTTAAGAAATTTTTCAATAATCTTTCGAAAACTAAGTTGTAACAATTTTGCCAATTCAAAATTAATATACAAATACTTTCAACGACTAGTGCATAAAACTTCATAGCAATATAAAACCATTTCCAATATTATTTCTACTTGAAAACTCAAACATTAAAATTTCAAATAAAAATTTACTGAATTGAAATAACTATACCAATACCAATATTAATTAATATGCAGATGATTTTCCTTCTTCAAATCCTGGAGAATTTAATTTCAAAATTTAAAATAATGCATTATAAATGAAATTAAACAATCATAATTTTCACAAAGATTAGTACCAACAGCAGGTTGAATAAATATTCCTGAAAATTCTCTTAGATTATTTAAAAGTAATTGTCAAATAATAAAAGACATTCTCAATAAGCTAATATAAATAAATATGCATTGTACTTTCCATACCAACACCCTATACTTTTGTGGTACTTATGAAGTTCACAAAAAAAATTCTTCATAGATTTGAATATAAAAGAGTTAAAAGAAATTATTTGTTCAAATTAAGTAGATAAGTTATTTCAAGTTCCTCTTTGACATTGAGTTATAAGATTTTAATTTTTTTATAATTTTTCAATTTAATGAAACTTTTGACCATAAATTTCTTATAGTTATATTAGAACCTTATTCTTAAACTTATATATTAAAGATGTATATTTTATATCAAGCTTCAAACTTATGGCAATAAGAGTTTAAATTCCTACCAACAAACTCGTCTAAATTATAAGAATTGATACAAAAAAAATTTCATAGATTTGATCTGCACAATATTCTATGAAATGAAATGCATTAATAAAATATTTAATCTAGGTTTATTATTTAGTTATTTACATCCTCTAATTTAGCAGTAGGCAATGATGCCATGATGATTTTCTAACTTTTAATAATTATTTAGATTAGTTTATCACTGAAAATTGGTGAATTTGACAACAAAGTGTAACTAACAAAATTAAAGAATCATTAATAGTTGTCTGATATATCTATTAAAGAAGGAGATTCTCAGATAATCTTTAGATATTGCTTTCAAAAGAGAAAAAGAAATAAAAACACAATGTGTGATACATTTTTCTGCGGAATTTCTCATTCATGATGAAAATAAGAACACTAAACAAAGGAACATACTTTAAAGTAAATGGTGCAGAGCTATAAACAAAGGGGGGAATGACAGGTTTGAAAAAGAACTTCCAAAATTTGGGAGTTTAATATATAGTATTTTCACACATTAAAAGTACATTTGCAAACAATTTATCAAAACTGTATATTTAATCAAAATTAATTTTTAAATAAAAAGTTAATATTTAAAATTTTTATCTACATTTAATTTTAATAATTATGCACACAATTTTATATATTTATTGAAACATATTGCACAAGATTGTATTTAAACTTTTAGATATAAAGACATATGTAACCACAACAACCTTAAGAGTTATATCTGTAAGATAAAGAACAATTACTAGGCCATGGAAGAAAACAGCGAAACTTGAAAATAAAAGTAAGTTTATTACTCTTTGGCACTCTGTCATGCAGTGAAATTCGCTTACACTGATGCTTTTAAATTTTATTTTAACTGCACTTTTAGAATTCATTGCTGTATATATTTTTACACATAACATACTAAAAACTCAAACTCAATTTGTTGTCCAGTTTTTTAATGTGTACTTTTGGTATACTTCTTGGGATTCTGCTGAACCACACTAGGCCTGCAAAAGATAAGTTTTACAGTTTTTTTATTTGGGAAATTTCTCTAGATTTGAAACAGACTTGCTACCATACATCAAAAATGCTTTTCCCTAATTTAATTAACATAATCTTGAAGGAATGAAACTGCATACAATACAAAAGTATAGTTACCAGCAAAGATTAAAAATCAGCACAACTAAGAATTATATCATGATCATAGAAAAATATATTCTCAATTTTAGAAGAAAACATTTGTAGTTTCGATAAGATATTCACTGAATACTCATAACAGGTCAGAACAAATTAAAATAAGAGTATATGTGACTTAACAAGCAATTTCATCATATGCTATTGTTTTACACTAATATACCTTACCTAAATAAACTCTCATTTGCCAATTTTAATCTTAACACCATTACTGTAAATGTAAAACTTAATGAACTCATATTTGTTCAGTATTAATATCCAAGCTATATAAATCATTACTTGATAAAAATAAATTAGAGAGGAATCCATTCATATTATATTTCTACTAGGGAGAAACTACTACTTTACCTAAAAATAGCTATTTATGAATAACTTGTAACTAACTATAACCACATCAGTGACACCAGTAACCAAAGGTAAATTGAAGTCTTAAAAATTCAAATAATGTATAACCACATAAACACTATACTCCAGTAGTGATAATTTCCTAGCTTAGCACATGGACAGTTCACATTTCATCTATTGACTATGAATATTGTCTATTGACACATGTTGACTATGAATGGGTAAATTTCAGATTTTGGTTTTTCACAAGTGGATAAATTTTGATAGCTTTTTAACCTCACCACTAGATGTTATATCTCAAGTCTAATCAAATTAACATAACAACTCAAAGCAAAAAGATGAACTTTTATTACCTCTGTGTTGACTGGGATCATACAGAATTTTAATACAGAATTTTTTTTTTTTCTACAGTAGAGTAGCGTTTTTAGTTTTACAAATAGTAGTAACAAACGTATACAAAGAATTTCTGTAAGTTGTTCGGAAGACAATAAACCAGCTAATATGACTTTAATAACATTTGTATTAATACTATGTACACAAGATACGATAAAATTTCATTAATTTTTTTTAAGAGACGCCACATGCACTAATTCTGATTAAAGAATCATCATGATAGCATAAATTCTTTCACAAACACGATCTTAAAGCAATAATCAAACCCGATCACGCAGTCAAATGTTATTAAATAATTTCTAACTTTAAAAGTGTATTAAATGTCCACTAAATGTTCCAAGTGACCAAGAATCATGTTTTAGTCAAACACTTTCGTACTGTCAATCGTACTCCTTGAACAAAACGTACATGACTACCTTTAACCAAAACGCCGGATCTTGTTTTCACGCTTTCAATTTTACCATGTTAGAGACTGCCAAAACAACGGTTAGGCTTAATGTAAGTTAACAGGCACAAGATGCCTGACAATAGATTTTTAAATTACTTACATCTTGATCTTTTCCCTTATTTTTATAATGTGGAAATCGAGACTTGTTGATATTTTCCATCGACATATTCGGTTCTTAGATATATATTTATTGCAGTTCAGAAATTCACCAATGGAGTTTCTAGCTTGATATTTCCACGCCGAGTTTCTAGAAACTGCGAACACAGTGCAAGTAGTGCTATCAAAACCGAAACTATGTTGCCAGACCTGATTAAATAAAACTTATAACCATGTTCAATAAAAAAAAATAATAAAATAAAAATGATAATCTGATTCCAAACAATGAGGGAAAACTGTGATCATCATCCCCTTGAATTACATATATATTATCTGAAAATGCTGTTGAAACTTGTGAATAACTCCAAGAAGAATATATATATATATATATATATATATATATATATATATATATATATATATATATATATATATATATATATATATATATATATATATATATATTTCTG
This sequence comes from Pardosa pseudoannulata, assembly GCA_032207245.1. Taxonomy (NCBI): domain Eukaryota; kingdom Metazoa; phylum Arthropoda; class Arachnida; order Araneae; family Lycosidae; genus Pardosa; species Pardosa pseudoannulata. The sequence continues at coordinate 2,748,333 of CM063502.1, read as the reverse complement.
AAATGCATTTTTCATGTTTCGTCTGTCATGCGCGTGTTCCAATAATTTTAGTATTTGAACAGAATACGGAAACTGTTTCTTCTGAACTGTCTGGGAAAATTACTCTAGTATATAGATTCTATTACACATGGTTAAAGAAATAACTTAGACTGGAGACGGCGCTTGTATTGATATAAGCGATATTTCTCCACTTTGTTCTTATCCAAAGTCATACTTTCTTGGGGGATGTCGCCAAACAAGTTTTCTTACAGGTGAAATAAAGGAATTTCCTTTCGCCCAAAAACTAGAATGGATTACCCCAAAGGGTGGTCAGTCATTGAGAGAGGCCGAAGAAGGGACGAAGCATGATAAACTAAGGTGACCTCCAAATTTAGATTTTTTACCTTTTGTCTTCAAAAATAATACTCAGATATGCAGAAAATCCTCAAATTTAAACATTTGTCCTAAACAAACTATTAAACCATTCAATTGAAGTTATTATTCAGTATTTCAATATATATACCAATTATAAGTTTCATGAAAAAACTATGAATTACTTTTGATATATTTTATAAATATCTGTGAATCTTAAAAATACTTTCCAATCTGTTTATATTTAACTATTAATGTAAGCAAAAATACACTAATATTTGCTTTGCACATTTCCACTTGCTGATTATATCATCCGGTAAATAATAGTATATTTGGTTATACTGATATCATCTGTTCATGACAAATGTGTGCAATTTTTTGTTACCGTGTCGTTAAATGATATACCGAACTTACTATAATTATTGATTCATCTATTACTTAAACTAAATTCCTCAGCGCAACAGCCAAACTTAGGGGTCATGGCCTAAGGTGTATTCTCATGGGCCCTGGGGTGCGAAGTATATGTTTTGGTTCGGGGATCCACTTTACGCCCCCCCCCCACTAAATGTTAAGTTCCCAAGCATACTTGGTCCTCAGTTCCTACTGAATGCATATATCTATACCTGTACTTCTCTTTATCATATCGATAACTGTTTAGTATGTAACCGTAATTAGTAGTGTAGAATAAATGTTGTTGACATGTAGCTTGTGTGTATTCTCTATGCTCTAATAAATTATTGAACCTACCTTATACATTAGAAATATGTATGACATGGCGCAGTCGACAGGTACTTGTATAATATCGCTGCATTGATTTGCTGTTTGAAAATTGTAAAAATAAGTTTGTTTCGATTTGCGTCAAGTAGAACGTTCTTTTCACTTTCAATTTTACCATGGAGGGATTAAAACCACCAAATGGTCTTTCCTTCGAAGGTAATTTGGCTGCAAACTGGAAGAAATTCAAACAGTCTTTTGAGATATATATGAATGCATCAGGTGCTGGTTCCAAACCAGAAGAAACAAAAATAGCGACATTACTGCATGTTATAGGCGAAGATGCCGTCAAGAAATATAATACGTTCAAGTTCACCGATGAAGATTGAAAAAAGTATTCAAAAGTAATAGCAGCCTTTGAAAATTATTGTTTACCTCAGAGTAACGAAAGTGTTGATCGTCATATTTTCTTTTCGAGAACTCAACAACCTGGTGAAAAATTCGATGAATTTCTTACTCAGCTAAAAAAACTAAGTCTTAATTGCTGATTTGGTATCTTGAAAGATAACTTAATAAAAGACAGAATAATAAGTGATATTGGTGATAAAAATCTGAAAGATAGATTATTAAGAGAAGGTCCACTAACTCTGGATAAATATGTGAAGCATCGGAATTGGCAGAAATGCAATTGAAAGCAATCAATGTTGAAAATAACGTGGATTCAGTAAAGGTGAAAAAGAATTTTAAAACGAATGAAAGAGTATTACCGAACAAGAACAAGAAAAATGAGATGAAAATGAAATCAAAACAACTGGAAAATTCACGTACGTTTAATAAAATTTGTAGAAAATTTGGCACATTTCATGCACTTTTTAACTGTCCTGCTTTTAATAAAATTTGTCTTTACTATAAAAAACGAAATCATCTTGCTAAGATGTGTTATAGAAAAGGGTTAATTATATTTCTAATGAACCAGTTCCCGTCAGTAACAAAAAGCCATATTTCAATGAAGAATATATTTTGGGTGAAATTAAATGGAATATAAATTCTAATGACTGGATAGAGAAACTTGAAGTAAATATTTCAAAATATCTGTATGAAAAATTGGACAGGGGAGAACAATGTAATGTCTTGCCATATAGAAAATTTAAAAAACTAAATCTAAGAGAAGATTGTATAAGGAATACACAAGCTATTTTAAGTAATTACAATGGTACAAAAATTGATGTTATTCGTAAATGTATTTTAAAATGTGAAACACGAAGTGGATTAAAAAGTGAGAGAGAATTCCAAATTGTAAAATGGGAAGATAATGTTCCATCAATTTTGGGTTTAAAAACAATTCAATAGTTAGGTCTAATTAGAAGAATTGATGCTGTAGAAACAACAGATACCATTTGATTGTACAAATTCAGGGCTAGATGTTTTATGTTCAAAATTCCATTCATTAACAAATTTCTTAAACTCTTTGCTACTATACTGAGGACCATTGTCAGAATACAAGAGTTTTGGGATACCATATCTAGCAAATATAGATTTTAATAATTTGATAGTATTAATGCTTGTAATCTCCTGTAACTGTCAAATTTCAACAAACTTGCTAAAATAATCAATTACAATCAAAAAATTCTTCCCATTTAGATGAAATAAATCTGTACCTAATGTTTCCCATGGTATGTATTGTACTTCCTTTGGCATTAACGGTTCCTTGGTATTGTGTTTTTGATACTTCATGTAGAACAATTTAAAATTAAATCTTCAATATCTTTACTCATTCCAGGCCAGAAGAGAATTTCCCTTGCACGACTTTTGCACTTGTCAATTCCCATGTGATTACAATGTATTCTTTCTAACATTAACTTACGTAGACTTTTAGGAACTACTACACATGAATTTTTAAAAATTAAACCATTCAATTCTGTAAGTTCTTCTCTAAAATGAAAATAAGCTTTTGCTTTTTCTAGTACTTTTGCTTTATTGTTAGACCATCCATTTTTAATTAATTTCAAAACAATCTGTAATTTTTCATCATCCTTGGTTGCATCTAAAAACATCTTTTTTTTTCAGGCGACATAACCACTTCCGCATGTATGATAATACATACATGAACTTCAATTTCTTCTTCAAATGCATCATTTTTTTCTCCTATGATCTAGATAGTGTATCAGCTATTGCAAGTTCTTTTTCAGGTTTGAATGTAATAGTAAAATCATACGGCTGTAGGCGAATTCTCATCCTCTGGAGACGTAAAGGGCATTTATTCAATGGTTTCTTAAAAATAGTTTTCAATGGTTTATGACCACTTTCAACAATAAAATTATTTCCAAAGACATAATGATTGAATTTTTCACACCCAAATACTATCGCAAATGTTTCTTTTTCAATCTGTGCGGAATTTTTCTGAGTTTCTGTTAATGATCTAGATGCATAAGCTACTGGTAAATTATTTTGTAAAAGAACAGCTCCTAATTGTGAAGCATCTACAGACAGCGTTATAGGACTCTTACAATCAAAATATTGTAATACCGGTTTGTCAACTAATATTTTCTTTAAATTATTAAAAGCTTCTTCGTGTTCATAATGCTACATCACATTCTTTCTAAGTAGATCTCTTAATACAGCTGTTTTTCCCCCGAAACATTTGGAATGAATCGAGACATACGTAATCATTCCTGAAAAGTTTCTAATTCTTTAACATTCATTGGCGTCTTCATGTTCAAAATTGCTTGTACTTTTCCCTCATCAGGTTTGAAAGCCCTTCCTTGGAAAATGTATGACCCATGTATTTTACTTCTTCTATTCCAAATTTACATTTCTTATAATTGAACTTAACGTTTCTCTCTCGAACTTTATCCAAAACTTGTTTTAGTCTTCTTTATTTTCACCCCTAATAAATACATCATCTATATAAATTTCTACCCCTTCAATTTCATCAAAAATCTCAGTAAAGCATTTATGGAAAACTTTAGGAAATGAATTTATTCCATATGGCATTTTAAAGAAGCAATATCTGCCAAATGGTGTATTAAAAAAAATTAAGATCTCAACTAGAATCAAACAATTTTATTTGCCAAAATGCTCCATTTGCATCAATTATGCTAAAACCTTTTGCATTTTAGAAGCATTAAACATTTTAGAAGTAATTTCTTCAAAAGCTTTAATATGAAAATGTTCTCTTAAAATATATTCATTTAAACGCGGGGGATCTAAACAAATTCTGAGAGTAACGTCCGATTTTCTAACTATAACTACAGAATTGACAAATTCTATAGGGTGATTAACTTTTTTAATAACTCCATCATGTTCCATACACAGCAATTCTTTTTTCGGTGAATCCATAAGACTTAATGGAATTCTTCTACATGGTTCTATAGTTCCAACTGCTCCCTCTTTAAGTTGAATTTCATATTCATAATCAGCAATTTGACCAAAACCCATAAACAATTCATTATATTTTTGCATAACCCATTTACAACTATCTGTTGTTTCTACAGCATCAATTCTTCTAATTAGACCTAACTGCTGAATTGTTTTTAAACCTAAAATGGCAGGAACATTATCTTCCCATTTTACAATTCGGAATTCCCTCTCACTTTTCAATCCACTTCGTGTTTCACATTTACAAAGAACATCAATTTTTGTACCATTGTAATTACTTAAAGTAGCTTGTGTATTCCTTATACAATCTTCTCTTAGATTTAGTTGTTTAAATTTTCTATATGGCAACATATTGCATTGTTCTCCCCTGTCCAATTTAACATACAAATATTTTGAAATATTTACTTTAAGTTTCTCTATCCAGTCATTAGAATTTATATTCCATTTAATTTCACCCAAAATATATTCTTCATTGAAATATGGCTTTTTGTTACTGACGGGAACTGGTTCATTAGAAATATAATTAACCCTTTTCTATAACACATCTTAGCAAGATGATTTCGTTTTTTATAGTAAAGACAAATTTTATTAAAAGCAGGACAGTTAAAAAGTGCATGAAATGTGCCAAATTTTCTACAAATTTTATTAAACGTACGTGAATTTTCCAGTTGTTTTGATTTCATTTTCATCTCATTTTCCTTGTTCTTGTTCGGTAATACTTTTTCATTCGTTTTAAAATTCTTTTTCACCTTTACTGAAACCACATTATTTTTATCATTGATTGCTTTCAATTGTATTTCTGCCAATTCCGATGCTTCACATATTTATCCAGAGTTAGTGGACCTTCTCTTAATAATCTATCTTTCAGAAATTTATCACCAATACTACTTATTATTCTGTCTTTTAATAAGCTATCTTTCAAGGTACCAAATCAGCAATTAAGACTTAACTTTTTTTAGCTGAGCAAGAAATTCCTAGAATGTTTCACCAGGTTGCTGTGTTCTCGAAAAGAAAATATGCCGATCAATATTTTCATTACTAAAGGGGTAAAAAAAAGTATGCAAAAGTAGTTGAAGCCTTTGAAAATTATTTTTAAAGGCTTCAACTACTTTTTCACACTTTTTTCGATCTTCATAGGTGAACTCGAACGTATTATACTTCTCGACGGTATCTTCGCCTATAACATACAGTAATATCGCTATTTTTGTTTCTTCTTGTCTGGAAGCAGCACCGGATGCAATATATATTTCAAAAGACTTATAAACATCGAAAACATCGAGTACACATCATCATAGAACGTAGAACTCCTTTATTTAACATCACAACATCATTACTACTATTTACTACTGTTGCCAACGGATAACAACAAATACACCGTTGCCAAAAGGTAATAACAAATAACACATGATACTAACAAACATGGTAGATGATTACACTTCGTCCATCCTGACGTTATAGTTCATAACCTTCAATGTCGTCGATCTCAACATCTTCCTCCGTGTCCAAGAGATGATACAATTTCATCTGGGAGGCGTAGACAGTGGTTTTATATTTTTCCCTACGCCTACGTCCTTGACCTGTGCTACGGAGATCACTTACCTGATAAGGATCTGATGGTAATACAGCTTGAACTACCAGTGGTCCACGATAGCGCACTTGTAATTTTGTTCTTGTTCCGATCTGCTCTGGTAAACGTTTTATAAGAACAACATCACCTACATTGTATTTTATGGCATCACAATAATGTTGATCATAATATTTCTTCATTTTGACTTGCGATTTACAAATACGTTGTTTAGCTTTATCCTGGAGAATTCTCGGGTTGCAATATTTACCTTCTGGTAATAAGTCTACTGGGAAATCATTCGTTATTTCAGGAATATAACCATACAATAATTCGAAAGCAGATTTACCGGTGGATTTATTAGGAGTCCAATTAATTTCTCGTTGAGTTTCATTTCATTTATTTGATAGTTTTTCGAGTATTTGTAAAATATTTTGCAAATCTTTATCCTGAAATTGAATTACGGACACTTTGTCGTTTTCAGTTGTCACGTAAAAAGCAGTCGGAGTAATTGTTAAACATTTATTCAACAATTATTCAACGATTCCTGTTGAATACAGGAATCGTTGGTTCTAACTCCTCGACTGGTATAGAATTTCTTTCGTCCATGGGCGCACGGCTTAAAGCATCAACATGATACATTTTATCTCCTGTACGGTGTTTGACTTCGTAATAGAATTCACTGAGTAGTTCTGGCAATCGTGCAGTTTGAGGCTTGATGTTCCGTTGGGTATTAAGAAACTTTAAAGCCGGACAATCAGTAACTAAAGTAAAATGCTTCCCTATTAATAATGATCTTAAACAAGTCATAGACCATTCTACTGAAATTAACTCCAAACGGCTGGAATGGTATTTCGCTTCATCTTCACTTGTTCTTCGGCTTACGCAATAAACTAAACGAAGCTTGTTATTTTTATCATGTTGTAATAGCATGCCTGCTAGTCCAACTGAACTAGCATCTGTATGTAGCTCAGCGTCATCACGGTGATCATAGAGTTTCAATACAAGGCGCTGTTTTAGGTCGTCAAAAGCAGTCTGCTGAACTTCAGTCCACTCAAATGGTCTGTTCTTTTTTAATAGATCTGTTAGAGGTGATGCTATTTCAGCATATCGTTCTATAAATCTTCGAAAAAAGCTTGAAAGGCCTAAGAATCTTTTCAATTCCTTCACATTGTTAGGAGCTGGAAAATATTTGATTGCTGTCAATTTTCGTGGCCCAGGTTGTATTCCATTGCCAGATATAAGGAAACCCAAATATTCTAATTGCTCCATCGCAAATTCAAATTTGGAAAGCTTTAGAGTTATTCCTGCTTCACGAGGTTTAATTAAAACTCTACGTAAACGAATCAGCATATTGTGGAAATCTTTCGCTCCTATGAGCATATCATCTACAAAACAAATAATAGTGTTCCACATAAGATCCCCTAGCGCCATAGTCAAATGCCGCATAAAGAAGCTTAGCCAACTAGCTCAGTGGCCGAATGGTCAAAGCACGCGATCCAGACCCAGAGATTGTGGGTTCGATGCTTGACATGGCAGTTTATCCAAAGTACGGATTTTTAATTTAAAAAAGTTGTTTATTGTTTCCTTAAGTTCTGGAATATTCTAGATCTTTCTTTAATATGTAAATTAGTTATTTCTCGAATATTCTGTTCGGGTATAAAAGCTGATACCCACTAGTTGTAGGCAACTTCTCGGTCTTGTAAAGTTGCGAGTTGCTACTTAGCTTCAATAAATTCTTCTGTTACGTTAAACGTTGTGTTCATTCGAATCTTCGGGACAATAGCTTTTTCGAAAACAGCAGGTCCATTCGTCAAGCCGAAAAATAGTCGTGTCGGCTCATGATGACCGTCCGGTGTTACAAACGCTGCTTTACTCATAGAGTTAAGATGTAGTGGTATTTGGTTAAAGCCTTGTGCTGCATCGAGACTACAAAAGAGTTTATATTCAGCTAATCTGTCCAGTAAATCATCAACATGAGGAAGTGGAAATTTGTCCTTCAATGTTTCCGCATTCAGACGTCGATAGTCAATCACCATACGGTAATCACTAGTTTTCTTTTTTACTAGCAACACTGGACTACTATATGCTGATGTACTATCTTGAATAACTTGCTGTTCTTTTAGCTCTGCAATTATCTGACGAAGTATTTCACGCTCATGGTAAGGAGTATGGAAAACGGGTACAGGGCACTTCATCAAAATGCACATTGATTTTCTGAGCAAATTTATTCTTGATCATTGAAATGTTAGCTGCACTATCCATTAAAGCTTCAGTTTGAACATCATTAACTAAAATTGATTTGTTTAATTTTGAGCTAATTGTATCGTAAGCAGAGGTTGTAAGCCATGGGTGACGAGGATTTCATAAAACAGTCCTTAGTTCCGTGACCTTCTTTCTTGCAATATGTGCAAAATTTTACACGTTTCGGTCGTGAAAAATGTCCTTTTCCGTAACAATTAAAACAAGTATTTTTATCGGCTGGCTTCTAGCGATATGGTTCTTTGATCATAGGTTCCTTTTTAATAAAAGCATTTTCCTTTTTCGAAATCATTTGACGATCATAAAACGAGTTATAAAAATTCACCTTTCCGCCATCGTATTTTATTTTCCTTTGGTCGTTAAACATTATTTTAGTACTGCTTCTAACGCTCTCGTCATTATCTAATTTTTCAGCAAGTTCATTTGAATTTACAATTTTGGGCCAATCGTCAATAAAATGTTCTCTGACTGCGTAAGGGACTTTGCTCTTTGCCTGATTGGAAATTATAAGTTCTTTTAAATCATCAAACTCCGTGATTTTTAAACCCGAAATCCATTCTTCAAAATAGCTGCGAAGTTCGAATACAAAATCCTTCCAAGTGTTATTTTGAGTCTTTTGATGATTCGTGAACTTTAAGCGAAATACTTCCGTATTCAATTTAAATCTATTCAGCAATAATTCTTTTACGTAGCTATAATCATTAGCTTTTTCTTCTGGTTCTCGCGGTACTGAGTAATTTGAGAAGGCAAGAGTGGTAAAAGAAAAGATACCCAATGTTCTTTCTCGATTTTGGCCCTACGAGCTTGTCTTTCCAAAAGGATCAAATAAAAATTTAAATCGCCATCCTTATAATCAAATTTGTGCATTAAACTTTGAAAATCGTACCGTATATTTTTAATAACATCAGTATTTTCGATAACACCATCACTTTCGTCTTCTTTAGCATTTTGAATTCTTAATTTCTCTAACTCAAATTCCCTGTTTTCTTTCTCTAATTCCCTGTTTTCTTTATCTACACGAGCATTAACGATAGTTTCTAACATATTTTTAACTGTCTCTTCCTCATAATCGCTATTATTTTCGATTAGCATTTTTATATCAATAATTCTGCTCTCAGAATTTACTTTCTCACCAAGCTCTTCGGCTAGAATTTTAAGGTCGCTTTTTTTGTTTTTTTTTTTTTTTTTTTTTTTTTTTTTTTTTTTTTTCTTTTGCAAGGAAAGATATATTTATAAATGTACTTGTAACTGACAAGAAAATAATTTTAAACTTCTTTTACACAAACATCAAAGTCGTAACAACTTAAATTTCGGTTTCATTCAACACAAAACTAATCTTCATTGTAGTGTTTGGATTTTGATTTTGTTTTAAAATGCTAATATTGTAATGTAAATGTAAATATTATAAACAGATGGCGCTGCTTGCAGCGGCGAGATGTTTGTAGAGGGACGGAGAGTCTGTGTAGAGACAGCGTCGAGTAAGGACGCATCTGCCGCGTAGGGCAGCTCATTCGTTAAATAAAGTTTTGTTTTAAAATTTTGCACTCGTGCGAACCAGCCACGATAGTCAAATGCATCAAATTTTACATCACAGTTATTCACTTCTTATTCATATAAACATCAAAATTCTAATAGCATCACTCAGAATTCATAAAACTTCAAATCGAAACTGACCGCAAATATGATAAATTTTTGCATCAAAATATTTATTCACTTACCTTCAATAATTCATCGTATATCGAAATTATTTCACGGAAACTTGGTCATATAAGCATGAAACACAATAACGTAATTGACAGTTCTTAAAACTTAGAATCGAAACTGATCGTTGGTAAGAATCTTCTAAGTTTGCATATAAAATAGTGGATCACTTATCTAGTATCGTTATTCATCGAAATTCATTGCTATTTTTTTAAACATATCCTATACAACATCTAAATCCCACTTCTGAAATTATAAACACCGAGTACACATCATCATAGAACTCCTTTATTTAACATCACAACATCATTACTATTATTTACTACTGTTGCCAACGGGTAATAACAAATAACACATGATACTAACAAACATGGTAGATGATTACAGACTGTTTGAATTTCTTCCAGTTTGCAGCCAAAATACCTTCGAAGGAAAGACCATTTGGGGGTTTTAATCCATCCATGGTGAAATCGAAAGTAAAAACAACGTTCTATTTGACGCAAATCGAAATAAACTTATTTTTACTAATTTTCAAACAGCAAATCAATGCAGCGATATCATACAAGTACCTTTCGACTGCGCCATGTCATATATATTTCTAATGTATAAGGTATAAAGTATGTTCAATAAATTATCAGAACACTGATAATATACACAAGATTCATTGCAACAACATTTATTCTATCCTACACATTCACAGTTACGGTTACAGGGAACTGTTTAGTGACAATTAAATATATGTCGACGATTTATTTCATGGTGAAGATACAGTAAATGAATCATTTAAGTTATCTTAAAATGTAATATAAATATTGAAGGACACGGTCATCCCTCTTCGAAAATTTAAGAGTAACTCTTTAGACCTGGTAAGTTTGTAGAAGTAAGAGGTTGATTGCGAAGAACCAAATAAAGAGGGTAAACCTTTAAAGGTATTAGGATTAATATGGGACCCCAAAGAAGATATTGTTAAATTAGATGACCATCAACTGTTAGGAAGTGTTTCGTATTCCAGTGTTCAAAAAGCCACATGCTACAAACTGTCGATAAGATTTTTGACCCAGCTGTTTCATATCTCCCTTTGTGATAAGGGTGAAATATGTTTGTTTACAAGAACTGCGGGAATGAGGTATCGATTGGGACGCAGAACTATCTTCTAATTTGAAAATAAAATTTATGCAGTTGTGTTTTGAAATAAAAGATTTGTGTATCTCTAGAAAATATTTTTTGAATGATGTATGTATAAATAATGAAAACATGCAACGTTTCATATTTTGTGATTCGAGTCTAAAGGGATATGGTGCTGTAGCTTACGCTAGATGTCTAGAAACCTGCACAATTTTCTTTATTTTATCTAAAAGCAGAGTCTCTCCTCCCAAGAAAGTAACGTTGCCACATCTAGAATTATTAGAAGCAGTAGTCGCTGCTCGACTATCAGGTTATTTGAAAAGGCTTTTCCGAATTGAGGATCATAATGTATTTTGTTTTACTGATTCTCAAATTGTACTTTGCTGAACCAAAGGCAGTGCTAATAGGTGGAGACCATTTGTAGCAAATAGAATAGGTGAAATTCAAAACGACCTTGTTTCTTCGACTCAGTGGAAACACTGTAATAGCCTTATCACACGGTAAGCGCGTACGCAATGACAACCATTTCACGCGACTCTTTCAGCGAAATACAATAGATTTAGGTGTCGTTCTTCAAGTTAAACTTTTCCCACCCGGTATGGGAAAAGTCGAACAAAATCAGCCAATCAGAGACAAGAATTGTGAGAGAACAATTTTCAAGGTGGCTACTGTTTCACGTGCGATGGAGTGGTCAACAGAGATAAAAACAGTTTTCAAGTGCAATCCAGAAGAAATATCTGGGATATATGGGATTCCTTATAGGTGCAGATGCATTGTAGACGCCGTATTTTTTTGTCGCCAAATTTGCCGATTTTATGGGTTGGTGTGTTTGCCCAGACTTTGGTGGTGGGGTATGGCAGCTCTAATGTGTTCTTGCACATCATAGGTGCACGTGATTTCTGACTCAGTATCCGTCACTATTCGAGAAATTTTCATCATAGCTGTCCATTTGGTTTACAATCGCCTAGTTCAGGTTGTAATATTTTTTTTTTTTTTTTTTTTTTTTTTTTATCATTTTCTGGGATTTAGTAAGTAATTTTGTTTTCGTTCTTATCATTTTCTAGGATTTAGTTAATTTAGTTATGACGTGTGAAGTTATTTCAGTTCTTACTATTTTTGAAATTGTTAAAAGTATCAGGATATTCTAAATCAAACAAGATGCTTTGGTTGGAACATTTTGTTTTGTTCTTATTTTCTGGGATTTAGTAATTCAGTTATGACGGGTGAAGTTATTTCGGTTCTTACTATTTTCGAAATTGCTAAAAAATATCAGGATATTCTTAGGTGTGAGGTGGGTTTCGCATTTCATTCTAAACTTCAAGGGTGTGGGAACAACGGTATTCCAAATCTGAGGGGGGAGGGAGGGGTTATTTGGTAAAAAAGAATTATTTCAAAGTTTTTTTAAGGGAGGTAGGAGTGTTGAAGAATGTTTGTGGCGCTACCCTTTTCAATTTTCATCAGTTATTAAATTTATTTTGCATTTCTTTTATTAAAAGTGGGAGTTGAGGGGGGGGGAAACCCCTCACATGTTAATTTTTTATAATATTAGTGCTTATTAAAGTTCTATATGTGTTTATTCTGTTGATATATATCATAAATGTTACTAATATGTTATTTATTTTTTAAATAACGTAAAAAAGTATAATTATTATGCTAATTTTATTTTAATAATGCTTTAAATTGTTAATCTGTTTTTTTTTTCTTTTATAAAGTTTACTTGGCAATTTTTCCAAACACGCGTTTTTCTGTTGGTCGGGAAATGGCGGACGGGAGCGGCATCTGTTCCCTGTTGGTAAGTAATTGTTTTACTTGTATTATTTGTGTACCTACCTATCTTTATATTTAAGCTTTATCAAACATAAGATTATATATTTATATATTCTCTCTTCAGAATTGTTTTTCTTTTTCTATCATTATTCAAGAAATGTCGTCAAATTATAACGCAAATGTTTGTTTACATTTCATACATTAGATTGTATGCATATGTATGAATGATGTGTAGCTTATTTTAAGTTCGATATAACCCTTTTCAAAACTGAAGATTAACTAATGATGAATGATGTGTTTTGTTTAGTTGTATACAAAATTATAGTGTTTTTTTATATTAAAAGATTTTTTTTTTTTTTTTTTTTTTTTTTTTTTTTTGTGAACCAAACTTTTACCTTGTAAAATAGTTTATTTTCTAATATATATGTATGTGTATATACGCAAATATATATTACTTATTCATCACGTGTATACATTATAGGTGTATTTCGTAGATGTTTCTAAGTACAAGTGGTACTGATCTATAATTCCTTTATTTTAATTTTCTACTCATTTCTATTATTTTAGTTTTACTCTAATTTTTAATTGTCAGTGCATGCATTCATACGGGCATAATTATTCAGTGTTATTTCTATATTTTTTTCAGTTAGATTGCTATTGTAAGCATTATCAAATAAATATGTATTGTCTATTACAATCAGGTGACTTTAAGAATTCATTTTTTTTTCAATTTTTAGAAACAATCTTTCTGCGAAGATATTGGAGAATACGCCTCATTTATTGCGGATGGCAGTGCTGTTGTCAATCCTACATTTTTACAAAGAAAATACCCCTTCAGGGAAGAAAAGAAAGAGACAGGCTGTAGAAGATTTGAAAAATTTACTGCTTATTTAAAAATTTTAAATGAAGTTAAAGAAGATGCCGAGGAGGTATTTTTGGACACTACATAACCTCAGAGCTAAAATCCATAAAGGATAAATTAAAAAGAGATTTTGCAAAGTTAAAAATTCAAACTTTGCTGCACAGTTTTAAGCATGATTCTTAATAAAGTTAAAATAATATTTTAAGACTTTTGAGTTTTGCAAGAATTTCACTAGGGTCAGGTGGGGTATATTTGAAATTATGTTTCTACACATTAAGTTTAGATTTTCATTAATTTTGTTTCTATTTAAATATATTTTAAGTTTGAAATAAATTATGTCTAGTTAGGTTTTGAAAATTTAAATAACTTTTAACTTACAGTTATTTCTTTATGTTCAATGCACAGTGACTAGTAATGTGTTGTTCGGGAACTTTATTGTATCTTCCTTTTCAACATCTTTATATTTTGTTAAAAATTAGTGCAAAATATAGAGAAGAACAGAACAGTAGTTATAATTTCTATTATGTTTTTTATATGCGGTGGGAAAAATTGGAGTATGGATAAATGATATATGTCCTTTACCTTTGTTAACTTAATACTAAATATTTTCTACAGAGTATATTTTTTAAAGTAGTTATTTGATTTTAAGCTTAAGTGGCAATTTTTATTATTGGAAACTTAATTCTTCATTTTATTTGTCATACATCGAGTAAACCTAAATTTGATAGTCGTGAACATATTTTATTTGAATATTCTAGAAATATTATTCTACACAATTTATTGTTTAAAAATACACTGGAATAAAATTGTTTTATTACAGACCTAGTATTTTTAATAGAATGATTTTTGAGCAATGCTCTTCTTCTAGATTTTGTTTTTTATGCATTCAAATTTTTGTCAAGTGTTCCTTTTTGAGTACTATGTATCCTATTGACCAGGGGTAGGCAACGCGGCGCCCCCGATCGATTTTTAATGCGTCCTCTCTGGACTAATATAAATGTATGATAGCCAGAGCGATTTACTTACTGTCAAACGGCGATATACAGCAAGTAGTCAGTTGAGTTTAGGATTGTGCAGAGATTAGCAGTTTGCTTACCTTGAGCGTATCTAATAACACGCACGTATTTTTTTGTTAGTGTGTGATCGTATTTCGAATAGACCGTGCATTTAAAACTACCAAGTAATCCGAAATAATTCTTCTCTTTCAAAACCCTTCATGGATAAATGTAAAAGAAAAAGAACATATTATTTTAACTATGAATGGGAACATCTATATTGTTTCGTTGATTACAAAGGGAAGTGTGTTTGTTGTGTAATAATAGTGTTGCGATTCCCAAGAAAAGTAATATTGAACGACATTTTAAGACCGTTCATACCAATTTTGATAGTGACTATCCAATGAACTCTGAAATTAGAAGAAAAAAAATTATTTCTTTAAAATCTGCAATAACTAACCAGCAAAGTTTTTTTTTTTTTTTTTTTTTTTTTCTAAACCACTGCAACAACATAAAGCAGCAACGATCGCGTCATATAAAATATCGCATTTACTAGCTAAGCATAAAAAACCATTTACAGATGGAGAATTGGTGAAAGAAGCCATGCTGCTGATTCACTTTTTGAAGAATTTAAAAATAAAAAAGAAATAGTTTCAGTGATAAACACGTTGGAATTATCAGCACAAACTGTTACTAGGAGAATTGAAGTGAATTGCGGAGAATTTGGAGGCAGAATTAGCAGATGATATGGAAAATTGTATTTTCTTTTCGCTACAGATTGATGAATCGACAGACGTGACAAATATATCACAATTAGCAATTTGCGTGAAGATGGTATTTTCTGATTTTACAACAAAAGAAGAATTCCTGCCATTAAAGGGAAGAACCAGAGGAGAAGATATCTTTTCTACTTTTAAAAAGTATATAACAGATGTAAAATTACCTGTACAAAAGTTATCGTCAATTACAACAGACGGGGCACCAGCGATGACTGCTAAGAAAGAAGGATTTATTGCCTTATGTAGACAGGATTCCTTATTCCCTAAATTTATTTCTTATCATTGCCTCATACATCAGGAAATGTTATGCACAAAAACAATCGATTTTCAACACGTATTTACGATAGTAACAAAAATTATTAATTCCATAAGATCGGGAGATATGCAACAGATAGTTTAAATTACTTTTAGAAGATGAGAACGTTCAGTTCACAGATCTTCTTTTACATACTGAAGTGAGGTGGCTGAGCAGAGGTAAAATACTTGAGCGGTTTATCATGCTTTTGCCACAAATAAAGGAATTTATTGCATCAAGAGGCGAATTTTACGAGCAATTAGAAAATAAGGATTGGCTAATCGACCTCGGATTTCTGACAGATATAACGGCAAAGTTGAATGAATTAAATTTAAAAATACAAGGGGAAAATCAGCATATCGCTGACATGATTAGTGCAGTAACTGCATTCAAATGGCAGTTAGTGTTGTTGAAATCCTATCTATTGAAAAAATCATTATCACATTTCCCAAATATAAAATATACTGTTCAGAGTTTAAATTTGAATAATGAAAATTTTACTGCTACATCATATTTAGAAATAATAGATAAGCTAATAGAAGAGTTTTGTTCTAGATTTGAAGATTTTGCAGTATTAGAACCCGTTCTAAGATTTTTCATAAATCCATTCAATGTTACTGAAGATAATGTCCTTGAAATAGTTTCAGTGTATTTCGAGCTTCATAATATCGAAGACCTAGAATTAGAAATAATAAACTTGCAAAGTGATTTTATTTTAAAAGCGCATAGTAATGATAAATGTTTTGGAACTTAGTCGATGAAAATAAGTATCCTATTTTAAGGAAATGTGCGCTAAACATTTATTCATATTGTGCAACAACATACAATTGCGAGTCTTTGTTCTCAAATATAAAATATTTGAAATCAAAATACCGAACAAAGCTTAATGACTCGTATTTAGATAATTGTTTAAGGACCGGGAACTCTAAATATATCCCCAATTATAAAAAATTAGCTGAAAATAGGGACACCCAAGTTTCACACTGAATTATATGTATCATTATGTATGACACCAACAAAATAAAGTTATAAAAAATCTGTTTTTTTTTTAATGCCTATTTATACCTGTTGATTATCTGTAAAATATGCGCCCTCGGTGATTTTCAAATTTAGTAATGCGCCCTTAAGGACAAACAGGTTGCCGGCCCCTGCTATTGACTATGACAAAAGGTATTTATTAGTTCAATGGAAACGTAATCCCAAAACAGATAAGAATAACATAAAGTTCAAATGCCATCAAGTGCATGTTTTAAAATACTCAACTATCTCTAAATATTCCCGTGGTTACAAGGTTGCAAGGGCTATCAGGTTCAAAAAATATTTTAAGCCAGATGATATTCAGCGATCCATAAGCGATTCCAAGCCAAAATTTGGTACGCGCACTTCGATGGCTTCGGAATTAGTAGAATGTAAAATTTGGTGCAAGGGCCACCTTGGATGAAAAACGACGATTTACCCAAGTCATTCATGGAACCTGGGATACATATAGACTCAGAACTGTTGCAGGAGCAGAGGAAAATTGCTCTGTGTTCGACTGTCGAAAATCATACAGGTCAAGGTCAAGGTAATTGGTTTTTACGGAGTACCTAGCAGTGAAAAAAGCACTACTTCAACCTCCGAACGAATAAAGATCACAACATAATTTGGTGCATAAAGAAATAAAAGTTTGCCAAACAGAAATGAAGTACGCTTACAGCGGCTCTCGAAAACGAAAGAAAAAATGCTGTAAGGTGAGAAATTCGTTCACATAACAACGTATATATGAAAAACAAAGCGTTGAATGATTAAAAATAATCATTCTGTACCTTGAACAATGACAAAACGCAACAGTATCAAATTTACACTCGGCCAGAGCATAATCACATAATATGAGAAAACAGTAATTCAGTATCGCCATCTAGTGAACGCAGGGAGAATTACAAACTACATAAAGGTTAAAGTAACAAATAAAATGTAAAAGAACACGGTGAATAATTAATCGACTCCAGGTACAAATTAATACACATAAAGATAACAAAAAGATATTTTCTATTTGGTTTTACAAGTTTTTTATCATTTTTTTTGGTTTTTATATTTTTTATAAGACGAACACAGGACAAAACAAATCAAGCAAAGGAAAACTTGATTAGCAAGATAGCTGAAATGATGCGATACCCAAAAATAAGAGAGGCATAAATAAATTAATAAAAATAAATCAATTAAAGAATTTGGAATTTTGAAAAATATTTGTCCATCGACGGGGACAGAATGCGGGGCCTCGAGCTTACGAGCTAAACGAGACGGGCAC
Organism: Pardosa pseudoannulata; assembly: GCA_032207245.1. Taxonomy (NCBI): domain Eukaryota; kingdom Metazoa; phylum Arthropoda; class Arachnida; order Araneae; family Lycosidae; genus Pardosa; species Pardosa pseudoannulata. The sequence goes on along the minus strand of CM063502.1, from coordinate 2,730,253 downwards.
GTTACCGACTGGCTAATACCACACGGTGAGAAAATGAAAAATAACGGTGCCAATAGAATACAAAATTCAAGAAGGGCTCTGAAAACGGTGCTTGACTCGTTTCTCTTCCTTTTTGATGGAGGAATAGACATATCAGAGCGGGAAAAAATTGCTCTAGGATTGCAGGATCTTAAGCGGGAAGGTTGTGAAGCACAGAATTCGGAATAGAATCAATGCTGTGAAAAAACCGAAGAGCTAAGCGTTTAAATTCCGGAAGAACAGGCCGAACTTTCAAGAAAGATCAATATGAATCGCATCATTCCGCACGTACCAAGGAGCAGAAATACATAACTTTAGGGCGTAATTTTGAACAACTTGAAGATTCTTGAGCAGTTGATAAGAGGCAGTACCCCAAATAGGACAGCCATAGGTCATTATTGGACGGATGTAACTTTTGTACAATAATAACTTCGTTTCAGTATTCAGGCTACTTCGATAGTTAAGATAAGGGCGAAGAGTAGCAATTGCAGCCTTCACTTTTTTAACGGTATTTTCGATGTGAAGCCTCCAAGTTAATTTGGAATCTTGGATAACTCCTAGGTATTTATAAGAATTTTCCCAGGGAATATCGTCGTTGAAGATGTGGGGAAAAATACCCCCTTTTTATACGATAATTGGCTATTATGGTTTAGAAATGATGGAGGATTGCTTGGCATTAATTTCCATGTGAAAATAATTCTAATAGTGATGGATGCAAGAAGGTTTAAACTTAACAAAAATTTATTCACATAACACATGCCATTTTCTTTTCCCAACTGCTCTCTGGGATATTTTCATACCTCTAGTACAGCTCGCTCATGCGCAGAATAAATCTGCGCGTACATGCTGAGCGGAGGGATATTAGCGTTGCCACAAAGAGATTCAAATTATTATTATCAATAAAGTTAGTGACATTTCTGTGGGTAAAGATAAGGGCAGCACATTTAGCTGGATTTACCTTGATGCGCCACGAAATAAGCCAAAGTTCATAAATTTTGAGGTATTTTTGAATAGCAGCAAAGGCACGTCGTGTTTGATTGTGTCTGGATAGGATGGCAGTGTCATCTGCGTAGAGGCAAAGCTCAATAGACGGATCAGATGGCATATCATTAATATAAATATTGAACAGTTTCGGACCAAGTAAACTCCCTTGAGGAACCCCAGAAAGAATAGGTCGAGGTGTTGAGAGAGTGTTGACAACGAACTCACGATTTTGAAGATAACAATTAAAAATTTTAATGAGCTGGGCAGGAAAATTTAGAATAATGAGCTTGTAAATAAGCCCTTCCAACCAGATCTTATCGAAGGCCTTCACAATATCTACGAACACAGCCGCGGTGACTTGCCGGTTAGCATTGGCGGCATGGATGAGCTCTGCAACCCTCCAAAGCTGATGTTGCAGATTTTAACTTGCTTTCGAAGTTCTAATCATGAACCAAATTAAAGCGTGTTGTGGCTCAGTGTCTCAGATTTATAAGAAACATTAGATTACGGCAATCTGATAGAGTATACGGATTTCTAACCGTCTCTGAGCTTGGTGATGCTACGAATAGAATTGCACAAAAATAACAGTTTAAAAGGGATTATCTAAACTTGAAGACAGGAAAAAATTTAGCTGAAAATAGTAAGCTTTTACCTTTGACTCCTTCCATTGATAAGGAAAATGTCTTACTTGCTGGTGGAAGATTAAGACATTCTAATCTTTCAGAATATCAAAAACACCCGATTATTATACCAAAAAATCCTCACGTCACGGATTTAATAAGATACTATCATGAAACTTATTTGCATGTTGGAACTCAATTGACAATCTCGACTATTCGTCAAAAATTTTGGATAGTAAATGCAAGAAAAGCAATGAAACAGTTTATTTTCAAGTTTCAGTTTATATAAAATGTTTCCGAACTAAATCAAAGCTATCTTTGCAAATAATGACAGACCTTCTTGTCTCACGAGTAGTTCCAGAAAGAGTATTTTCAAAAGTAGGAACTGATTTTGTGGGGCCTGTCATCATTAAAGCTTGTACAGGAAGAGGAGTAAGGCCTTACAAATGTTATGTGTATTTTCTTACTAAAGCCATTCACTGGGAAATAGTAAATGATATTACATCAGAAGCCTTTTTAGCTTCCTTGAAGAGGTTTGTTGCTCGTCGGGGAAAACCCCGTGAAATATATTCCGACAGAGGCACTAATTTTGTAGGTGTTGAACGAATCTTGAATAAGATGATGGCAACTATATCATCCTATGAAACTGTTAATAATTATTTTCAAAAGAAGCTATCCAGTGGAAATTTAATCCACCTGCGACACCCCATTTCGGTGATGTCTGGGAAGCTAGTGTCAATCAGATGAACGGACATTTAAAACGAACTGTAGGTGAACAAATACTTACTTCTGAGGAATTTTTTACACTTATCACTCAGATTGAGTCATGTTTATTAAATTCGAGATCAATCGTTGCCTTGACTAGCGATGTTGAGGACTTGAATGTCTTGACTCCTGGACATTTTATTATTGGAGCTTCATGAACATCTATTCCTTAACCAAATACAAATCCTCCTTGACTTCTATTTCATGAGAGGTGGAAATTAACCCAACAAATGTTCAACAGATTTTGGAAAGCATGGTCTTCTGACTACCTTTCTCAGCTTCGACGCAGAACTAAATGGTTGAAGACCAAACCGAACTTAGAGTTGAACGATTTAGCGGTGATCAAAGATGAAAACCAACCATCTCTGAAGTGGAAAATGGGCAGTGTTATCAAGCTTTATCCTGGTACGGATACCACGTAAGTGTAGTCAAACTTCGAACTTTTGGGCCAGAACTGATACGACCCGTTTCCAAAATTTGCCCATGCCATTTTGCAACTGATTAATAATATGTTTGATTATGATTTCTTTGTGTATAGTGTAATTCTTTTAGTGCTAAGTATAAATAATTGGACTAAGTATAAATAATAGATTTGTAAATATTGTATATAATTTTTTTCTTATTCATTCTCTTTTGATTTCGTTTTATTTTTATTTAATGTTTGAAATTGATGAACCCTCCTGGTTCATTGAAGGGGGAAATGTTTCGAAGCACATGTTTCTGTTGGCTGTAGCGCCTCTAGCGAGCACTGCTAGGGAGAAAGTTTTTATTTGTTGCTTGAAATCGACGTGCTTAGTTCTCGTGTTCTGTGAACGCGTATGAAAAATGGCTTGAATCTTGAAGTAATAAATATCTTGAATCATTAAAAATCGCTGATTTATTTTTGTCTTGCTTTCCCAATAACTTCTTCAAATCCTTTGATTTGAATTCCTGGATTAAAATTTTGAACTTTTGATTTCATCATACAATTAAAGATAACTGAATTTACAGACTAGTTTTACAATATTGAAATAAAGGCTGTTTGTTTTGTATAATTATCGCCAGTTTGAGAGCTTTCCATACGGTAGTATTTTAACGATTACAATTTCATGTGTAAATTCGCCTCCAGAGGTCTCCTTTGAAGATAAAATTCATGATAAGAAAAAGATTTGGTATCACATGTAAACATAGGGAAGCTTTATAACAGATAAAGTAATTTGCCTCGATTTCAGTCGATGTACCCTAAAAACTAAATTTATGAACGAGGCTCAAAATCCTAACAAAATTATAAATAAGGCTCGAAAATTTAGTAGATTGTTTAGAGGATAACTTGCCTAATTTCGCTACAAAGGAAAACTTGTTCCAAGAAAATATAAAAATTTTGCAACTATTTTTTTAATCTGTCTATGTAAAGTGTAGCTAAAAAATACAATGTATTATAAAATTATAAAACAGCTTCACACTTTCGCAACAAAGAAGGCATTGATACAAATTTCAACGATTATAATCTGTCAAACAAAACTATGATTGATTGAGCTAGGACAATTAAAATAGGTCGTTTTCGTGCCTAATGATTTTCCAAAATCCCGGTGTTACGTAAAAAAAAAAAAACCTTGTTTTTCAACTTTATTTTTAAACAATGCAGTGATTTTTGTGTTACGATTTGAGTTTAACTATAATCTAACATTTATAAAAGATTAATAATAAGGCAAAATGGAATTTCAATAAAATGTCTAATCGAAATGAATTGTGTGAGAACGTTGGTAAAAGAAATTCTGCAAGTGAAATAAATATTGTTCTCAATAGTTCTAGAACTGATATTTACTATACTTTGAATAAGGCAACAAGAAAAAAAATTATAGTAAATGAAAATTCGAGGGCAAATTATCGAGCTTGCAGAAACAACAAATAAAATGTGCGTGAAATAAAACGTCAACGAATGTCTCCTGATCATTAAGTATGCAAATATAATGAGGGATTTTCACGTTTTCTAATTTGAATTTTAATCAATAGAAGACAAAAAAGTAAGCAGTACCCTAATTAGTAATTTCTAACGGCTTTTATATCGGACTCTTTAATGTATCTCGAAAATGCTACAGTTCCTCCGCACAGTTCATGAAAACACCGACAGCCTATGTTGTTTACATCGGAAAAAGCGAATTTTTAATTTGTTCCTATTCAAATAATCGCATATAATAGAATTTTTTTTATTGTGTTTGGCATTAAAAAGTCATATTCTAAATACTGTATTGTGCCACTCTGTACGAATACAACAACTAATTGCAATAAAAAGATATTTTTCAGCGTTCCAAAGAACCCAATATGCGTAAAACTTGGACTAATGCTATGATAACAGATGAGAAATGAAACCCCAAAATATCATAAAAATCATCTTTTTGGGTTTGTGAAGACCATTTTACTGTAACTAAACTTATTAAAAGTGTTACTGGTTAACCAGTACTGTTTTCACTTTAAAAAAATCCCTCATTTTGGAGTTTAGTTACTTTATAATGTGTTTATGAAAAAGGATATAAATTGCAATAACCATTTAATACATAACTCACAAAAAATTATGTATTCTCAAGGTATTTAAATATTTTCTTAAGAGATATTCATTTTCTTGATTTTAGCGGCTCACACTGTGACATCTTTCCATTCAATGAAAAAAGTATGATATTATTTTTAAAATACTCTACTGATATTATTTTAAAAATGTAAATTTAATTCCAAAATCTATATACATTTTTCATTTAACATTTATATTAGGCAATAAAAATGTATATTTAATATATAACTCAAAAGTAATACAATCTTTAAGTATAAAATATACTATGAAGAATCTGAACAATTCTTACATTTCAAAAAGTAATTTTTTAATGAATAGTAGAGTGAATATATATTTATAATTAAAATACAAACACACAATATCGATTTCAGATTTCAACACAAACAAATAAAATATGGGTATTAAATTTTCTGAAATTTATACATCATTATTTCATCTCCATCAAAAACAAGTTCTATATACACCAAATAAGCCAATTTATATTTAATCTTTTGCTATTACATTTCTTTTTTGTTTTAATTTATGAGCCCAAGTTACTGGTCAAGCTCCTAAAATTAACATTAACTCAAAAGTGCACAGGCTATACTGTTATATGCATATCATTTTATGCTAATATAATTTTACAAAATTTCTTCAATCATTTCTAGAAATTATTTAATAAAGAAACTTTAAAGTAAGAGAGCCATGATTGTTTTAAATAAAAATAGTTCTTGAGACGAATTTGTTTTGCATGTTAATATGAAATGATTGACAAAAAAAAGTAAACTTTTAGGAAAGATAATAAAGGGGGATCTTTATAACCATACATGATGGTGCTTTTAATACATAATCGAAGTATTTGGAGCCAAGAATGCTTTTGAATAGATTTCCAACTACCTTATTATAATACTTTTGGGATATTTTTATTTTTCAAGATCAGAATAACATTTATACATAATTTACAATTAAAAGAAATATAAATACCTTCTCTAATTTTTTATTTACTTCTATCTCTCTATATAAAACGTGATACTGTAACAACAAATGTATATATGTGTGCATAAATATTGATATGTTTGACCTGTTTCAGTGTCTACAATCAGAATAACCGTATGTTATTAATAGAACACTTATAAATTTGAAGTACATTAAAATAATATGGAAAATATGAAAAATTATTTTACATATCTTTTGATATTGATTCCTCGTATTTCCGCTCCCATAAAATCCAAGTTATTTCCAAAAACGAAAACATTAATATGCTGTACATTTTCGCGAGATTATTGGACTGATCTTTGGTAAATTCGGGCAACGGAGACATTTTAAACAAATGTAGAGATATATATTGTCGAAATTGATAAAATTATACGAAAGGTTGGAGTAGAAATAAATATTGAAGACCAGAAAATTTTAAAATACGAGCAAAGCACAATCACAAAGGAAATAGAAAGCACTTGCTAACAAAATGTAAACATTAAATATCATGAACTGTGACGTCACAACCCATCACGGAGCGTTTTGAAGTCACGTGGTTTTCTCTTAACTTTAAAATTAATTTTTAAAACGATGGACCCAATTTTTTACATTTTTGGAATTAACGAGTCCAGAATCATCCGAAAAATATTAAGTCCCTCTATTCCCCCACATGTGCAAATTCCCCGTGCTACAACGGAACCGTCTTTCACAGTTTGCCTACTCCACAACTTCAGTATTCATGGCTTTTCCGAAGCTTTTTATTTCAAGTTCCCCACATGCTGACTTATTTATTGACGAATCGACTTTCGTTCCAAAATTTGCACTAGCTTTTTTTCTAAACAGATAGTATCATTTTTGCAGCCTGTTTCATAATATACCTTTTTGCACAAAATAATGTAAATATTAGTTATAAGAGAATCTTAAGGTATATAAGAGAACCTTATTTATCTCAAGCTCAGAATTTTCTAACTAAACTGTTCTCACATCTACTTGAGACAATTCCCTTTGACGAGACATTTTGGTAATAAACTAGAAAAAAATCCCATTTATTTCTATTGTATATCATATTTTCTTTTTTATTAAATTTTCCAAATGTCATAGTTTACAACTAACCTCAAAACGTAACCCTTATGTGCATGATTTTTTCTTTTTTTTTTGTGAAATATATCAGGGTGATTAAAAACATCCTAGTATATAATATAAAATAATTAAAAAAACAGCATGATGGATTTGAGAAGATTATTTGGGATATTCGGTATAAATTGCACAGAAAATAACAGAAACACAAAAAACGAACCATTTTCTCACTCATTATCGCTTTAATTATAAAAAAATCTCAGATTAATTATAAAAAATATTCAAGAAATCGCACGTTACTTTCAACCCCAACAAACAGCGGAATAACGTTCAAACCCGCTATAATAATTGTGACATTTTTAAAAATTTACTCCATTCCTTATTACGCAATAGCCGTGAAAACAGTTGCCAGCAACAACCAATTTACAGTCCACCTGTTTTGAGTGCAATTTTTTGTTCACTAAATGTTATGATGGCAATTTCCATCATCATGCAAAGAAGGCTTATCACAAAACTAGCTTCAAAAACAAAGTGGTCTTATATTTATGTAACCCCATGATTCAGACACGAAAAAGATATTCGAGCTACATTTCTTTTCTTAGCTAAATTAACTCTAAAAAATTGTTTTATTTCACACGTGTTCGTTGAAATTTGAATTAATGCTTTCTTTGTTGCGAAAGTGTCGACATTTTGAGTGGCCTTCAATTTTGTAATGTATTGAAGTTTTTGTAAAATCTTCATACAACGTTGCAATATATTTTGCCCAGGCGTTTGTTTCAATTCTGAAAAGGCTAAACATAAAATTATCTGGATACATACACCTCACAAATTTTCATACCTAGTTTTCTGAAAGCTGAATGAAGTATATCAAAAATGTAGATTCCTTTCAATGAATGGGATTTTTATTGCACCATAGATTCATTGATAAATGAAATGATTGAAAACAAAGCATTTCCAAAGAGGATTTTCATGTCACTATTGGATTGCCTGATGATGCGGAACAAAGGCAAGCTTGGTTGAAAAGAAAGGAGCTATTCAATTGCTAACTTGTTTTGTTAAGCTGGATTCATCATAAAATCTAACTTTATCATTACTGGAAAAGGACACTGAAAGAATGGAAAACAATTGCAGATGAGATGACCCGAAGAAAGAGTTCAATATCCTTTAAGATCATCCGACTGTGGCTACAAATTGTTTTAATAAATGAAGATTATATTGTTATTTGTGCATACACATACATATTTGTGCAAAAATACATACGCATATGACTAAAAAGCGTTGATTTTACTATATTACCCTTGTTCTCCTCTGACTCGACATCATCTCTTTGCAGCAAGTACACCATCGATGCAGATCGACACCGTGTTGAAACTTAAAAATTACTCTTCACAATTGTGTAATTCAATTAAAATTTCTGGGTAGAAAATAAATTGATCTAACTTAAACATTAATTTGGCTGGACCAATCTACTAGGAACGAGGAAAATTAATTTGGAACGCAAAAAGTTAAATGATTAATCAAAGATTTGATTTAATGATTGAAAATTAACTTAGTATAGAAATTAATACATATGCCCTCAAACGCACACACAGAAATCTTGAGACAAGAATAGACGATACGCTAAAAAACTATTCGTTAAATATGTACATTTAAAAAATTTTATATCCGATGATGATAGTTTGTCTCAGCAACTGCAATTTAGATATAGTAAAATATATTTTGAAAGAATGGATGAAAATGAAGTTAACACAAGAACATTGATTTATTGTTATAAAAGTGGGATTTAATTAAGAAATCTACTATTAGCATATGGAAATGTGCCACTGATCTCAGATACACAGTCCAGTCATATTAATGTGACCACAACCTACTTTTGATGCCGACGTTAAATAACCAATCGCAGAAGGCACGTGTTATTAGAAAATTTGGTGGATATCTAAAGTGTGTTGTAGACAGTTCTTGCAGTCATGCAGAAACGGAGCGATTTATCCGACGTCCAAAAGAGCATGATCATTAGCTTCCAGGCCAAAGGTGGAAGCATTTTGTACTGTTCGCGGGCCGTAAAATAGCGTTATCCAAAATCATCGAAGTGCCAAATGGGGTGCACCACGGGCCATAGATGGCAAAGGTGAAATGCGTATCACCCAGATGAACCAAGGGCTACCAACAGTCTCCACAAGGCGAACGTTGTTGCGTATGGGGTTCCACAGCAGACGTCTACTTAATGCGCCTATGCTGACTGATGTTCATCGGCGACGAAGGCACGCCAGTATTGCAACTGAGTGGACAGAGGGGGCTTTTTCCAATCAATCCCATCACGTTGGCGTATACGGCTTAAAGCCAACACCCTGAAACAATTGCTGAAATGGTCCAAGCTGGAGGAGGCAGCATTTTCGTGGTACTATCTGGGTTCACTCAGCATGGATCAATACGAATATGCATCTATCCTTGCGGACCATGTTCACGTCTACATGCGAATTGCGTTTCCTCAGAATGATGGCATCTACCAGCAGGGTAATACAACGTGTCATAAAGCTCGCAGTGTACGTGCGCTGTTCGTAGAGTACAAGGATGAGTTTACCCTACTCCTTAGACCAGTAAATTTCCCGGACTTGAGCCCAAATGAGAATTTGTGGGACCTTTTGTATCGGGTTGTTCGCACTATGGATCCTTACCCGCAGCTGGCTCAATAAGGAACCTAATTAACTCTCTTCGTGGACGTCTAGGTGGTTATTCTCTATTTTGACTCTTCCCTCACATCTTTGTGGTCTGAGGTTTTAAAAGGATATTTTGCCCTGATTCCAAGAAATAAACACTTTGAAGCATTTGATCGTTGAAAAACTCACAGACGTAAGGAAACTTTGAACATTCCTAAGATTTAATAAGTTTGACTTGTACCACTTAACCCGTATCTATAAAACTAGCATACAGCCCGTCGTATGACGGGATCAGTAAAATTTTTAATTTTCTAGAATCGTAAAGTACCGAGGTAGATAAAAAAATGGTTTGTTTTTTGGCTGAGAATTATCTGGTATACGCTTAATAATTTCTTTATCTTCATACTCCTCTAAAGTCTCCTGATACTGTGAATGCAATTTAGAATCACGTTGAATTCATTTAGTATATAATTCAAAGTGTTCATAGCTACGTCGAAATTATCGTTAAGTTCTTCTCATTTTATTTATTTATTTATTTATTTATTTATTTATTTTTTGCTACAGTAATTAATGGAACTAAAGAAATGAAACTATCATTTCCACTCCACCCTGGACGTAGATATAATTTGTTGTTAATACCGGTGATAAAATCTTCATTGCAACAAAAAATAATCGATGATTCAATTTAAAATTATCACTTATGTGCCTAATCTATTATTTAAGCCAACTATAAAAGAAAGTAACTTAGTTAATATCTAAGTTGAGCGATCAAACGTATAAAAATAATGCAGACGATATTTAAATAATTTCAAATAAGAAATGATTAAATAAAATGGTTAAAAGAATAACGTCATAATGCTAGAAAAAATGTTATTTTTTATGTGAGAAATGTTGGAATGCAGGGTCCATGGGTTGAAACGAGACTCGTCAGTTCGAGTCCAATAATGAAGCACAAAGCTTTCGGATGTTTCATGTTTTACCGTATTTCACGGTGCATTGGTACCTCGGAGATGCTATGTCTCATTTCTCACGTGCCAACCATAACACCACGTTCAAACTCACTGAAATCAGCATTAACTGAACTGAACTTGTTGCGTTGCCTACTGCAGTGTCGTATTCTGATTGGTATGCGTGTGATCGTTAAAAGTTGCTCTTCAATGATCACATGGAAAAAACCTATATTTTCAATTTTTCAGGGCTTAATCTTTTACGCGATCCATGCAAGAAGGGAACACTAAGACCACACGTAATACTTAACAAAAATTCTTAATTTTTATGCTAAACGTGGAGAATCGACGGACACATCTTACACAGAAAATAATCTGTCGATTTGGGAAAATGCCGTGCCTGAGGAGGGGCAGTTGCTTATAAGAGAAAGCTTAAGCAGCGGTTTTACTGTGATTTCTAAGAACAATGCGTGGTGGCAAAAATACATACAATAGCATACAGATTGCAAAGATCTGCGACTTTCCTTGGTAGAATTAACCACTCATCCTGCATGGATATAATTTCAAATGTGTAGTGGGTAGAAACACACATTACACACACACGCGACATGCTCTTTCAGTAAGTACCGTTTGGATTTTAAAAAATGGCAATTTCATTAACAAGTTTATATTTTTATAACCCCTAATCTATGTTTGTACGTATTTTCCACTGATGTTATGCTATCGTAAGACCATCTTTTGGTTTCAATCCACCTCGAATGTACTGCCTGATTTCTGCGATGGACGCTAAGGTGCTTCTTCAACTTCAACCTATAATTGATTGCCAAATGACGTCACGAGGTTTAGGGTTCGATCTACTATTATTGTGAAGCCTGTCATAAACATGCCATGCCTTGTTCTGTTCCACAGTTCATTTCTCCCAACATCTGGAGTTGGCATTTGCAAACGAAAGCTCGCCTGTCTCAAAACATTCTGCACGGGTTTGCGACTTTCATACGAGAAGTTGAAGGATTTTTAATACCATGTATAGTTTATTTAATCGAACTAAAAGTAAGGGCCGATCTCATTGCGATTCATCAAGTGAAAGTATCTAGCTCATAAATGTCGGTATTCTTGTGGTAAATAATTAGATATTCTTGCGTTGTAAATAAAGCTGTATATTGGAATGGCTTTCTCGTTAGGAAATCGGGAGTTCCCAAGAGGTCTCACAGATTCCGTTAATAAGCTTTCCCACCCCCCAAATCTCAATAATATATTTCTACAGAGTGTTGTCAAGTTTGAAGATATTTGTTAATATACGGTAGTAAAAGGTTCAAATTAAAAGGATTCCCATAAAGTAGGTATCCAATCAAATGAAACTATTAAAGAAGAGCAGAATGTGAGTCAGAAGTCTCCGTAAAATAACATAACCACTTTGAAATAGGTACGTGGTCGTTTCAATTCTATCACTTGGAATTGAGTGACTAAGCAGAAACTGTTCCTTACACGTGATGTGTCGATAATTCAGGAGTCGGTTTCACTAGTCGGCTGTAACTGGAAATGCTTTTCGAAATAAATGCAAGAATATGTATGTGTATCATTACATATTTACATATACATATATATACATACTTATGTACGTACATACATCTATTAATAAAAAATTGCAGAGCGGTAACTCACTAAACTCAAACGTTCGTTTTTCATCCTATTGTTGTAGAAATTTATTCCGAGTCAAGGACAGACTTAACTCGGCTTGCGAACTCGTACAAGAGTATATCGTAGTGGTATTTATAAAAATAGCTAACTTTATGTTCCAGAAAATAAAGATTTGGTTTGTCATGATTGTTAGAGTTTAATGGTTTTATTTAATCTACTGTTTTGCTCCACGAGGGCTAATGAGACCTTGAAAGTCGATTCCAAACGTCTACGAACATCTAATGCTATCAGCAGAATTTGAACCAATGAGCAGAGACCTATCATTCAACTATCAGCCGAGTTCAATTACTATTGTGCCTTTTTAAGTTTATTGGATCTACATTATGGATAGAAATCTATCTTCCAGCATTTTCTACACTGATGTGCACAAGAAACATGAAATTCAGAAATGAGGGAGAGTATTATGTACACAAAGGAATACAAAACCAAGTTGCCTAGTATCGTGACTCATCCAAGAGGAAGAATAAGCAGATGTTCCTAAATATGGGATCTCTGAACCATTCCGAGTTGTTGGATTTCAATCAGGGGAGAATCCATTCGAGCGATAGCTTCACTTTCCAGCAATTATAATTATTATCATAATATATGTAACAAACATATATTATGATAATTATAATTATAATTATTTACTTTTTTTCTCCTCTCCACATTGACAATGACGTTTTATTAAACTTTAGTTGTAGAAATGAAAGCCAAAATACTCTAGACTATAAAATTGATGAATATTTGAGAAATAATTTTGGTTAGGATGCAAGCTGCAAATTTAATCATTTTGGTTTATTTTTACAGTGCGAATTATGCGTAAACTGATTGTTAAAATTCCTTCACAATTTGGGGAAAATCTTAATATTTGAATTTTCTATTTATATTATGTCAATGTTTGATGATATTTAATGTTTTCGTTTAAAATTTGATTAATATAAATGCTTAGGAAATATAACAGGATTTTTGTTTTAGCAATAAAGTTTGGAAAATTTGTGTGTGTCCCAGAGTAATTAAACAAGTTAGTTAAGGATACTGATTTTAAGGTAAATTTGATGATTGTTCTGTGGTCCGTCTACCTTTTTGGAAGGTAGTGTAATTCATTCAGAAAACGCGCGGACAAGTGTATATCGTAGTGGTATCATCCATTTCTAGAACTCTATATTAAGCCATGATAACGCTCTTTCTCCTCTTTTTACTTGAGGTGGTGACGCGTGTTTATAAATAAATATGTTCTAGAAAATAAAGATTTTGTTGGCAAACATAATACTTTAAAGTTTTAAAATAAACATAATCAGTCTAAATTATGAAATTATAAATAACAAGAAAAATTTGAAAGCACCTGTACTAAAATTGGAAAAGTAAATGTAAAAATTGTACATACTATTTTATTAGCAAGAACGTCATTAAATGAAAACAAACTTCTTTATTCATGGCTGAATCTTACGAATATGTTATTTCAATGATAGAAAATTTGACTCGGTTCACTCTGATAACTCCATTATACGGTTGAAACTTGTTCTCTTTGTTCTTGTATTTTGTAGGTTTTAATATCCCAGTGATAATGAAACAGAATATTCCCTCCCCCAACGAATCTCCCGACTCCGGATATTCTAGAAACAAACTCAACGTTTCCCTCTTTTCTAATTAGACACGCGCATCGATCTGCCGAGCAGTCTTTGATCCGTAGGTGAATCCTACAGAGTTTTTAACACCACGCGCCTTTCATTATGTATCATGAATTCAGTTTACTTGAATACCTCTCTGTATCAGACTAAGGAAGACGCGAAAGGTTCGATGGATCGAGAGAAACACTTGAGATTTTCTCCATCCTCCCCCACCGTTGAATTAAAAAGTAAAATTTATCAAATTGACTACTCGATGCTATGCTTCATTAAAAAGAATTGGAGTATCACAGATATTTTTGAAGTAAAGCTTCACATGGCACAGAAAAGAGATCGGGAGTATATCACAATTTATATGTAAGACTCTTCGAATATCCACGATATCACAAATGTTTATAATCTCGTCAATTCGTTTTCGCTTCATTGAAAACAATTTTTGAACACAATTAAGTCATCTCTGCAAAGTACGAGGCATGACTAGGAAGTAAGAGCTCTACATTTAAAAATAAAAAACAAAAAGGCAATACATTTTTGAAAAATTTACAAATTCATCTAACACTCCTTTCGGCGTAGTTGTCATTCTTCACTACGTTTTAAGATACAAACGATAATCTTTCTCATCCCTTGGTCAAAAATATGTCCTCTTTGACCCATTGTTGGACGGCACTCTAGACATCATAGTTGACCCATTAATGAGTGCGGCGAAAATCTGAAGGTGCCAGCGCAGGAATATGATAATGAACAATGAAACAGTAGTTTTGTGCAACAATCACAATCGTCACAATTAGCTACGTCACTAGACCAACAGACGTTTCAGATTTGTTCTGTATCACTTCACAATCGCGACATTGGAAAAGCTTTTTCTTTCAATTAAAGAATCACGAATTTTTCATTATTTACTTTATATAATGTTTTTTGTTATACGAGCCACGCTCAAAGCTTTTTGTCTGGCATTTTAAGCTCCCCAAATGAAAGGTTATATTTATTTCAAAATTCAAATTAATTTTCAGAATATGCTACATTAGCAATTTTAAGAATTTCAAATATAAAATAACCCAGTTTCCCATAACGAACAACCCATTTTATTTTAATTTACTTTTTAAACATAATACTAATTTCTTACGTGATTATTTAAAGAGAATCTAGTGACCCATCTAGACCCGATCAGAGTATTGCTAGATCTGTATAGCAAATAATCGTCGAATAGCTCTCTCTAATCGACTTTTGTGAGACTGATCCTAAGCACGCGAGATTTTTTTTAAACTTACTTTAGTACTATAACGACGCAATAGATTTTAATTTTAAAACGAATGGTGAAGTTTAAGTTGAAAATGTTAAAATAATTAAATCTCGCCAAAAACGGGAATTAAGTTACTTAAAATATTTCAGCTGTTTTAATGCATAATATATATAATAGCTCCCTTCATCTCCGAACTCTTCCTAAGTTTGACCTGAATAACCCATCAAGGCCATTTAGCGAACGTACATAAATACAAACACAGATACATACAAAGGATTATAGATATATGGTGGTAATAGCTAGTTGAAAAAGTGGCCAGAAAACTACAAACTGACAAAGATTTAAAGCAAAGCGTAGAATGGGATACGAAAACTATAGAAAATAATAGAATCAGAACCATCAAATCAAAATTATGTGAAATGCTTAAAAGAACAGCCATTGTCCTGCTAAAAAGCGACCAAAAATATAAAAAAAGGACTAGCATGGGAAAAAAATTACGGGAGAAAGGTTGGGCACATGTTTAATTTCTTAATAAATAAATGTTTAATACCATTAAGGAAATTTTTACAGGTCCTTTCTTCTTGATTGGGTTCGCTTCAATGACAACAGCACGGTTTAGATTCTATGGGAAAATATTAAAGGATTTAAAACTGCTTCATAGCACTGTAATTATGTTCGGATTTCGACTTCCATCAGCTTAATAGCATATTATTGTCACTCACAAAATTCTTTTTCAACTTTTTAAGAACATTTTTAAACTATATGTTTTCCTAAAGTAAATACTTGTATTAAAGTGTAAAAAGTATCATACATTTACTAAAACAACACAATGCCAGACATTTCTTCACAAGATTATTTGTTATCGGTAAAGAAATTCGATTTCAAGTTAACGTATAAGCTTCCCTTTTACATTAACATAATCAGAAATGTGTAATCTATAAAACGAATTAACTACATAATAAATCCAACATCGACAATTAGTTAAAAAATCCTTCCAAATTGAAAAAAAATATATTTTTTAATTTATTTCATATCAAAAAAGGGTTAATTACAACTAAGCAGTCATCCGTAGAGTTAACTAGAATTCCGTAAACGCTCATTCTGGCAAAAGGAACAAATACATCCATAGTAAAGGATACCGAAGGTTCTTTACTCAGAAGTAAGAAAATTTCCCCAAAAAATAACTGAAATGGGAAAAAAATTACATCAATGTTTTTTTCTGCATATTACAAAATTTATACTCAAATCAACAATATTTTCATCTTTCTACGACAAACCTTTTTAGGACAAAAAGGGGAAAAACCACCAGCAAAGACTAGTAACAACGCTCTTATATAAGAATTGTTCCAAAATCAAAGTTCAATTGACGGTGAATGGATACTGGCCTGATTGGATTTCATTTGGTAACCTATCAGAGAAAATATTTTTATCCATGGACGACTTGTATCGAAAAATGCTTTGACCGCGTAAAACTCTCTCGGAACTAAAGTAGCCGAGATTCTTTTGAAAATACTCTCGATTACTAGTAAATCAAACAATTTCAATTTCAATCAATTTTTTCATTAACGTTAGCCAATTTTCTATCTCGTAACGTGATTGCCAGCCGACTATTGTTCCAACAAAGGTATAGCAGTCAAAGTAAAGATTTGAGCACTTGTAGAATCTTGGGCACGACATAGAAGCGTCCGATGTCGGAACTGGGATCGGCGCATTCCCTCAACAAGGCGGACAGGTTGGTCCGGGCATTGACAGTGGCAGGTATGTCATGCAAGAGGCCTCTGCTCGAGTAATAAGCCTGTGCCACTAGAAGACCTTTGCAAACAGCGTAGTAATTGTGATCGGACAAGTCGTGGTTGCACAAGTCTTCGAACGAATAGTTCAAACAGTCTTTGCAGAATTCCCCTTTACTGCGATGGAAATCTCCAGCCACTCTTTTCTCTGAAACAAAACAACACAATAGATGATTCAAAATGTCTCATTACATACGCACAAATGTATAAAATAGCGAGTGAAATTAATTAATTGATTTCAAACTAAATATTTTGCCATCCAATTTTAACCTTATTTACATACATAACAATATTACCAATAATTTTAAGTAAATGTATTAAGCCCTAATATAAATTGCTGAATCTACACTATATTGCCAATGATGACCAGTCACTTGTAATTGGAGACATTTTGGAGGAAGACATACGACGAATTATCCTGAAACCTCACGGGTGTAAACAGAATGGTAGACGTCCTATATTTCCCGAAACCTCATAGGGGATAAAAGAATATGTTTAGGATAACCGTGAAAAAAGTAATGTATGAAAATTGTTGAAAATTGAGCACATGATTAGGATGCTTCTTGTAATAATCTGTGTTGGTCACGTATACTCGAGGAGAAATTAAGCTTTTTATGGAAACAATCCCAAATTTCTACAAGTGTTTGGCTTAGAATTTGCTCAATATCAAATAACACAGAACGCATGTCAAACAACGTTGTACACAATACCCTGCAATCGAAATTATAAAATAATATAAATATTGGATGAAATAGGAGCAGGTTAACTAAATAATATGTCACTGCGCATGCACGAATGCAATAAAAATATAATGCATTATATAATATGTATAGAACAACTTTAGTGAAAGTCCCAAAAGAACAGCTTGAAAATTCTGAAAGTTATCGTCGATAGAATAAGCTCGAAATCCGTTGTTCCCGAAAGGAAGCCAAAAGAGGAGGGGCTGTATTCAACATTTCATATGTTATTAAAAAGGCGAGTAAATGGGTAAATATGTAATATTTCTTTCACTGCATGATATTTTACAGTAGAGATTGTCATAAAAGCGAATGTTTGTTCAGGCTGCAGAAGAAACGTTGATACTGCTCTTCGCAATATACTGTATGCATATTTTGTATTTATAAAAAATACTATATTTGGATACAGCCCCTTCTCTTTTGGGAACAACGGAATTGGAGCTTATTTTATCGACGATCCTTTTCAGAATTTTCAAGCTGTATTTTTGGGACTTATACATTATGCACATTTTATTTTGATTGCATTCGCGCATGAGAGTGAAACATTATTTCGTTCATCTTTCATCCAATATTTATTATTTTTTAATTTCGATTGCAGGGTATTGTTTGACATGCGTTATTAGATACTGAGAAGTCTTCAAATTATAAGCAAAACACTTGGAGGGGACTGTTTTTAGAAAAACCTTAATTTCTCCACGAGTATTAATGTTATCCTCATAACAATGAACATAGAAGCATCCTAAAGTGTCAACGCTTTTCATACATTACTTTTTACAGAGTTATCCAAAACATATTCGTTTTTCTTCAATTTGTTGACGTTTCGGGAAAATTTTTTAGCTGAAATATAGGACGTCTACCATTCTGTTTACACGCCTGAGGTTTCAGCATAATTCCTCCTGTATGTTTTTAGATATTCCACAAAATGTCTAAAATCGCAAGTGACCGGTCATCATTGCCAATATAGTGTATGTTATTCTGATAGTAAGCGTGTCGAACCCTGACCCGGCCTAAGCTATCCAAAAAGAATACAATAAACCTTCCGAAAAATGAGGACAATTGAGATATTTCTTACAATAATGTCACATACAGCACTGAAACTGTCTGAAAGTCATTTGTATCTATGGAAATTAATGAATTTGCTCGATTTTGAGCGTTCAATTTCAGTTTCATCGTTGATTTCCTACTGTACTGTGCATCTTACATAAAATTTATGATAGGATCATGGATTTAGACTAATGTTTTTTTCAGCATTTTGAAATTTCGTTTCAGTAATTATATGGTTTATACACCTCATGATGAGTTATTACTTTATTAAAAAAAGTCTAGTAAAAATACCCAAGATTATTTGAAATGATAATCTTGAAAAGATAAAACAGTAAGGTATTCTACCCATACTCAAGGGTAGTCTTTGTTGTTTGAAAATAATGATAAAATTATAGTTTTTACTGGCGATATCTATAATTGCGTCTCTAACTTGCTACTTATACTATTATGAAAAAAAATCTTCCTTATGATAAAAGCATAAATAAAAGAAAATGTTTTGCCATAAAAAATACGACACGCGGTTGCTCGAATTAAAAATTGAAGCGGCAAATGAAACACGACGGTCCTTATTAGTGATTAGCTGTCATTCGAAACATAATATTTATATTAAAAGGAAAACTTCGTTATTGGATATTTATTTCGAGTCGCATACAAACAGTACTGCAGATGAGGCTCGAAATATCCTAAAATGTCGATCCAAAGGTTTGTCAACTGCTTTCGAAAAAAAAAAAAAGTTTCGAGACCGCATCTATTTTTATCTGTCCCTAAAAAGGAACGTCAAGATTAAAACGTTAAAAACCAAATCAATTTTTTGATAGTTTAGAGATGTAATTTTACCATTTCGCACTCGGGCTCTGTCGATTATGACAATATTTTCGACGTCAATGAGCAAGACAGTTCCGTCGGGCCGCACGGCAAAATTGTCGAGATTCAAGTCAGTCATGTAGAGAGCCAAATCCATCGTATTCTCCGTCATCATCTGTGCAATCTGCAAGAGCTGGTACGCGATGTCCATCCGCTGCTCCCAAGGGGCGTCTTCGTAGTAAGCCAGAGACTGGCCCACGTACTCCTCCACAATAATGCGACCACAAGAGCCGTAGTAATGAGGAAAAGGCCACCCTTCGGTATGGGAGAAAGCCTGAAAAAAACATTACTATTGTAGCTTTTGAAGGACGGAATGCCATCAACGAATTTCAGGGTAATCGCTAAGCCTCATTTCTCTAAACATAATAGAAACAAGTCCCCCAAACCTCATTATCTAGAGCTAGAAAATAACTCATATTAATTTTATTATTATTACTATAATTAATGTAAAAAAAAAAATGACTCCTCAGGTGCGCATAAGCGATCCACTTACTAAACGATGCTCCGAAGCCACAGGGAAAGGATCTCCTTACTCCTTTAAATCTATGTTTCAAAACAGGTTCGTTTGGGTCTGTATATTTAGGTTTGGGTCCTATTTTTTTTAGAGTAGGTATCGATCGATCGCGATAGAGACAGATAAAACACTTCATGTTAAAAGATAATTTTCTTTTGTGAAGAAAAGTTAATCATATTGAAATATAGTAGTTTCTGAATAATTATTATAATTTTAGTTAAACAAGAAATTAATTTTTCAAAATATGTATTCGCAAATAAATTTTGTCTCCTAGTTTCTAAAAACAATTAATTTTGGAGTCAAATATCTGTTTCTCTTTTTTCCCTGCGATAATAATGTATTTTTTAAGAGTACGTACGGGGCGGTAAATTTGACATCCACCCAGGGAAGTGAATTTGCCTTCTGCTTTGGGCAAAAGAAATATTTGATTTCACAGTGCTATTGATGAAAAACAGTTTTAATTATAAGAGACATTTATAATTAGAAATGTTTTTATACCTTTTTCATTTATAACTTAATTTTATCTATTAAATTTGACACACATTTTTTATATTATATTCATGCTATTAAAATTGTATCCTATTTTAAAATTAAGGAGATAGTGGGTGATACATAATTTTTTATTAAAATATTAATTCAGAGTTATGAAACTTTCTAAACGTATAAATTAAATTATAAGTAAATTATACATATTCATTTTTTTATTTAAAATCAGATGTGCTCAAAAACTAAATTTTTATAAATCGTTTTTATTTTTTTAAATTTTCCGACTTCATTTCTTTTCGATTCTTTCAAAAATGTTTACCAAACACTCCTAATATAAATCTGGGTATCCATTTTAAATTTTGAAGATATTATAACTCAATTTAAATTTAGAAATGCGTCAATTTTTTTATGAAAATTCGACATAGAAATAAAAAATATTCCCCTAATTATTCAGTTTATCAGCAAAATAATACCCACAAAGAGTTGAAAAATATTTTGAAGCATTTATAAGGAAAAAAATATAATTAATGTACTAGGAACATTTAAAAAAGCCACAAAACATTTTGCGAGTTCATTCTAAATATATGATATAAAAGAAAACATGTTCATGTATTCTTCAACTATATTTGGTGATATCTAAAGGAGGACTTGGTTACAGCTCTGACAGTGAGTATCCAATAGGAATCTACTAAAGTTCGTATCGCAGCATGTTACGTTCCAACATTACTGATTGAATATGGAAAGTATTACTGCTGCTTGTTTGACACCAAAATTGATTCGGGGTGGCGTGGAATGGAAATAGTTTCCAAATTTAATATCTAACGACCAGAGAGAAATTAGCGGTATGTCCTACGAAGAATAGAAACAACTTTGAAAATGCAGTAACAGCTCATTAACATTATTATTATAATATATTATATAATTTAAACTTTAAAGAGTTTAAGCCCTCTAATTTTCTTCTTTTGTTTTTTGGTCCGCTCCGGTTTGCCCATCCCTGTCCTGGAGAATGTTACACAAATAACCATACAAAATGCTTTTCAAAATTCTAGACCCAAGAAAAGTACAATATATGTGCAACTCAGATCTTTCTATTTATTGGAGAGTGTTACACAAATAACTATACAAAATGTTTTTCGAAATTCTAGACCCAGGAAAGGTTCAATATATGTGCAACTCATATCTTTCTATTTATTGGAGAATGTTACACAAATAACTATACATGTGCGACTCAGATCTTTAAAAATTAATAACGTAGAAATTACAGAATGAGAGTTTCAGACGATTTCATTCCCTCAATTGCAGAAATAAATAATGTCATTGATTGCAGAAGCTCTCGCGAAGAGCTGTTCCATTTCGAACAAAACTGACCACGACTTTTTCAAATAAAGAGTATTTTTTTTTCGGTATTTTTGGTAGCCAAGTGTCTCTGTGTTTGTTATAAACGAATTCGACTTAAATAACATGACAGCTTTGTTCTGTACATCACGAAAAATGTGTTCTAATATTTTTGATCACTTTAGTCTATTCCCTTTTCAAAATCCAAATAATTATTATTGTACGTAATTAGTGTCTTCTATAAGTATTGAGTGAGTGAACGTACAATCTGAATCTACGAGTCATATTAAAACTCAAAAAATTTACTTCCAGAAAACAACTTCGAAAGTTTGTTAAACATATAGACAGGTTTTTAGAAAAATTATAAACAGTTTCTTTTCCCAGACCCATAAGTCGCTTGGGTCCGGGAAAAGAAAATTCGTTTTCACAAGTAATTGCAGACGATAAATACGCTGATCGTAATTTTATAAGTTATCTATTCTACACAACTGACAACATAACAATTTTGAAAATCTTCGAATTTTTCATACTAAACGAGCGGCCTAAAAATGGGGGCAGAAAAAACATTCACACGTTTATATAAACATATATAGCACATATATATACAACTCAGATTAAGAATTATATGCAAAGGGAATATAAAATGCAATTAGATTAGTACACGTTTTTTCTCTAGAAAGATGAAAGAAGTGTCAAGAACTTTCTACACATATTATTCTCATTTCTTATGCTGATAAAAAAAAAAATTGTATCATAGTCATTAATATCTTAAAATAAAAAAAGAGTAAAATCTGAATGTTTGGTTTGGTTTGGTTTGGAGTGCTACGGTCTACTTTTTGCAACACGAGGGCTAATGAGACCGGGACCTACAGCTTAAAGCCGATTCCGAACGGCTACGAACATCCATGCCTCAGTGGGATTCGAACCCACGAACTCCGGTTCCGAAGGCCAGCACCCTAACCAATCGGCCATCGTTCGGCGTAAAATCTGAATGAATATTCAAAAAGAATATTGCTCAAAATTCGTTCTAAAAAATTTCAAAAATCCTTCTATTTGTGTCTGAAATTAGTATATGTGGCTGATTTTGATCTGTTTGAAACAATGCTGATGTATCATCGTTTTTGCAATTAACATATCTTGTACATTTTATGAAGGATGGAACTTTGAAATTGTCTTGCGTCCCATTCTGTATTGCTATGTGCTAGTTGTAGCAATTTCACGTCAGAACGATATTTTTCACCTGGACTGGACATTTTTTTTTAACTCAAAGCTATACGATTTTCACATTTTAACAATATAACAAGTGCGGCTAAAACGTAAAATAAGGTAAACCCCAAATTTCTTTTAATGAAACGTCTCTTTTATAGTTAAATGAAATTTTATTTTTATCTTCTTGCTGTCAAGAGTACGGTAAAACTAAAATCTCTCTAAAACAATATTCGATGAAAAGATAATATTTGAGAAATTGCGTCCCCTCGATTTAACAATATCCCTTAAAGCAATAAACCTCTGTAAAGGACGTTACTTCCTGTCCCTCTACAAAGGTATTTTAGTTTCGAAATATAGGGAAAGACAAAAGAATAATTGTGTACTTTACACCCTATTCATACTTTGTTAGTTAACAGAGAAAAAAAAATAAAAATTAAGGCTTTCTTTCAATAAATTACTTTTTCAGGTATATGAATTTTATTTCAGACATTTACTTGAAAAAAAATCACTTTAAAAATAGCAAATTTGGTTCCCCGTTCTCAAAATTTTTATAACTGCGTCATAAACATATCCAATTATCCATAATTTAGTCTTTGATATCTTATATTTTAGTTTATCGTTATATCGCCCCTCGATATAAATTATCGGTAATTTTATTGGGTCACCAAAGTATTATTGTATCGATGTTTTGCTATAATTAATATGCTACTTAACTTTCTAAGACATGACTAGCCACATGGTAGAGCGATGCTCTTCGGTACAGGGTTCGAATCCTGCTGCTGGCATGGCAAAAAGTCGACTAAAAACTGCAAAATATTTTTAAATAATTTTAACAGTTTGTTGATAAGAGAAAAATTGGACTTATGTAGGAACACAGTAAACCGTAGTGCTCCAAAACGAAAACAGAAAAATTTATCCATTTCGATTAAAGCTTAACACGTCCCGTTAGCTTCAAACTGATTCGTTTAAAGCAAATTCTGTTGTACCCAGATGGATATTCCAAGAATACATGCTCACACATTTGGAATTTAAAAAAAAAAAAAAAAAATTCTAATAAAATCCATCCTAAAGAAGTATCTGTCCCATTTTACGCATTGTGAATTTGAGAGATTGGGGAGATGAATTTTACAATGTGTAAGCAGATCTCGAATCGAACACATGATTTCACTCATTTTCTATACTTCCTCTTTATGTAGCAATTTCATTTACTGAACACAAGATTTCCTAAACCTGAAAGGTGGCCACGAACATGTGCACTATGTAGGGAAGTACGTCAGTGAAAATACATGACTCTGGCACAGTTTGTGTTGGGGGAAAGACATTGTTATTTGAGAATGATACTCCAGTAAAGCTACAGATTTTGTCATAACAGAAATACAACAAAAATGAAAGAATGAACAATTTTAAAGAATTGTGTCATGAGGAATTTAATAGTAAAATAAAGATTGAAAAGGAAGAAACTATACTTGATATTAAATTCGAACTTATAAAACAGAAGTATAATCGAAGAAAAGGCAAAATTTGGAAAGAATATTAAGTTTAATTTTTAGCACTCTATATTATATATAGGCTTGCCTTAAAGATTTTCAAAATAATGTGAATGATTATTGCCAAATATCTAAATATACATCTTTAAATCCCGAACGATGACCGCTGTTCTTCGGTACCACAACTGGTCCCACTACTCACGTAGGTCCTCATCTTAATAACAAAATAGTAAACCGTACCACTCCAAACCAAATTAAAAACTCTAATAAATGCAATTAAAATATAAACAAAATACTTATATCAAGTAACTTCCTAGAAGAGCGATACTTTATCCATAGCGATGCAACCAGTATAATTTATTTCAAATTCAGTTCAAAAGATTAAGAAGTTTACAATAAATAAGCACTCTGTCTCGTAACAGAAAGGTGGCGAGTCTAATGGCAGTTAAATATGTCGTGACTGCAAAGTCTGATTTTAAATTATACCTCTGGTGCGGATGGATGAATGAGTTTGACCGCCCCCTAAAAAGGGTTCGAGCAAACCTCAACGTTTCTGCCTTCATTCAAAAGAGCAGTGCTCATTCGGAACCACCCATCCCTTTCTTGGAATTTTAACAATTGTATTCAAAGTTTGAGCCAAACAATAGCGGAATGGGTAGGTTGCTGTTCTTCATTACCGGAGTATGTGAGTTCGAATCATACTGCTGGATTTGTAGCATGTTATCTATATCTATCTATCTGTTAAGAAGTAAAATTTAATTAAATTCTTCGGCGCTGGAGATTCCACTCTCCGTTTTCGAGACCAAGGACCCGAATTACGCGGAGTTTAGCTCCCAAACATGCTTGGTCCTCAGTTTGTCTACCCACCGAAAGGATGAAAGTCGGAGTCAACCCGAGGATCTGTGGCATGGGAGCGCTACACAACGCTTCACAATTTTATTAAAATGACCATCAAATATGGGAAAAATTGTTTGCTATAAAATTTTAAAATAAGCATAAAATCTAAGAAATAATAATAATAATAAAGGACATGATTCCGCCATGGTTGAATTTGGTGATGGCTGCCGAAAGAGGTGGAGTCTAGTTCATCTTATGATTTCATTAACATCATTCGTTCAGTAATGTTCCTCTTCTTCATAGTACATTGAGCCCCCGTTCAACCAATTCACCCCAGGAGGGATCCACGGGGAAATTTACAAAATTTATACTTGAAGGAATATTGCATTAATTATTGTAAATACACGATTGATTTTTATGTCTACTGGCCGCTTCCCTTGACTGCCCTCCCCCTTGGGAGGGGAGAGGGCGGTACCACGATTATTCTGGATCCTTCCATTCGACAGTGACAGAAAAATTGTTTATACATGTTTTACCTATTATTTATTTTACATTAAATATATTAAACAAAAAAAAGCATAAAACTTGTGATTACTGAAATATATACATAATAGTTCACATAACAGTGATATTTCTTAAAATAATGTCTCGTCACAAAAAAGCAAAACAATTACATATTTCTGTTAAACCCTTAAAGGAGACATTCTTGACCTAAATCTAATCAAAACCATAGTTCTGCTACTATATATCTAGCACGCAAAGATTATTTTGAAATTCGACGTATATTTATTTCCTAATGATCAAAAGTAAGATCCTGCCTAAGGCAAGAGCAAGTAAGAACTGACCTCCCCCCCCCCTTTTTCTTCCACTGTGAGTGTGTTGATAGACGTGTCAAAGTATTAACCCTCTGAGTGCTGAAGAGTTTTCTAATAGTGAGGAATGAAATGCGTAATTTTTTTGGAGAACAATAGAAATGGTTATAATTAACACTAATTATTATGTAACAAGTCATTTTTACCAACAAAAATATTCTCTATTCTCACTTATTACAAGAATGTTTTCCATGAATCCCTTTTTTATCTAAAGCGCAAATTAAGTTGGATCGTATAATTCCTGCATACATCAGATTGTGGCAAGTTTCGCCCCGGCAATTTTTCTAAAGAAAACTTTGTACTTATTGGTAGTCTTCCTGTGGCATTTTTGATTGCTAACCATTCCTCATCTATAGCATCAATAATGATCAGTATAACACTGGTTGAGAAAATGAAAAAGTTTCTAATTTCTATACAACAACGAAAAGGTTTTTTTTTACTACAAATAAATAAATATATAAAACACGCTCATTTTGTCTACCGTACCACAATCCACAGCTCTGCAGCATTTCTACTTACCACTGTATTTTATTTCAATTCTTATATTATTAAAAATCACAATTGAACAAAATGAATATAAACTGCAATTGATATGAATTTAACTGCTTTCAATAAATGCGAAAATTATACTAACCAACAGCAGCGTCTCCGCATTTTCGGTACAAAACAAGCGAAGCACTATCGCTTCTCCAAAAATGCGACTTCTTAGTTACATCTGTAAAAGTTATTTGGTTTTTCCCTGTTGTATTCCTGGATAAATATGGATTAATTTATAGGATAATTAAGCATTAGTTGCAGATTTAACATTATTACAACAGTATGTGTTTCACGTGACCACCACCACAGGGGATAACACACTGCAGGCGAGTCACAAATTCAGCAACGGAGTGCAGCAGGTCCGGTTGGATGCAAGACACCTCTCAGCGGATCGCATCTTTCAGTTCAGAGAGATTGGATCGATACACCCGATATTTCAAATATCCCCACAACCAAAAGTGTGCCGGGGTCAAATCTGGAGACCGAGGAGGCCATGGGAATCTGAAACGCCTGCTAATGATTTTGTCTTCCCCAAATGTCTGGATCAGGAAATCCTTGACCGAATGAGCAGTGTGACTAGTTGTTCCTTCTTGCATAAACGTGACGGTAGATAGCGCACCTCTTGCAAGCAAACCTGGCACGACATTGTCTCGCAAAAGTGTTAAATAACGCTGCGCATTCACAGTATCCGTTTTCCACCCCTTTACTGGGCACTCCGTTTCAAAGAAGAAGGGTTCTATGATGAACGAACCTGTGAATCCACATCACACTGTCACTTTTGGGGAATGCAATGGTTTCTGTGTTTATTCACGTGGATTAGACGTTGCCCAGATGCGACTGTTATGGGTATTAACGTCGCCATGAAGCGAAAAATGAGCTTCATCTGTCCACAAGATGTTAAAGACCCAGGTGGCATTCCGTTCGATTTTGGAGAAAACCCACATCGCCAATGCTTCCCTCTGTACGGTATCCGCTAGTAAAAGTTGATGGCACGACTGCAGTTTGTATGGATACAGATCAAGGATTCCATGAAGAATATTGAGTACCGAGGATGGTAGCGTCACGAGCACTGCATCTGATTCAGATGCTAATGCTTCAATTTTGGCTGCAACACGCGGCGAACGTGCCTCCTTTAAACATGGTCGTCCGGTTCTTACACGATCCTCCAACGTTCCACTTTCCTCAAACCGCTAAACAAGATTTGTGAGGAAAGGCCTTTTTCTACTCCTGACATTCTCCTGAATTCGGAACTTACGCAAGGCAGCGGTCGCTGATTCCTGGTTGATGTAGAACAACTTCACCAACAAAGCTTTATCCTTCGCACTCAGCGTCCTTGTTTGCATACATATTTACAGCGGTGAACTGGTTGTGTATTTATAGGAGCTTATAACAGTCTCATTTGCATATTTCCACCGAAGTTGCTCGTACCAACGCCATTTGTCGGCTTTTTTGAGATACTGTTTTTTCTGTTTAAAAAAAATCTTATGCCTTAGCGATAATAACTCTGCAAACCGTTTTTTATTTTGGTTATTTTTCCGGTTATTATGAATTTTTAAAGTTTATACGGACTTTTTGATCACCCGGTACTTTCAGTATGCCTTGATGAAAGAAAGCACCGATATCACTTATAAGCTACGTTAGTTATATTCATTCGAACTGAGGATTTGGTTGCATTCCTCAGCTTACCAACCATAACCATAGGTAAATATATAAGGCATGAAATAAAGCAAGAATTTGCAGTGAAAATGGGGATTGACTTAAAACTGTGTCTGTAACAATTAAGGATAATCCAAAAATGGTAAGAATACATACTGGGTTTGTAAAGTTTCTGAAGAATTTCAACACCTTATTGTGCATCTATCATTGCAACAAGCATTAATGTACAAAAGCTAGTATGAAGTCATTTCGAAATGTTCTGTCTGTAACAACTAAATTTGTGAATATCATATGTTCTCATATACACATAAGCATACATATATATATATATAAGTATTTATATACAAGTATAAATTTGCATGCTTACACACACACACACATATATGTGTGTGTGTGTGTGTGTGTGTTAGCCTGGCTGACATCGAACACCAGGTTTGATGCGCGCATCGAGCAAGCGAAGTTCTACTTTTACGGTATGGCAACAACCCTCCCCAGTGGAACGCCGAGATTGACGGAGGCCTGACGTGAGTTGGACGGTACCGAGTGCAGACGGCACTACCGATT